>CM033276.1:37819140-38209406 GCA_019343175.1 Oedothorax gibbosus | reverse complement strand
AAAAAGTGTTTAGCATTTCTGATTTCTCCATGTCATAAAGAGAGCAGGGGAGGGGGGGGGGGTTCTTGAGTGCAAGGCGGGCCCGTCAAAATCAAGTGCCTACAGGCCCCTACACTGCCTAATCAGGCCCTGATAACTCCATGTTTGCTATGTATAATTCATCCTTTTGTGTGGCACCTTAACAGTTTTTCACTATCACAAGATTCTTTTATATTGTTCGGTTAATCGGTTTTATTACTTTCAACGACTTGATATGAAAGGTAATTAAAGTATTGCGATGGTTGGGTTGAAAAACCGAAATCGAAATTTTGTTTTCTACAGGTTTTGGAAGGTTCCGATTCTAAAAAAGAGTGGTTTTGAACGTTGGTCTAGGTCTGAATCCATTCTACAGTTCAGCTAAGCTAATTTCGGTACAGAAAATTCTAGACAGCGTCGTAAGGTTCAGAAATTCAGAGCAAATTGGTAGTTGCTATCAGGGATCAGAATATGTCCGATCCGGCGATCCTAGATCGGGGGAAATTTTAGCCATAGTGCGGAAAATTTCGGTGGAAAATAATTCAATTGTTGTTCGATTTTTAACAATTTATTACAAAATTCCCTGACCAGCCTGTTCGTTTTTCGTTTCCTCAGTTATTTACTTTTTACCGCTTTTGCGCTCCTAAATTCAGCCATGTCATCGGGCGCGTTGATCGGCATCCGTACGCATCCGTTTGCGATTGCACCGAAACAGGCGATTGAAAAATTAATCAACGCTTCGCTACAACTGCAATGCATTTTTTTTTTAACGTTTTTTAACTTTTTCTTCGCACCGTACCTATTTTTACGGTGACCGTAATTAGTGAAACTAGAGTTAAATTTCAAAAAACTCAGGTTAAACTAACCAAGATTTTAATTAGGAAGGTAAAAATTTCAATCAAATGGGAAGATGAATTAAGATTAGGTTACCCTAAAGATGTCTTTCAAATCTCGGCCAGCCAGTGCAATCTCCCATTAGAAGAGGAGTCCAATAATGCTTTCCTGATTTGCTTCTTTTGCGGCCTAGTAATTTTCACGAAATCTACCGATGACGTCACATTGCATCAGAATGATTGACAGTTCTCTGGCTCTGAGTGATCGGAAGAGTGTCTCGTTACTTTTGTAGCTCCGGTTCAGGCCAAGTCGGACGACCAGGATATTTTTTCTGATCAAGTGTCCTACTCGTGGCGTCCGTGAAAAAAAATCCGATTTTTACACTATATTTTAATATCAGACGCGTGCGAAAAGTTATACTTTTTAGAAACAGTGACACAAAATTACTTTTTTTCACCCAAAAGCAGTGAAAAAAGTACTTTTTTTCACTCTTTTCATAAGATGCCAACATTTCAAGTAAAATTTCTATTTCATAATCTTCATAAAATCCAGAAATTTATTGATCTGCTTTATTTATAAATATTATGCGCGTGAATTTTATATTTTTTATTTTTGAATCAGTATCCATGTTCAAATGTTTGACTTTAAACTAAAAAATTAGTTTTCCTTTTGTAGTTCCAGAGATTTATCGATGCCGATCTTCTTTACGTAAAAAATTAGCACGTGAATTATTTTTGAACCAATGAGATTTGATTTTTTTCACGTAATTATAAAAATAGTGTATGAAACACGTGTGAAAAGTAAACTTTTTAAAATGCGTGTCATTATTTCACTCGCTCGTACTTCGCTCGTGAAATAAAATCCACTAGTTTTAAAAAGTGTTACTTTTCACACTTGTTGCATAAATAACTATTGTTTTATATTTGAACCTTTTTTTTCTACTTCGGCATATACTGGGGTTTCTGATTTTAGATAATTTTAGTTTTTTTCTTTTTTAAATGGAGTGTCGGTGTATACAGGCTTTATATATTTAGGTTTTATGTTACTAGTAAATTTCTAGTCCTTGAATTTTTCTGGAAAAGTGTTTGAATATTTTTTCTTAACAAATAAGACCAAAAGTTGTGGATTTCAATCCCAAAAAGGCAGTCAAGATTATTTTTTTTGCAAAACCTGGTGCCTAAATTTCCAGCCTTATGAAACTGCCAAACGGCCAAAACTTGAAAGTAATATACCAAATGTATGAACAGCAAAACATGTTCATAGATAAATCTGATGAATATGACCCCCTCCCTAAACACCTTAAATAAAAGAAAATGTACTTATTTTAAAGTATTTAAAAAGATATTAAAAGTACATTTAGTAGTATAGTATTATATAATTATTTAAAATTTATCATGTCGTGATAATGGTTAAAATTTAAATTTTATCGGCACGCTTAGTTCAGCTTTTTTGGTATTTCAAACCAAGCATTTGGTTTGGATTTCAGCTTTTTTGTTCAACAAGCACTAATATCCCTGTATATCGTAAATTTTTTTATACCTAAGGTAACACAGAATTTATGTTACGTCTATAACATATAGTAAAATTTTGGGGGAAATTTTCAAACGGATTGGGGGAAATGTTGGGAGTATAAACATTTTCTGCACCCCTGGTTGCTATAGAAGTTTTAGGTTTCAAAGTATTACTGGAATAACCAAAGTGCGAGGGACTTCTACACACTGACATGGCCAAGTTTTTTAAAAATTGCTTAGTGGGCAGAACGAAAAGCTGAAGCAAGTCTAACAAATATCTATTAAGTGGTACTTAAAAGTCGTGTGGTGATTTATACCTTGTTTTTCCAAAGTAATAAAAATTTATTAATTGCGAACTGAAAGAATTTAACCATTTAAATTTAATTAAAATAAGTATAAATTTTTATAAGTTTTTTTTATAAAGGGTTAAGAATGAAATTTTTTTATTGAATAGAATACCAAATGTTTAAACCTTTTTGAAACTCCTGCGATATGTTTAAAAAGAAACTTGCAATAATCCACTCATTGCTTCCACCTATCATTACTTTTATGTTGTCTTGCATTAAAAAACCAGGCTTGTGAAGATATTATTTCTAGAACATAATATCTAGTTGATAAATTTTTTTTGTACAATTGGTTTGGTTAAAGTGTTTTATAAAAAAGATTATTAACTTTTAAATAAAAAATCTAATATGTAAAAAAATAGCTAACTTATGTATATTTTTTAAATTGAACTTTAACATTTTTAGGAGAAAACACTGTCCGAACCATTGCTATGGATGGTACTGAAGGCTTGGTCCGAGGCAACGTCGTATTAGACACAAACTCCCCTATTAAAATCCCTGTTGGACCTGAAACCCTAGGACGAATTATTAACGTAATTGGTGAACCAATTGACGAAAGGGGGCCAGTAGTCACCGATAAATTTGCTGCCATTCACGCAGAAGCCCCTGAATTTGTGGAGATGAGTGTTGAACAAGAAATCTTAGTCACCGGAATTAAAGTTGTAGATCTCTTGGCTCCTTATTCTAAAGGTGGAAAGATCGGTAAGTGATTGAATTTGTTTTGCTTATATTTAATTAGTTTAGTCCCTAGCTTTTACAGCTAGCTCATCTTCAAGCTAAGAAACTTTTTTTGTGGTTTCAATCTTTTATGCCTTGTTTTTGTGCGTTGACATTAAGGTAACAGGAAAGTAGGCTATCCTAGTTCTTTTAGAACACCCGTTGATGTAATACGAAAATAAAAATATTTCTACATTTGTAATGCCCGAGAGAACCATGTAAAGCTACGAGATAAAACAATGCATGTTTGATTTTAATAGAAAATGTTTTAAAAATCTGACTTTTATAGAGTTTCCAAATACACTTTCAACTTATGTATAAAAAAATTTTATGTGTTCTAAATTGTACATTTAAGTTTATAGTTCTTTCTAAAACTTATTTTTAAAACCATGATGTCAAATGCTGTTATGTTCCTTACTGAAAACATAGAATATCCAAAATAAGTTAAGGTTTAGCCTATCAAAAGTCTGCTTACATCCAATTTTCCAGGTATTAGAAAGTTACTTTTGAAAAGTAACTTTGTTAGTTACTTAATTTCAAAAGTAACTAGTTAGTTATTTTTAAAAATGAGAAAAATTGCAATTTAACCATCTTAGCTTTTTTTCAAAGAGAACCAAGATTTAAAAAAAAAAATTTGAAAGAAAGCTAAAAAAAAGAATTCAATGTTAAAAGTTAAATTTAAAATAGTTAAATTTAAGACAAACGTTGTATCCTTGAAGAGTGTTGTGAGAAGTAACGGAAAAGTAATGAGATTTTTTGTTAAAACTAAGTTAGTTTTCAGTTACTCTCTGAAATCTAACGGTATTACCGAATAAAGTAATTGTTACATGTTACAAGTAACGTGTTAGTCCAATCGCTGCAATTTTCATTTTCCCAGGTCTGTTTGGAGGTGCGGGAGTAGGCAAGACTGTGTTGATTATGGAGCTTATTAACAACATTGCCAAGGCCCATGGTGGTTATTCGGTGTTTGCCGGTGTTGGTGAGAGAACCAGAGAGGGTAACGATCTCTACCATGAGATGATTGAGGGAGGTGTTATCAGCCTCAAGGATAAGAACTCAAAGGTAAAGTATTTTGAAAACCATATTATATAAAATTATTTTCCTTTCTGTAATTGGATTATATAACAGAATTAGTAAAAATACTCTACACACAGTGAACAAATGTGTAAATTGGTGTAGTCAAGGGCAATTCCAAAGTGCCAGACGCAAAATTTGAACATTTACTACTCAATACTTTTTTTTTAACATTTAACCATGTTTGTAAAGTAATTAAGTAAAAAAAAATGTTATATGAATATTTTAAATTAAAAATAAGGTAAGGCTTCAGAGGAATCGTCAATTTAATATCTTGACGAAAACTAGTTTACATTTTAGTCAATTTGCTTATCTCTGAGAGGTGTTAGAGGTTGACAGAATAACCGATTTATGCAAAAAAAAATATTTTGACAGTTTGGTCATTTCCTCATGCCCTTTGTACCGGGTGGCCCAGCGGGTAGTGTTTGAAACAAATGAAAAAATAAAAACAAATAAGAGACATGTGAAGAATTTAATGACGGTTATTGAAAGGACATATTGGGCAATTAATGATAAAAAATAAATAAATGCCCGCCATCTTTAACAAGGACAGCAGTTAGGCGGTTCTCGAATACAACCATACTCCATACTCCTTACAAATACCTTCCTCCATACTCCTTTTGTTTGACCAATTCTTTTTGTGGGAAGCTTTTTTTAGCTTTTGTGAGAAGTTCCAAAAAAAGAATTGGCCAAACAAAAGGAGTATGGGTAAGGAGTATGGAGTATGGTTGGATTCGAGAACCACCTAACTGCTGTCCTTGTTAAATATGGCGGGCACTTTGAACCTATTTATCATTAATTGCCCAATATGTCCATTCAATAAACGTCATTAAATTCTTCTCATGTATTTTTTTTTCATTTGTTTCAAACACTACCCGCTGGGCCACCCGGTAACTGTACATAATGTTTTTAACATTAAGTGTGTATTTAAAAATATTAGTTTTTTCCTATCCACCCGAGTTATACAGATACCCTCTCTGCCGTAGCCCAGTAAACTGCAGTAACCACAGACCATTTTTGCTTTGAAATAATTAGTGTTTTCCAATGTTTTACTATAGGCTAGTGTAATCAGATGCTTGCAACAGTGGTCTAAGTCATTAGGCTAGTTACTGCAGTTTACCTGCCCACGTCAGCCCTGTCATGACTATCTGGTTTTCCAGCACCCCTACACTATTTTTAAAAGCTTATAAAGTGTTATAAAGCATTTACTTTTAGTTTAATTTGAATTAAGGTTGAAATTTTAAACCCAAATCTGATTCTATTGAAGCAATTAAATCCTCTCAGGGATAAGTTAATCAGAAAGTTACAAGTTGGTTTGGAAAGAATTTAAATGTAGAACTCTGTAAACATAAATAAAAAATATTTAACTAAATGATGAAACCCTATAAACAAAAATCGGTAATTTATAAATCCAACACAATTATTAATTAGTAAAGCAATATTATAACCAATAACTTCCTCTGTCAAGGTATCCCTTGTGTACGGCCAAATGAACGAGCCTCCTGGCGCCCGTGCCCGAGTCGCCTTAACTGGTCTAACAGTCGCTGAGTATTTCCGAGACGAAGAAGGACAAGATGTGTTGCTTTTCATTGACAACATTTTCAGATTCACCCAGGCTGGTTCAGAGGTGAGACTTGGATTCAATTAGTTATCTAATATTGATTATTTATATACATATTCACAAGTTTTTGAGTTTGTGAATGATTCATTTCCTCCACTTGAGGCAATTCAGTGCCCTCTAAGCCAGTAGCTATCCTCCGTGTGTTCACTAGAATTCACAATAATGATTGTGGGTATTTATATTTATAGATACGGAAACCGTCGGCATTATGTAGATATCTACCGGTCTTTATTTTTATTAAAACTTGAGATTTATTGCTCTGTATTTTTGTGTTCCACGTGCTTTAATGATAAAATTTAACCTGTGTAACAAAAATAGTTTTACACAGTAACACAGTTAAAATGAGTTGTATTTTCAAAATTGAATTAAAATGATGAAATACCTGACACCTCTTCTGAATGATATGAAGAAATGTAAGGTTTCTGATGGGCTATCATTGTGCATTATCTAAGAAAATATTTTATTTTTGAAGACCAACAAAATTTAGTGGTTATTTTCTTAAATTTGCAGGTATTCATGTTTAGCAATATTTGTAAAATAACTAGCACAGGGTTCATCCTGTTTTTCAGATTTTAGTAGCTTAAAAGTCATTGGCTAAATTTTGATCTATGACTTATTAAAAAAAATCAAATATGAAATATAATATGGCTTTGCAAAAAGTTTATTAAGTGAAATGCAAGCAAAAAAAATTCTATACAAAATGTTACCGAGTGTCTAAATAATGGGAATTGCGTGAAAACCGGGTATTATCAGGAAATTTAGAAATTCTGGAAATGAAGTTTAATTGTTCACTATAGTTATTGCTATCTTCCTGCACATTTTGAGTGCCGAAACTGAAAAGGTTTACATCTAAATACTGTTATAATAGTTATTTATGCAACAAGGTGAAAAGTAACACTTTTTAAAACTAGTGGATTTTATTTCACGAGCGAGTGAAATAATGACACATGTTTTAAAAGTTTACTTTTCACACGTGTTTCATACACTATTTTTTATAATTACGTGAAAAAAATCAAATCTCATTGGTTCAAAAATAATTCACATGCTAATTTTTTTTTACGTAAAGAAGATCGGCATCGATAAATCTCTGGAACTACAAAAGGAAAACTAACTTTTTAGTTTAAAGTCAAACATTTGAACATGGATACTGATTCAAAAATAAAAAAATAATAAAATTCACGAGCATAATATTTATAAAAAAAGTACTTTTTTTCACTGCTTTTGGGTGAAAAAAAGTAATTTTGTATCACTGTTTCTAAAAAGTATAACTTTTCTCACGCGTCTGATATTAAAATTATAGTGTAAAAATCTGATTTTTTTCACGCAATTATAAAATGTATATTAATGTTATCTTTAGGTGTCTGCTTTGTTGGGCCGTATCCCATCTGCCGTAGGTTACCAACCTACTCTAGCTACAGACATGGGTACTATGCAGGAGCGAATTACCACAACCAAGAAGGGATCTATTACATCTGTGCAGGTACGTTTTGGCTCTATCCATTCAACATTTTGCCTTTCAATTTGAATCGTTATTGTTGCCAATTAAATTCTCACATTTCTAATGCCAAATTTCTTTTCATACTGACTTCTAGAACATTGCTGTTCAAACATTCTTTGATTTTTGTTTTTGCTCATTTAAACACTAATTTTTAAGGGCATAGTAATGTTTTAACCGACAGATACACTATTACTAGTATACTGATTTTTAGATAGAAGCAAATAATCCTTTTAAAATAGCAGGAGCCAGCAGGGTTCGCCGGTTTAAACCAAATGTTTTTTTGTAGGAAAAAACCAACTTGGTTTTTCTAAATTTGTAAAAAAAATTATTTGATGCATTTAAAAAAATTATTTCATTATGCAAACATCTGAACTTATTCTAAGTTGAGCTACAACTCAACTCTGCTCACACTCAAAACATTTCAAATTTCCATCCATGCTGTAGGGTAGGCCTATTTTTCAGTTATTGGTTTTTTTCAATTTAAGATCCAAGATGTCTAATAAAATTGTGGGGGCAGAAAAAGGATGTAGTTGGCTTTCATTTAATGAAGTTAAAAATGAATCCAGAAAAGGCATTAGGGCAAAGGTAATGAAGGGGCGTGGGTAGGCAAAAGGTAATAGGTATTTCTTTTTAGGTCTAGTTAGTTAAAAAGTTAAATTTATCCGTAAGGTGATATTACCGTTATACTGAGCTTCATTCATTTGTCTAATTTACTTTTGCTTAATTATTTACTTTTGTAATAGGACACTTTTTGATAAAGTAAGGTCTAGTGTATGCCTTTTGAACTTATGTGAAGAAGCTAAAAAAAACAGCCAACCATTGGATATAATATAACCGATGAAATTTGTATATTAGATGGGAAAAAACAAAAAAACTGGTTTAAACCAAACCCCCGGTTTTTTGGGTTTTTTTCTGGAAAAAAACGTTTTTTTGCAAACCCTGGGAGCCAGTATTTGTAAAATAGGAGCAAAGGGCTAAAAATACTTTATAAAAATTACTATAATTCAAAGGCAATTCATGCAATATGTCAGTGGAGAACTCTTTGTGTATTAAAGAAAAAGTATTGTTGAATTTCTTCAGGTTAGTTTACCATAAAAAGTTATTGCAGCTGCAAACTTGCCTGGTCTATTGCGGATATCCTTTTGTAGGTCTAGTGCAATGTTCGTCCAACTTGATGCTACCACCACACAAGGGTTGGAAGTCTGCAGGTGCCTAGTTGATAAAACATAATGCATAGCCATTGTTCTTGAGATCCATAGGGTCAAATAAGGTCTTTGACGCTGCCATCCTATAAATGAATATTGCAGTCACAAATCCAACTACAAGTTAAGTACTTTGTGTATACTCTAAGCGAGTACCTAAGATTGCATTGGGAAACTTGAGCCTTACCACTTGACCATACTTCAAAATTCCAACATTCATCATCAATAGTTCTAGTTACATCACTAATCAAACTGCATCTTTTCTAGGCCATCTACGTACCTGCTGATGACTTGACCGATCCCGCCCCAGCCACCACTTTTGCCCATCTTGACGCCACCACCGTATTGTCTCGAGGCATTGCCGAACTGGGTATTTACCCAGCTGTGGACCCTCTAGATTCGACATCACGTATCATGGACCCCAATGTTGTGGGAGCAGAGCACTATGACGCCGCTCGTGGCGTGCAGAAGATCTTGCAGGTTTGTCCCTTGTTTGTTTTGTTGATAGTCTAGTTGCAGAAATTACATGGCATTGAGTGTTGCAGATTGATTTTGAGCTTGCAGATAAATTCTAAATCTGCAATCGTTAATTTGAGATTCTCGTGATCCTAAAATAAAAAAAATCCAACAATTCTGGAATCTGAAACCACCAATTCTGCCACCATTTTTGCCCATCTTGATGCCACCACCGTGCTGTCTCGAGACATTGTGGAACTGGGTATCTACCCTGCGGTGGACCCTCTTGATTCGACATCGCGTAATGGACCCCATGTCGCATACCATGGACACATTCGGAAAATTAACTGGCTTTAAAAGAAATATATTTACCTGCATAATAAAATTTAATCGAAATTATTTTTCTTTTTAACTGATTTCATGTGCAACTTTGTACCAGGAAAAAATTAGACATTGCATGTTGTTCATAGAAGACAAATTTAAAAATATATGCAATAAAATAGTTTTAGAAACTTTTCTATTGTGTATATTTTTAGTATTTTTCTTCACATTTTTTTCAAAATTTAACATTTGAATGGTCTACTTGCAAAACTCTCATTCTCCAAAGTTTAAATTAGATACAAGGTTCATCCTGTTGATTGAAAACTTAGTCCAATTTGACTTTCGTCACAAGTGGTCAATGAAGGAACCGGACCCTTATATCTTATACTTTGAAGAATGCAAGTGGACCCTTCATTTACGTTTTAGAAAAATTTTAACTTTTTTTAATTACAAATTTATTTTGTTATCCTAGTCCTTTATCTAGCCCTAAATAACTGAAACTCTCTCTTGACAGAACTACAAGTCTCTTCAGGATATCATTGCTATCCTGGGTATGGATGAATTGTCTGAGGAGGACAAGCTGACCGTATCTCGTGCCCGAAAAATCCAAAGGTTCTTGTCCCAACCTTTCCAGGTTGCCGAGGTGTTCACAGGCCAGGCTGGAAAATTCGTTCCCCTTGCTGAAACCATCAAGGGATTCAAGGCCATTTTGAATGGTAGGTTTGGAATATGTTCAAAATAAGTGTTATTGGTTTAAGAACATGCTTTGTGACAAATCTGATGTTTAAAGTTTGAAAATGAGCTTTAAAGTTTTTAGTTTTCCCTCGGATTTATTAAAAACAGTAAAAATATGTTCATGAAAAAATGGAAACTTGTTACATTTAAATGAGGGAATAATATGGTCTTTGACAAATCTCAATTTTTTCGAAAATGTCACAGCACGTTCTTCCACTAAGCCCTTTAATTTTTTCCAAGACCATCTGGAAAATTACCATTTATAGAAAGTTTCATAACAATTGAGCTGCTGTAACAATTTTTTTTTAAATTAAAAAATTACATCATTGAAACCTAAAATTAATATTGTGATTAAACTTGACAAATTTATGAGGTTCTACAGTGGTATTTTATGTGAAGTTATGTTCTCGAGTCAATAGCTTCAGATTCTTACGAGGTTTGCTATTTATATTTCTGGCCTAATAATGAAAAAACAAATATGTGCATCGAAATTGGTTTTATTGTTTTTCAAAATATCCATGATGATAAATACACTTTTGCATGCGTTGAACAATTTTCATAGCATTTTTCCAGTCCGATTGAGGTAACTCCAAAACATGCGTTTTGAATGCATCAAAGCTTCTTCGGGGTCGAAAATCGTGTCCACGTAATTTATTTTGATGTGTGGGAATAAGAAGTCATTGGGTGCTAAATCAGGGCTGCAGGCGGATGACATCAGTTCGATCTATTGCTCTGTCAGAAATGTCTTTGTTTGAGTCGATGTGTGAGAGCTCGCATTGTCATGATGAAACTGATTCGCCTATTCTTCTGCTTTTTTCGAATTTCCGATGACTTCTGGCAAACAAATGGCTGCACCATTCAGAATTGACGTCCTGCGTGCTCTAATGCACTGGTTGCACATGACCGTTTAAAGCCAAAGAACAGGCAACATTTGTTCGATGTGCTTCTTCCTCGAACAACTTTTGGTTTTGCCTCGTCTTGGAAGACCCATACAGTTGATTGCTGTTTTGTTTCCGGCTCATATGCATAGATCCATGATTCGTCACCTGTGTAGATGTTATACACAGCCTTTGATGCACCTTGAACGTATTTTTCCAACATTTCCTTGCACCAATCGACACAAGCCTTTTTTTGAGCGTTTGTCAGATTATGCGGTATCCACCCCGAACAAATTTTTTTACGCCCAAATGTTCATGCAATATCTTATTGATGCTAGTCATACTAATGTCCAAAGACACCACTATCTCACGGTATGTAACATGACGATCTTGCTTTATCAGTTCACGCACAGCATCGATCTTTTCTGGCACAACAACTGATTTTGGACGACCTGCACGGGATTCGTCCTAGATCGAACATCGTCCACGATTAAATTCGTTAAACCAGTTTTTTACAGTGCTGTAGGATGGCACTTTATCGCTGTATAAAGAATTAAGTTCATCAAAGCACTCATGTCTTGATAATCCACGTCGAAAGTTATGAAAAATAATCGCACAAAAATGTTCACGAGTCAATTCCATTTTTGAAAGAGAAGAACTTTTCAATTTACTGTCACCAACACAAATAAAGCTATAATGGCAAATCGTCCGAAAATTTATGTTTAAAAATATCAAAGTTTCGATTAAAATCGTCTGCGGCCGCCTAGCAACACTTACTGTTGCAAAGGCCAGAAATATAAATAGCAACCCTCGTAATACCTGCATTTATGAAATGACGTATTTATTTCTTGCCATTCAAATGTTTCATTTATTCAGGAAGATTCATGGAATTCGTTTTTTTTTAAAAAACATGTATAACCTTTTTGGAAGTTCATTGTTCTCTTTAGAGTGTTACCTAACGTGGCAAAAAGCAGGAATGAGATCATAACCTTTAAATAATAATTTATTGTTGAAAAATGCCGATTTCTTACGCAGCATGCATTTATATAATATTTATAATGTCTTTGTTTGAAAGAAATTTGAGGGCCTCGAATTGAACCTAAAATTATATTCAGTTAATTATTTATAGATGAACACTTTCACTGCTGATCATGACTTAAGGCATGATTAACTGAGGATTCTATAATGCTATTCCTAGCAAGTTACACTGTAATAAAATGCTGGAGCATATAAAAATTTGATATGTTTAAACATCTTCATTCAAAGCCCCGCTGCAATTAAATTAAGTTATAAGTAAATTCAATCAATAATTGTGCAGTTTTACCTGGTTATATCATCATTCAATGGACCTTGATGTTTGACATTAAAAACAAGTAACATTATGAAAAAATTTGAATATTAAGTGCAGTAAATCATGTAAAATATGTTATGTACTTGTATTTAAAGTTATAAAATAACATCTAAGGAATAAATTGTAAACGTATGTGATATTAGCAGTAGTTTAATTTCTCCAATTTTTTAGGCGGAAAATAAATTCAAAATTTGGGACTTGTATTACATAATTTGACGAATGAAATGGATGTCATTTATGTATATTTATAAACATGTTAGAACTGAGGAGTTGATTGAAAATTGCCATTATAAGCGAGATATTAAAGCATTAAGGTCTATAGGCAATTCAAGGGACCGTATGCCGTTATAAACGAGATGTCGTAATAGTTTGACTATATCTGATGAATGAATATTAAAGTTTTTACGTAACTTTTCTTTTAGGTGAGATGGACCATTTACCCGAGGGTGCGTTTTACATGGTCGGACCCATCGAAGAAGTTGTACAGAAGGCAGAAACGCTGGCTAAAGATGCATAAGAGTGATTAGAGACTTAGTTATTAAACCATTTTCAGACAATATTGTGAAACTAGATGTATCATTTGCAAAAATAAATTTTAATTCGTTAATTACTTCCACTGCTGTTCATTGTAGATCATGAGTCTGCGGATTATCTGATGTTTTTCAACGAATAAACTTTATAAATAAGCTTTTGCTGTTGTTGAATCTTTAATTTTGTTAATTCACTGTATCTTAATTAGAAACATGGTGTTTTCTAAAGGCTAACACTGTACATCGTAGAAAAGTTTTTCCAAAATTTTCAAAAAAAGCAGTCCTGTCTTAAATATTCGCCCTAATTGAAAATATTGCAAGTAAAACCTACATTTGCTATACTATTTCAGATTACAATACAAGATTGAGGACACTTATTTTTTTCCGACCTAACCCCTTGTGTGGTTTTTCATTAAATGCTGTTAGCATCACTGTTTTTTTCACCACCCTACTTTAGTTTGGTGTAGTTTCGAATTATTAAAATCATAATTAATTATTTAAACAAAATTATAGGCCTCGCAGCGCTCCTATAATTCCTATAAATTTGAAAAAGTTCCTATTTTTTCCTATATTTTAGACCCTTTTGCTTTTTTCCCCCTTTCATCATTACGATCTTTACATTCAAATTGTTACTGTGATCACGACTCACGGACTTTATCAACAGAAAATATTCTGGTTGGTTTGACTTGGCTTGAACCGGAGCTACAAAAGTAAAACGAGAAACCCTTCCATTACTAGGCACAGGGCCTATTCTTCCTCTAGGCCCGTGCCTAGAGCCCCTAAATTTCAGTTTCTATTATGGCTGTGAATCCCCAAAATATCAGTAAACTAAAAAAAATTCTGATACTCCACTTTGTTTTTTGCTCGATTTTGAATGAGAAATTGACCTAACGGGATTGTTTTGAGCGATGTTTATATGGAAGGCCAATAAAATTATAGCAAAATTTGATACATAGGTAGGTCATGCAGCACTCATCATTACTGGAAATGATACGCAACATTTTCCGTAAAGGGGCCCTCAAAATAGGTTGTGCCTATAGTCTGAGTTTTCTTAGAACAGGCCCTGACTCTAGGCAGCAAAATAAGTATTATTTGACTGCATATTTTTGGTCAGGTGAATGATCCTCTTCTAATGGAGGATTCCACTGGCCGGTGCCGATATTTGAAGATATCTTAGTGTAATCTACTCTTAATTCATCTTCAAATTTTAATTATTGTTTATCTTTATATATTATTAAAATTTATTATTTAAACTTGTTCTTTATTGAAATTTTAGTTTAGTTTCAATTGACATAGACCGAGAATGGAGGAAACTATTGTTTCGGTGGCTTTAGTGTTGTGGAAAGTTTGAGGCCTCATGTAAAAGCCAACCCTTTTTTTATAAGGCGCTATTTTTGTGCTAAATTTCTCGACCGAAAATCGGGATATACGAGTATGAGAATGTGCGGTATTTATGGTCTATATAAAACGAACGGCTGGTTAAGGAATTTTTTAATTTATTGTTAAAATAGATCGAAACAATTGAATATTTTCTTTCAAAATTTCCCTTAATGGATCAAATTTCCATACGATCTAAGATCGCCAGATCAGACCTATTCTGCACCCGTGTTATTGTCTATTTTTCCTTTTATATGATTCTCAGAGATTTTACCCGATTATGTGATCTCCGGAGTTTTTCGGTATTTGGATTGTCAGATACTAAATCGCCACGCCAGAGTTTTCGGATATTAGCATCGTCGGAGTTTCCGAATTCAGTACAGAACCTTTAATCCGGACATCGCGGAACTTGAGCCTTTCCGGATTATTTATGGGTTAACTATTCAATATTTCAAGAATTCTGAAAATCGGAATGAGTTTAGGGGAACTACCTGTCTGCGAATCGCGTTACAAGCACCCTAGAATATAAATATCTAGGCAGAGAAATATAGTGCAAAGGTAGAGAAATTTCGGACAAATAAAGGGAGCCAGCTCTTGCACGGAGACCTCAAATGTTTTCCAGCATTAACGCCTCGAAAAAACTGTTTTCTCCTTTAAGTCTATATCACTACAAACTAAGCTTAAATTTCAATAAAAAAATAGTTTAAATAATAAAAAATAATTAAAATTTGAAGATGAATATTACAAATTAGATTATACTAAGATGTTTTCGAAAATCCATTGCAATCCAATAATGCTTCCTGATTTGCTTATTTTGCTGCCTAGTAATTTTCACGAAATCCACCGATGGGGTCGCAATGCCTCATAATGATTAACAGTTTTTGCCTCTGCATGATCGGAAGAGCGCTCCTTTGTAGCTCCGGTTCAAGCCAATAGGACGAACCAGAATAATTTCTTTTGATCAAGTGTACGCGACCTTATGATCACAAGAACAGCTTGATTGTTAAGATATATATTTTTTTAACGTTTGAAACTTTTTTCCCTATTATTTCCACTTAGGTCTATTCTGCGGTTTCTGATTTTAGACTGGTTTAAGTTAAACAAAACGGAGTATCGGAAATTTTTCGGTTGAAATTCAAAAGTGTCTGGATTATAGGTGTTCAGATTAGCGGTTCTGTAATTGTTTATGGATCTCCGAAGTTTTTTTTAAATATAAGATAGCTATAGTTTTTTTTAATGATGTAGGATCACTTTAGTCGCCGATTGTAACCTAGTGAAATTTATTGGAGATTAAGGGTATTTCAGGTCCGCTGGTAGGGCTGCAACCCCTATCGGATATCGGTAAAACAAAGCTAAAAAAACTTATATATTGTGTTTTTATGTATAATTTTTAATCATGGTTAAAATAATTGGCTCATAGCCCTTCATTTTATCCATATATTTACTCCATAAAAATTAATATATCGACTTGAAAATATTCCTATAAATCCCTATATTTTCTTTAAAAATTCCTATATTTTCTTTAAAAATTCCTATATTTTCTTTAAAAATTTCTATATTTCCTATTATATTTTTGATAAAAGTCATTGCGATTTACTGCGGTTTAGCCCACAGGAGTGCCAGACTTCCCTTCCTCGTTGCCGATTTTCTCAAAAAAAATTATCCTCTTTCCTCAGTTTTTCAAAAATTCCACCTATCCAACTTTTTCAAAAATTTATAAAACCCGGGTTACGTTATATCATATTTTTAAACATAGTTATATATAAATCCCAAGATAAGCAAGCAATATCGATCCAAAATCGCGCCTTGAACAAGGGGGTCGGCTTTAACACTAAGACCTCAAATTTTCCATTAACGAAACCGGAAAAAATTGTTTCCTTCATTCTCGATCTATATCGATGAAAACTAAACTTTTGATAAATGACTAGTTTAAATAATAGATTTTAATAATAAAGATAAAAGTTGTAATTATAAAATTTGAGGATGAATTAATTAAGATTAGATTACACTTATTAAGATTAGATTACACTAAAATGTCTTTAAATATCGGCCAACGGCCAGTGCAATCCCCCATTAGAAGAGGATCATCTTCAACTGACCAAAAATATGTAGTTCAATAATGCTTCCTGATCTGCTTATTTTGCTGCCTAGTAATTTTCAAGAAATCCACCGGTGACTTTGTCGCAAAAATAAATTTATTTTAATTTATTGTCTAAAAGAATTAAGTTAGAAACTTTAATTCTTTTAAATAATAAACTAATAGAAATTTATTTTTGCGACATCAATCAGTTTGAAATGACGTCAAATATATTTCACTAAGAGATTCTTTGTATGTTGATATGAAATATTTTGGTTCTATTTAAAAGAGGGGAATATTACATATTTATTCTTTTAAATATAAATTAAGTTTTGCAAACGATAATGATTATTGAATAATCATTGAAGAAATAATTATTGAATTTTCGAAATAAAATAAATGAAACTAGCCAAATTTAGCGTGTAAATGTTTATGATAGAATTAATATTGTGTTTGGCTACTTTTTTTTCCTGGTGAACACAAATGTTGTGTGGAAGCGGGCTGTGTGACAGATTCTGTTACAATTCTACTTTTTTACGTTATAAACGTAGTGTGGAAGCTAAAAAACAAGAAGTTCTAAAAGAACTAAAATAGCATACTTTCTTGTTAATTAAATACTCACTGAAATTCTTATCGGAAAACAAGTAGGTTTGTAACGGAAAATGTCATCAATAACCGTTTCTACACAAGATTTATAAACATTAGAAAAAAAATAGTCGGCAAACACAGCATTCAGCTACAATTTAAACTTCTAAAAGCCAAAATAAACTATTTTCATTAATTTTCTTTCGACAATTAAATTAATATTTTTTTAATCGTCTGTTAGATTTTTTTGTTGTTCTAATTCAATGGGGATTCGGCAACAGATGTCCATCCGGACGTACAGACAGACGGACAAAAAGTATGAAAGTTGAGTCTCTGAGGTTATTTTTTTTAATTCTTTCGAATTAAAAAAATTATTTTTTTCATGCATTTTTTTAATTCATTCATATTTTTTTAATTCGTTCGAATGAAAAAAAGAAAAGTAGGCTAATACCTCAACTTCTTTTGAAATGAAGAAAAAGAGCAAATGAAATCGAAGGTTAATTTGCAATGTTCCTGCCGAATCCTGAACTTTTCGCAACCCTACTCTTAAATATTCTACCAGAATTAGCCTAAAAAAAATTAAGAAATTGAAAGTAATGGGAGAGAGAGATGTTGAGTATCTAGTATCTTTTCGACACTTTAGGGTGATTACTTCCTGAGAAACAGCTCCTATGAAGTTCGCTCCTCTGCGATGAAGCTCTAGTGCGATGCTAATTCAAGAAACCACTTGTGAGGAGTTATTGTGTACCCACCATAGCATGAGTAGATTAGGCTAAGTTACTTCCGGCCACCTATTGGGGAAATTTGACCTAAGCACCTTCTATTGCGATTAACCTCACAGCGGAGCCTCAAACAAGGTAAGTTTAGAACAGAGACGGCCCGTCCGTGGCCGAGTGGTTAGGGCATCAGCCTAGAGATTCAACCTTCTCAGGAGTGCGGGGGCTCGAATCCCACCTACTGCCAGTCATCCTATAAATCGGATCCGTGCTGGGAATAGTAGAAAAATCCTCATCACGGATGGGCCCGAGTACACAGGGACAGACGTGCTCGTTAAATCTGTGGAGTCCAAAGTCCCGACGGCGTTAGCGTACGATGTCACTCGAAGTTCCGTTGGGTGCCCGCTCAGGTGTCAACCTCGTCACTTGACCAGGGTTCTAAATTACGAGGCGTTATTGGCTGTGTTAAAGCTCCTGAAGGAGGCTAGAAATAGGGAGCCGGAAACGATTACCTTACCTTACTAAAACAGAGACGGTTCACGCCGTTTTCCTGGAAAGAAAAAACGTTCTCGGTAGTTTGGTAATTCAATAGTTTCCGGCCATCTATTTCTAGACTCCTTTACTAGCTTTAACACAGTCAATTACGAATAGTAATTTAGAGCCCTGGTCAGGTGACGAGGTCGACACTTGAGCGGGCACCCAACGAAACTTCGAGCGACGTCGTACTCTAACGCCGTCGGGACTTTGGACTCCACAGATTTAACGAACATGTCTAATCCCAGTATACTCGGGTATTTTAGTTGGGTGTTCTCGGAATTAGAGTTGTGATCGGAAGTACCAACGAAGGCTCATCGATGTATAGCTCTGTTTTAATGCTGATTCAACCAAACTATAGGTGTCCCCAATAAATAGCCCTCGTTCAGCTCAGTGTGACATTAATTCAACCAAACCAAATTATAGGAGCTAAGAGGACTGAAGCATTGGTTGTTATGTTAATAATAATCTTGAACTTATATACAATTCCTGTTTAAAAAATATTGTTACAAAATTAAAATTGTTATATGATCCATTTAGAAATGAAAAAACCAAGTATTCTAAACTATTGGAAAAAGCATCCTTTATCTTTATCAAAAACCAAAATGAACTTTTTCCAAAATTTTATTTTTCTTAGAAAGTTAATTTTTCTAAGTTTATTTTTGTTCAAAAATTTTATCAGAATATTCTAAAATTTGTGGTTTTCTTGTAATAACTTAGATCCAAACTTTTTCTGAAAATGAAATCTATTATTCTGGCAAATGGTAATATGCCACAATAGTAATTTTTAAAATCCTTTTACAAGCTCTTATATATTAACCCTCAACCTCCATTACCCTCATTAACCCTCAAATGCACAGCTTGGCGCACTGAGTGCGCCTGTTTAATTTTTGATGTATAAAAGTGACATGTCTATTTATACATTTACGAATCTCTGCAATAATAATTTAAAGCAAAAAGTTTGACGTCTAACGTTTTTTTTTAACGTTGATTGCTAAAAAAATTGAAATGACGTACACTCTAAAAACTAAATGCGTAAACTTACACACGAAAGCAGGTATTTTTTTGCCACTAGAATGATTTGTTTATGTGTGTAAAAAAGCGTGCAATTTCAGTTTACACACTTGACTGTGTGAGAATTACACACTTTACTGTGCAATCGAGAATTACACGCTTTACTGTGCAATCGAGAATTACACACTTTACTGTGCAATCGAGAATTACACACTTTACCGATTGAGAAATACACACTTTATTGAGTAATTCAGAAATACACACTTTATTAAGTAATTTAGAAATGCATACATACAATATACATGCCTAACCATATTACACTTATATACATATTTTTAGACACCAAAAATTTTTGAGTTAATATGAAAAAAATATAAAAGTTATAATATGAAACAAAATATAAAAGTTATAATATGAAACAAAAAATAAAAATAATGTGGAATATTTTTTATAGATTTAATCACTTTGGAAATTACCATCCAATTTTAATAAACAACGTACAATAATAATGCTAACACAATAATAATGCTACACTACTTCTTATATATCAAGTAATTTCAATTCATGATACACTGTAAAAAAAATTCCTGAAATTAACGGGAAAAGTACTAGCAGCAGAGTTGCCGGGACTTTCCCGTTGATTTTCCCGTGTATTTACAGAAGTTACGTTTCTTATTTCTCCGTTGTTAAAATTTTCCATTTTGCATTTTCCCGTGTATCCACCGTAGAATATAAAGTTAAATTTAAAACTAATCCACTATTAACAGTAAAATATAATTGTCACAATTACATATTTTTCAAACTTAGAAGAAACTATTTTAAAAGACAACAAACTGTGTTCAATATTAAATTATAGTGATTTAGCACTTTGACTTTACATATTAAAATTACTTTAAAAGAAAAACAGCAAGTTACAAAAATGTAATGGATCATTACACAAAAATAAATTTATCTTTCAATGTAAAACATTCTTGATTAATAACCAGAATTTAAGACACAAATGCATCGTAAAAAAATACTTTTAACTATAAAAGAAGTAGAAATTATAAAGTTTTCCCTACTGTTTTTCTTTTTTAACAAGTAATAACTAAATAATTTTATAATAATACTATATGTATCGGTTGAATGAAGAAACCAAAGCAATTTATAGAAAACATTTTTATTTCAACAGAAAAAAGTATTACATTACTCACACTTACCTTGATAAAATTTTTATAACAAAATAATACAAACCTTTCCAACAAAAAAATGTTGTTTCAGAATTTCAGCACACATATTTTTAAAAACACTTTGAGCTATATATGAAAATGATTAAACATTACGTTTGAAATAATCGAATGTGAGAATATCGAACTGACCATAGGACTACCTATAATAAGACAAGCGACAACAATTCAATTTTCTGGTATGGAAGAGTAAAACAGTGACAGATGGTTTCCGAATCAAATCCCGGTTTCCACTGCATTAACTTGCAAGCGTCGAATATGTTTATTTTTCTTTTCAACTCTTCCTATAAAAATCAGCTGCACATTTTGTATAGCACACATCACCTGCTGGCGAAATTCATACGAAAGAGTGGAGTTATAAAATTATTTTCTTTTTTAGTTGACTTCGAAGTTATAACAAATTTATACATTTATTTATTTTTCTGAAAGCCATAGAAGCCTTTGCCGCAAATATATTCCACAGCGAAAAGAACACGAACAAAGAACTATTATTTTAATAAAAAAAAAGAGTTGAGTAGTACTATACATTCTTCAAAAGTTTTTTCAAACGATTTACAAATATTTAAAGTTGCTTTAAAAAACTATATTTAATTATTTAATGTATTCTAATCGTATTTTCAGCAACAACTGTTTGTTTTACATACTGTTTGCATTTTTATTATACGATTTTTATCAAACTGTTTGATAGAAGTTTGCGAAAACAAAGCGCTCTTTGACTGCGCTAAAGCTCAATTCAAGAACGTAGTGTAAATTGGCAGCTGAAAAGCAGTTGCAATAGTAAACAATAGCTATAATTTCGTTCTAATCTTTATAATACTGCACGGGTCGTTTATAGGTCGGCAGTTATTTTGTTAGGAATAGCCCTCATGTAGCTCTAGTGCGACACCAATTCAAACTAACAGTGGATTGTTAGGATTTTATGTTGAAATATCGTCACACTAGAGCTACACGAGGCTATTGGCGACGGGCGTCATAATTGAGAAACACAGTCAAGTAACGAACCGACACCTGAGTAGGTAGCTTTGAAGCATATTTAACGTGCACTGCCCCTCTACAAGGGGTATTATTCGTCGGAACAATTTTTCGCTGTACAGGCCGTTTATAGATCGGCAATTATTTTGGCGATGCCCGGACACGAACCTGGGACCTTTCGCTTGAAAGGTGAACGTCTTAACCGACTGGGATCCCCAGCCCTGTGACCCCCCCCCCCCAAAAAAAAAAAAAAGCATGAAACTACCGTGATTCAAGGTGACGAAAAATCAGTCAAATGCTGGGAATCCATATGATGCAAAGAGAAAAAAAGCAATCCACTGACGTGAACCCATATGATGCACACAAAAAAGAAATATGATGCACACAAAAAAAACCCCAATCAACTGACGTGAACCCAAATGATGCACACAAAAAAATCAGTCAACTGACGTATCCATGTAGAAAAAATTAGTCTACTTTGGCGATCCAAGCCCATATCTAATTTAAGAAAATATTTTAAGAACCAAAATTGACAGAACTACGACTTACGTGGTTTACTTATCTTCTTATTGGAGGAGGTAAGCTTTAAACATCCCACAGAGTCTCGCATCTAATAAATGCTTTTACTTTCATTAAAAGCTAGGAAATTTTTGTAGTATAGATTCATTAATAATATATAATTTATTAAATGAAAACTCATTTTACACATTAAATAAGTTATTAATGATACACAAAATTATTTTCAAAATACATTACCCTAAAACACTAAATAATTATTGTAACAGTGAAAGTTTTCTTTATGTCACTAAAACGAAAGATAATTAATTTAAAAGGAAAATGAAAGCAAGGAAGAACGAAAACAATCTTAAAAAAATAAATGTGTATAATGCTTGCCTTTAAGGTTTCAAGAAGAACTGAAACGTTAGGAAAATTGGAACAGTTAGTTTTCTTGCATCTTGTCCGTAGGCAAAGTTGGGAGTGACTTATTTGTAACAAAACGATGTTAACGATCTTGAGATGAACTTGCTAAATTTAGAAAAACTGCCCCCAGAAACTCTTTTTTTACAATCAAAGAATCATTGACCAGGGTCATTTATATTTGGATTTAGTTGGAAGATTGTCTCAATGCATCTTTCTCGAAAAATTATTTTGTTCAACCACAGTACAGGGAACAGGGTCGTTAATTATATATTATATATTTTTTCAAAAGGGGCTGTTTTTTGGCTGTCAAGCTTTTGCAGACTAGGTATTTTCCCCAGAACTGAGAGCCATTTTTTTGTGTGGCACCATCTAGGTGGCTCTGTTGCCAATTTTGAAGCTCAGATTACAATGAATCTGATCTCTCTGTGGATGTTAAAGTATGAAGAGTTTAATTTCGCCGAAAGAATCCCAAGCCAAATGGGTACTCAAGGGATTTTTTACATGCCACATAATCGTATGACATGCGTGCACACGATTTTCCCATCCAGAAAATCTTAAGACTCAGCTGGGGATCAAATCTTATGAAGCGGCCACGTAATGCCTCTCGTCTACTGAGCCGACAATTATATAATATAACATCTGATTATCGTGACCAGACGTATTGCTTTTCGCAGTATAGTTTAGTTCAACTATCTAGCTACAAAAATTGTGCAAATAGTGTCCGTTAAATTTATTTTATATTTTTCGAACGACATAAATAAAATATAATTATGAAAATGTAATGACGTTTTTAGAGTTAATCACTGAAAACAATCTGGTCAAGCTACATCTCAAGCATAAATACCTAATATTACATAAGATTAAACATGTAGGTTTGTTACAGAATATGTCACTTAAACGCTTCCAGGAAATGGTCAGGCAGGAAATAAAACTATTTTTACACTCATAAAAAATTCCAAACCAGGCTTTTAGCTATTTAATTCACATTTTTAAACGCCGAACATAACGATTTTCATTAATCTTCTTTCAATTAACAATTATCCTTTAATCGTTTGAATAAATAATTTCGAAGAATAATTATGTAATTTTTTTAATAAATATCTTTGAGTCTCCACAATTTCCCATTTACATTAACTTTCTTCCGAAAATTCAGTTATTATTTATCGTTTGTTAAATTAATTCACAGTTCAAAAATAAATAATTAGTAAAATGATGCTGTAAAAAAATTGGCTAGTTTCATTTATTTTATTTCGAAAATTCAATAATTATTACTTATCGTTTGTAAAAAAAAATCATATTTCAAAGAATAAATATGTAACATTCCCTCGCTTTTAAATAGAATGAAAACATTTCGTATCAACATACAAAGAATCTCGTAGTGAAATATATTTGACGTCATTTTCAAAATAAAATTTTAATTATTGTCGAAAAGAATTAAAGTTTCTCGAGCGATTGTTGCGATGGCAATGGTGATTTAATTCTTATAAAAATGGCTTCCTATGCTTTTAAAATGAGCATTAAATTTTGCAGTTCTTTAAATAATTGAAGTACTTCGAAATCGAATTCTTTTCTGAAATTTTCAATGTATTCTAATTTTGATGCGCTGAATTTTTTGACTTTCTACACTTGTCCGTAGCATTTGTAGTCTGGGATATGAAAGTGGATGACGGCGGACAGACAGACTGAAAGATTATAATACCTTCCACTTTTTACGTTATAAACGTAGTGTGGAAGCTAACATTTAAAAAGAGACCCATGAAGTAATCATGGGAGAAGTGGGGAGGGGGGGGGGACAAATGGTCGGGCAGATTTTAACTATCATAGTAAACATTTTGTACATAATATTTATTATTCCAAATGTCACGTAATTACCTAAGTGATTATTGACTAATATTGTAAATTAATTAAGTGTTAAATCATAACATCAATGAATTCTTTATTTGTTTACTAAACCTGATATTCAATCCACTAACGATTGGAATATCTCGGCTGCGTCTCTAATCAAAGTATAACAAACACAAAATCGATAAAAAAAGGCCTACTTATAAAATTTTGCCCTCCTTAATCTTATCATAAGTAGAGCTGTTATTATTTCTCTACTTCAATAAAAAAAAATTCTATGTCCAGTGCTATAATGAAGGACATTGGTCCATTTTCTACTGAGATATTTATTTTTAAAAATCGAAACCTCTTTTTCCCCCTTTGTGTAATTCTGATGAATGGGCATCATATTTACGCACCTGTCGATTTTCACATGTGAAAAGGGGTAGCTGTCGTCTTTTTAAAAGTGAACTTCATCCATGACAATATTGTCATTCTTCGGAAGTGTGGACATAGAAGCTGAGAACGGAATTAGGATACAATAGGTAGATTGTATTTGTATAATTTTTAATATTAATATAGCTGTGTAATACTTGATTATTTGAAAACAAAATTACTAATAACTATTCAATTGAATTTGTAATAGTTATTTAGTTGTGTAATTATCAATAATATTTTGGTGTGTGATAAAAAAATATATTATTTTTCAGGGCTCCCACGATTCATGATAATTTCTTTAAATAATTTTATACAGCTGTATGAAATAACAATTTCTTATAATGAAAAATAATTAAAAATTATTCATTGCAGGCACTAATTATATTACTCATCAGATTCACAATAATTATCTTTAAAGTATAAATTTAAGTACATTTTTACATTTAATCGGTACATTTTTCATTATTATTTGTTAGGGCTCACCAAGTTGTTCCTAAATAGATAGCTAGTTTTTAGATATAAAATTATTGGGAATAACTAATGAATTAATAATATCGTAAACATTCCCAATAATTCCTTAAGGGGGTTGACTGTGGTTCTAAATTACGACGTCGCCAATAGCTCTCGTGGAGCTCTAGTGCGACGATAATTCAAACTAAACTAAAACTTAACAGGGAATGTGAGGGGTAGGCCGGGTTTTCACCCGAAGTCTTCTTTGTGGTTAATCCAAGGGAAAAATAATTTTCTAAGCCGCATTTCTCCGGCTGCATTAAATATTCTTACATACGTTTTTTTTTTACGTGATAAATGTATATGGCTTACAGGGCTTTATAATCTCACCTTTTGAAAAAATTTCGAATATTTTTTTTTTAATTTTCAATCAATAATTTTATAATTAAAAAAATATTACATACTAAAATTGCCAACCACAGAAACATTTCCTATCAATTCTTAGCAATTCCATAACTGTAAAAGTTGTTTCACTGCGAGCATTGTATTTTAGAAAAGAACCAACTTAAAGGGGCACAGTACTATAAAAGTTATTTTTTATTTTTTAAACTTTATGATGCATATGAAAACTTTTTTAAGATTAAGTTTAACACTATTAAACATATCTTAAAATAAAAATATATATTCAAACATTAAGTTTAAGTTTTTTTTAAATAAAAAATAGTGTTTAAATCTTTTTGTTTTAGCTTTTTCTCGAAACGATAATAAAGCAATATGTTAATTTTTTATCCATGCAATGTTGAATAGTTAATATATAATATAAAATGTCTCCCATTATTCCAATTTTACTAAGATGTGCGAAATAAAAGGAATTAGCTAAATCTATATTCTTTCTAAAACACATTAAGTGGCAATGGGAATGTTTCTTATGATGTAACGCTCTTTTTTTCATTTTCCCGTGTACTGCGATTTCATTGGTTGCTTAGGTTTCACTCTCAAAATGACCGGTATAGATGAAAAGAAACTTTTCTTTCTATGCAAGCTTTTTTTAACAGATGTTTTGAACAACCAACAGCACAACAAGAAGTTGGCATTTACAAAAAATTAATAAGTAAAATGTTCTTAGAAAAATCATTTTCGAATACCAAAGCAAAAGTAATTCCTGACAACAAATGAAAATAAACTGTTAGAGCTGTTGCCATCCACGACGTGAAACGACCCCATTATCAAATTTCTTCCCTTGAAATATAACAATCCGCATTTTATAAATAGTTTAGGAGACGATATTTTCATAAACATCTCAAGATCATGACCATTTATTAACATTTAAGGCCATTTTTGAATGTTGTCAATGCTTGTACACCTCGCATCTGCTAAAGGCGGTTCTGCACGAATTAGATCCCCTGAGGGTATTTTAACCAATTAAACAACCGAAGACTTAAAAGAAAGAATAATCAATGGCGTCAATGTAAACAAATGTCAAAATACAACATTTACCTCGTTCCCCCTTTTTAAACAAGAAGAACAGGAAGCTTCTGTCTTTTTCCCGATCAAGAAGAGAGTTACACACTTAATAAATAGCCACCACTCGAATAAGTTGCGCAACGAAATTGACACCTCGAATTCTTTTTTTCTTCTTTTATTTTGTTCTTTTTTTATGTTCGTTTTGGCGACGTCTTAAAATGTGCGACTGACCTCCTCGCAGTCCGAGAAGAGTGTTACAAATCTGCGTTGTGGGTCATGACCGCGACAAGACTAGTGGAAAACCTGCTGAGTTCTGAATTCTGCCCGAAATAATAATAATAAAAAGCGAACTGGGCGATGATAGAACAACAACAGGAACGTGACATAGGATGTCTTGTTGGTCCTCGGTGACTGTTGTCGGCCTGGGATGATGCTGGTGCTACGGCAAGCCTCGCAATGTGATGACGATAATTGGCCTCACGCAAGTAGTTATCGTTTTTTTTATATTTATCGTCTGCTTCATTTTATTTACTTCCTCTCTTTGACCCCTGCATATATTGTGTCCCATTCAACATATGTATTAGTGTTGATTTATTGCTATGGTACTGAAATAGGGTAATTAGCTATGGATCAAATTGTAAGAATTCCTTTCTGTGTATCCCTCGGATCCATTCATTATAGTACGACATCTCAATAATTTTTATAGAGTTTTCAGAAAAGAAAAAAATTATTTTAAGGAACTGGTTTATGAAAACATATTTGTCGTCCATCATAAAAAAAATATAAAATATATCAGAATAACGGATTCGATTGCGCTGAGTCTCAACGTGTTCAAAACAACCAAGTATCTTTTCATCCAAATTTAATACAAGTAGGTTCGAATAAACTGCAATGCAGCCTCGCAATGTGATGACGATAATTGGCCTCACGCAAGTAGTTATTGATTTTTTTTCCTTCTCACATTTATTTATCGTCTGCTTGATTTTATTTACTTCCGCTTCTTGACCCCTGCATGTATTGGGTCCCATTCAACATATGCATCAGTGTTTATATATTCCTATCATTATTTAGGTTATATTGTAGCATTGAAGTATGGTAATTAGCTTTGGATTAATTTCTATAAATTCTTTTCTATGTAATATAGATTATTCGAAAAATAAAGGGGCATATAATTCTGGTTTATTTTAAAAAACTGGTTTTGTAAAAATATTTTTTTCTATCATAAAAAAACAAAAACATAAATTAGAATAACGATTCGGTTGTGGAAGGTGTCAACTTGTTAAACAATCAAATACTTTTTTTTTAAATCCAAATTTAATCCAAGACCAAGTAGACTCAACTAAATAAACTGCAATGAAGCTGGTGCCACGGCAAGTCTCTCAAAATGTGATGACGATAATTGAAGAGCTTAGTGGAAGAACGTGCTAAGTGACAAAAAGGTGAAAACGAGAAAATGAGTTTTAAAGTCTTTCGCTTGCACATAGATACGTTAAAAACGGCACTGACAAAAAGTAAAAAATATACTAAACTAAAGTTCACTAAAAAGGAGAAACGTGTTATATCTTTAAAGGAGTGAATAACATGACCATTGACACAAAAATCTCAATTCTTTCAAAAATGTCACTTAGCACGTTCTTTCACTAAGCTCTTCAATTGGCCTCACGCAAGTAGTTGACGCTATTTTATTTTTCTTCGTATATTTATTTATCGTCTGCTTGATTTTATTCACTTACTCTTTTTGAACACTGCATACATTGTATCCCATTCAACATATGACTTATTGCTATTATTATTCAGATTATATTCTAGCATTGAAGTATGGTACAGCTGAGGAAAAAAAAACGATCCACCCCTCGTTACTCAGCTGCTATTGATCAGGGAATTTTGCGGAAGATGTCAATTTTCAGGAAATAGCGTAAGAAACTGCGAACTGGTAACAAAAATTGTATAAGGGGTAATCTACATATTAAAATGAGTACCAACTTTGAAAATTCCAATGGCAACACCCAACTTTTTTTACATAAAAATGTTTAGCACCTTCAAAATACCCCATGTTTAAAAAAGAAATATTTATTCTGCATTATTTGTTGAGTATTAAAGCATTAATTTTGAACTCGTTTAGGGGGAAATCTCCAAAACGAAAAAGGTAATATTTCGTTTTTTTTTTCAAAAAGACAAGCTAACAAAAGGGTTAACATAATCTCGCCACCGGATGCTAGAATTTAACCTTCTCACTAATACTGTGAATTTTTTTTTAGAAATAGTTAGCAAAAAGTTTAATTTTAAATTAAGTCACTATACGGTTATTTATAACGAACAGATTTTCAATGCGATTAGTTACAATCAGATTGACAAACATGATTATTACATTTATTTTTACATTCTTTATGCAAATTTTTGTTTCATTCATATTGCTACAAAAAGTTTGTTTAAAATTCGGCAAACTTTATCGGTAATATAAACCACGTATTACAAAACGAGGGTTACGGCCTTAACACGATATTTAAGGAAAATAAAATTACGCAGAATGATTTGGCAATGATTTTTAACCAAGGCAGTGGGCACTAATCATTTTAAATAATCAATGTGGTAACAATGAAATATACTAAAAACCGAATTCCAATAATATTTCAGGTTATTTAATTTTTAATATTAAACACACTTTTTGAAATTGTATTGGAAATAACATACATTTAAAAACATAGTAATCGATATAATTTAATGTTAATTATACAAACAAAATACATTGTATGCACTTGCAACAAGACATTTTTTTAGACATTTGACAGACATCAATAATTTAATAAACATTTACCAATAAACGCTTTTCAACCACCAAACGATAATGCAAGTTAAGATCAAATTTGCCAAATAATTTTTACACGGTCCCTAAAATTCGTTTTTTTTTTTCAGTTTTTTTTTACAATAACTCGGCAAATAATTGGTGTTGAATTAAAGAATTCGAGATTTTGGTTCTACTTTATCGATTTATGTAAAAAAAAAATTGGGGTTGCTATTCATATTTTATTTTTTCTTATTTAAATTTAAATAAAGATAAAAAAAATATTAAAAATGAAAAATTGATGAAAAAACTTGTGTGATTTGTTTTTGGAAGATTAAGAAGTATATAATGAAAAAAATTTCTTTGTTTAATTCATTTTATTTGTGGAGGTATGAATAAAAGTTTGTGAAACCTTTTTAACATTATGAGCGTTCAACTTTGAATGCTTATATCTCAACAAATATTGCAAATTAATTCATTTTCTTTTGAATCTGGGGTATTTTGAAGATGATAAACATTTTTTATATAAAAAAAATTGGGTGTTGCTATTGGAATTTTCAAAGTTGGTACTCATTTTAATATGTAGACAACTCTTATACAATTCTTGTTGCCAGTTCTCAATTCCTTACGCTATTTCCTGAAAATTGACACCTTCCATAAAATTCCCTTATCAATAGCAGCCGAGTAAAGAGGGGTGGGTAGTTTTTTTTCCCCAAGCTGTACTTAGCTATGGATTAATTTCTATAAAAAAATTCTCTGTTTCTTTGCTTTCTTTAGAGCAATTCGTTCATGTATATCGCACGACATTTTAATAATTATTAAAGATTTTTCGAAAGAAGAAAAGTAATGCTTGTTTGTTTTAAAGAACGTGTTTATGAAAACATATTAGGCTTCCATCACAAAAAAAAACCAAATTTAATCCAAGTAGGCTTGAATAAATAAACTGAGATGATGCTGGTGCTACGGCAAGCCTCGCAATGTAATGACGATAATTGGCCTCACGCAAGTAGTTGAGGTTCTTTTCTTCTTCTTATACTTATTTATCGTCTGCTTGATTTAAATTAATTTCCGCTTTTTGATCTGCAAGCACAACATTTTAATAATCATTATGAGTTTTGCGATTTTTTTTAATGTAATTCTTGTTTATTTTAAAGAACTGGTTCATGAAAACATATCAGTCTTCCATAAAAAAAAATGAAATTCAAATTAATGATTAGAATAACGATTTGGTTGTGCTGGGTCTCAACGTGTTAAACAACCAAATACCTTTTTTTATCCAACTTTAATCCAAGTAGACTAAAATAAATAAACTGCAATGATTCTGGTGCCACGACAGGGCACCAATGTGATAGCGATAATTGGCCTCACTCAAGCAGTTGTTCTTTTTTTTTTCTTCTCATGATTATTTATCATCTAATTAATTTGATTTACGTCCGCTCGTTGACACTTGCATGTATAGTGCTGTAAATGGGTACCATTATCCCATTAAACATATGATTCAGTTCTGCTATTGATTAAGTTTATTGCTATTATTAGGATAATGTTTAATTGGAATTGGATTAATTTAATTGAGTTGAATGGAATTGGAATGTTTCAGCTGATGTAACGCTCTTGTTTTCATTTTACCGCGATTTCATTGGTTGTTTCGATTTTATTCTCAAAATGAACGTAGGTACTTTTCGTCTACTTCTTAGTTCTTTACAACATGTAACTTGTTTTTATCTAGGATCAGAATGCGGAAATAGATGAAAAGAAACTCTTCTTTCTATGCAAGCTTTCTTTAATAAGTGATTTGAACCACCAACAGCACAGCAAGAAGTTGGCATTTAAAAAATAAAAAATAAAATATTTTTAGAAAAGTCACTTTCGAATACCAAAACAAAAGTAATTATAGAAAAATAATAACAAGACCGCGGAGTTGTTGCCACCCACGACGTGAAACAACCCCATTAAAGTTTGGTATAGTAGGCTATGGATTTTCCTTTCTGCATATCGGCGCCCATGTGAACCTAATCAGGGAGTCTTTTTATTTCAGGATAACTAGTGTATAACATTGCCAGGGCCCAACTAAGAAATAGGCCTTCCCTCTGAGGGACACAGGTGTATAAACCCAGACTGTCAGGTTTTCTAACAGAACACATAATTTGTAAAAAATAAATAATTCTATTAAATTTTAAAATTTAAAGCATGGAGGAGCCATTTATAACCATCTACTTCACAAATATAATTTTTTTAAAACTTTTAAGAAATTAAATTTTCGGTTAAAAATTTAAATTTATTTCTCATGCAGTGAAAACAAATTTACAAATCAGCCGATTTGCTTATCCGTCAGAGGGTAAAATAGCCCGGGTTTAATTTATAAATTTCTCTTTGGGGCTTCAAAATATGTGCTTTGACACTTTTCTTGCCAGTTCCTTTATTTATTTTTTCCTGTTTTAACTTTTAAATGTTTTACAGAATTTTTGATTGATCTAGTGATTTTTAGCTTCCACACTACGTTTATAACGTAAAAAGTGGAAGGTTTTATAATCGTTCAGTCCGTCTGTCTGTCTGTCCGTCCGTCTGTCTGTCACCCACTTTCACAGAAAGAACCACAAGTCCCACAGACAAGTGGGATACGTCATTTTAAAGCAAAAAATCAGATTAGGCTACATTCCAAATTTCATTAAAAAATTTAAATTAGAAGTTTATTTAAAATTTAAATAACTAATTTTTTTTTATCTACATTGAAATAACATGCAAATTCTATTTTTATTCATATTTTCACTGTTGTCATCCACAAGTCCCACAGACAAGTGGGATACGTCATTTTGAAGCAAAAAATCAGATTAGGCTACATGCCAAATTTCATTAAAAAATTTAAACTAGAAGCTTATTTAAAATTTAAATAACTAAAAATTTAATCTACATTGAAATAACATGCAAATTCCATTTTTATTCAATATTTTCACTGTTGCCATTTCGTTAAACGTACGAGAAACTTTTGTTAAAATAAAAATACACTTTTGAAAAAATATTTATTTATGTGATATAATTCGGTTTGGATTGTTGTATTATCACAGTAGAGTTCTTTTAATGGTTCTATATATATGTATGTAGAAAGATGCATAGAGAATTCTAACTTAACATAAAAAAAAATATGCTAAGTTTCGCTTTTATTTTTAAAGCATCAATTGTACAAATTATAAATTTTTTGAACTGTAAATTAATTTAACAAATTATAAATAAGTGAATTTTCGAAAGAAATGTAAATGGGAAATTGTGGCGACAAAAATATTTATTAAAAAAGATTACATCATTATTCTTCGAACTTCAAACAAATTTAGCAAACGATAAAGTCTAATTATTAAATCTGAGAAAGAAGATTAATGAAAATAGTTAATTTTGGCGTTTAAAAGTTTGAATTACAAATAGCTAAAGGCCCTGTTTTTATTAGAATTAAATCACATTTGCCATTCGCAACAATCGCTCGAGAAACTTTAATTCTTTTAGACAATAAATTAAAATAAATTTATTTTTGCAACATCGATCAGTTTGAAATGACGTCAAATATATTTCACTACGGAATCCTTGTATGGTGATATGAAATGTTTTCATTCTATTTAAAAGCGAGGAATATGACATATTTATTCTTTAAAATATAAATTAATTTTTGCAAACGATAAGTAATAATTATTGAATTTTCGAAATAAAATAAATGAAACTAGCCAAATTTAGCTTGTAAATGTTAAATATAGAATTAATGTTGTGTTTGGCGCGTTTTTTCCTGTTAAACACAAATATGTGGAAGCGAGTTAAGTGACACATTCTGTTACAAACCTACTTTTTATTAAATATTTACAACCACATATAGTTTTGGGGTTTGTAAAAAGAAAGCGAAATGCTAACAATCCTTTATCGATGATTTTGTAAGTCCCATTAACACCTTCATTTCCGGATGGAAACATTAACTTTAAGGTTTTTTAGCATCTACATTACGTTTATAATCGTTCAGTCCGTCCGTCTGTCTGTCTGTCACCCACTTTCATTGCCAAAACTGCAAAAGCTACGGACAAGTGTGATACGTCAAAATATTCAGCGCATAGAAATTAGAATACATTGAAAATTTCAGAAAAGAATTCGAATTCTAAGTACTTCAATTATGTAAAAAAACTGCAAAATTTAATGCCCATTTAAAAAGCATAGGACGCCATTTTAATCAGAATTAAATCACCATTGCCATTCGCAACAATCGCTCGAGAAACTTTAATTCTTTTAGGCAATAAATTAAAATAAATTTATATTAACGACATCGATCAGTTTGAAATGAAGTCAAATATATTTCACTACGAGATTCTTTGTATGTTGATATGAAATATTTTTATTCTATTTAAAAGCGATGAAATATTACATATTTATTCTTTAAAATATAAATTAATTTTTGCAAACACGATAAGTAATAATTATTGAATTTTCGAAATAAAATAAATGAAACTAGCCAAATTTAGCATGTAAATGTTTAATATAGAATTAATGCTGTGTTTGTCGCCTTTTCACCTGTTAAACACAACTGTTGTGTGGAAGCGGGTTAAGTGACAGATTCTGTTACACACCTACTTTTTTTATTCGTTTAACGTGTAACTTAATTTGTTTAACATAAATTGTCCAGGACTATCGCTTCGTTTGGCTTAGATTTCATTTATTTAGATAAACTTAAGCAGAAAGCTCATTTCCGCGTGTCAAATTTTCTTGCCAATCGTCGTGAATGGGATGAAGTGATTGTACATTATAAAGTTTTCGTTCCTATTTTTATTAAATTTTAAGGCATAAAAGTTTTGTATTAGTAGGCTACATTGTGTTTGGGGTTAAGAATAAAAAGTAGTTTTCCCCTTTTTTTGAAAATTGATTAGGCTCTTGTAATGCAGCGTACTGAAGTTTGGTAGTATAGGCTATTAGGCTATGGACTACTGTAAGCTCCTTAGAACCAAAACTGGAGACAAGAAACTGTAAGCAATCCCACACGGTGGCGCAAATAAAAGTGGCCCGGCTTAGAAGTACGGATAAGACAGGAAATGCTGCCAAGTCGAAAACCAATGCAAAAACAGGTTTTCTACGTGAAGCCATTGATTGCTTCAATATTAAGCCCAAATTATTTGCTGGTAACTGTGCCATCTTCACCTGATCTGATCAACGCACACTTACACTGCTCACACTAAGATCTGAACTAGCCAATAGTCAATGTGCAGATCTTGTCTAGTAACAACCAAACCAACCAATGAAAAAAGGTTTGTCAAGTGAAGTCATTGAACGCTTAAATAATTTATGAATTCGACTTGGAGTCTCTCAGGCGGCTTTAATAGTTTTTTTCGGAAAGCATCTCCCTGCATTTCGTAGCTCCATGCCGAGGCCACTTTTATTTGCGCCACCCTGTACAAGGTCCAATACCAATCTAACCGTATGGGGCCTTTTTTAATTCAGAGTCGCTAACTTGTAATCAGTGTTTGAAATTGGATATAGAAATTTAAGAGCAATTTGCGCTACTCACTTAAAAAAAAAACCTATTAGCAAATACACATTACCTAGGCTCATTTCTGACAAATATTGAGAAAAAAATACTTAAAATATCTCTCGACGAACTTTGTAGTCTACAATGCTCAACATGAGGATTTTAAGATCGCTGGAATTGCATGCTTATAGAATCACCGGAGTTTCGAATTTTTAGGAGAACTTTAGTTCCAAAATTTAAGAAATCGTAAGGCCTGGATATTACGTTAGTCTGAGGTTTTTTTTAAAAAGTTTTTGGATCGTCATAGTTTCTAAATTTGACAATTGCTAAGATTTCAAGTTTTTACAATAGTCGCAATTTGGGGATTTTGCGAAGATCGCCGTATTTTCGCAATTTGTAGGTCGGTGGAGTTGAGAAATTTTAGGACTGCCGAATGTTTGCGATTTTATGATCACAGATTTGACAGATTTAGGATCTGTGAAGATTTGAGATTTTAAGACAATTAGTTTTGGAGGGATTGTTGAAAACCACTATAAAATATTTATTATTGAAGATTTTGAAAAAGTCAGGATAACTGTGGACTAAATTTATTTTGTTGTCTCGAAATTTAACCATTTGGTCATATTTTTCGACTAGCGAGCTTCAATTCAGAATCCCGCTGATAATGTAACCCGATTCTTGCAAATCGTTGCTCAATTTGTATATTAAACTCTCAAGATCAACACAAACTATCTTCGTCGTTTGGAATTTCTTCTTCCTTATGTATGGGAAGTTATAATATTATATATGGTAATTTGATGCATTACAAAATAAAAGAGAAACAAACAGATGAGTCATTTTACATATGATTTGGAAACGGGAAAAGTTATTTTGAGTGTCGTTAACTATGTAAATATGTTGCAAAATTTTAAAATTTGTAAAAATAATTTATTTAAATTTAAAACGAAATTATACGTACTCTGTTTATAGATAGCGTGAAAATTAGCAATAGTATTATTGAACTAGTTCTTGATGCCTTGAGGCATCATCCGCTGCGAATATGTTAATGATATTTTTATAAAAGAGGCCAAACCATTTTTGTTTTATCCCAAATTTCACTTTTTCATTTTTAGCCTACTTTTCTTTTTTTAATTTGAAAGAATTAAAAAAATGAAAAAGTAGGTATTGACATGCGGTCGATGTCCGTCTGTCTGTCCATACCCCCCTTCCAAAATCGGTTCTATCGATCGTATCTTAAAAATTCTTTTTTTGTTAGAAAGCTATGACCTCAGAGACCCAACTTTCATACTTTTTGTCCTCCTGTCTGTACGTCCGGACGGACAAAAAATTACTATCTGTCGGCCGATTTCCCATTGAATTAGCATTGAAATTCAATTTTGAGTCATTTAAATCACTGCTGCCAAATCAACAACAACACGAGAAACTTTATTTATTTAAAATTTATTTGAAGCAAAATATTTTTTTCTTGAATCAGTTTGGAATGACGTCATAAAATGTAACACAATGTGATTCTTTGATTGTTCATTAATTGTTTACCAAGAAAGCGGCCAGGCATATTTTTTGCATACAATTATGCTTAGTTTTAATTTACATTTCTTATTTTTTAATGCAGTTAGGAGTAGTTTCATTACTTTTGTTATTATTAAATATTTAATTATTCTTCGTACTACAAATAAATCATGCAGACGATTAATAATATTAAGTTAATTTGCGAAAGAATATTAAGAAAAATAGTTGATTTTGGCTCGTAGAAGTTGAAATTGTAGCTGAATGCTGTCTTTAGCGATTTTTATTTTTCGAATGTGTATAAATCTAGTGAAGAAACGATAGTTAATGGTATTACTGTTAGGAACCTAGTTGTTTTCCTATTAGAATTTCAGTAAGTAATTAAGTAACAGGAAAGTAGGCTATTTTAGTTCTTTAAGAACTTCTTGTTATTTCCCCCTCTTATATATTTTTTCAATTAAATTAAAAATTTAAATGTAAGTAAATTTTTTTTATTATTCTCAAAATCGACATGGTTACTGTAGGACCATTTTTTTTGCTATACAGTTTTCCTGAATTTGCAAATTCAGGAAATTATTTACTTACTGAAATCTAATAGGAAAACACAGTTCCTAACAGTAATCCCATTAACTATCGTTTTCTTCACTGATTTATAAATTCGAAAATAATGCTTAAGACGCATAGACAATTTCAGCTCACGAGCAAAATCACTATTTTTCTAAATATTCTTGCAATTAACTTAATTTAATCTCTGCATGATTTATTTTATGCGAAGATATTAAATATTTAATAATACAAATAATGAACTATCTAACTGCATTAAAATTAAAATGTAATTAATAGTAATTGTATGCAAAAAATTCCTGCCGCTTTCTGGTAACATTAATACAATCAAGAATCACATTGTGTACATTTATGCGTCATCCAAACTGATTCAAGAAAAAAATATTTTGCTCAAATAAATTTTAAATAAGTAAGTTCTGTGTGTTGTTGATTTGGCAGCATGATTTAAATGTCAAATTTAATTTCAATGCTAAGTAATGGAAATCGCCGACAGATGTAATTTTTGTCCGTCGGAGTACAGACAGGACGACCAAAGTATGATTGTCTCTGAGGTCATACTTCTACAAAAAGAATTTTAAGATAATCGATAGACCGATTTGAAGGGTATGACAGAAGACGGACATCGACGCATTCAATAACTACTTTTCATTTTTTTAATTCTTTTCAAATTAAAAAAAAAATAGTTAAAATGAAAAGTGAAACTTGGGATAAAAAAATTTGCTTTTATAAAATATCCTAAATATTCGCAGGATGATGCCTCAGGCATCAGACTATTGGTTGCTAGAGTTTCTAGTTGTTGCTAGTAGAGTGCTAGATCTTTTTTTCTATGTGTTTTCTAGCAATTGGGAAATATTTTAACATTGAAGGACTATTTTTAATAACCACCTAACAGGTTTTGAACACACATCCAATTTTGTTCAATTAAGTTTCAATTTTCTTCATTAAATTCTAATTGAAACCAACTATTCAATTTGCGTTTTATTTTTATTGTTGATTGAGAAATTAATGGAAACTATATAATAAAGGGTAAAAACCTCCTAAAAAGATAAATACATGCTTCGTCATTATTTTTTATTAGTCCTATCTTTCTCAATTTTAATTGATAAAATCAACATCATGAATTAAGTATATCGACATTCTAAAGTGTCGAGAAGTCGTAAAATCAAACGTAGCAACAACAAAAAAAAATTAAACGCTTTTACAGAAAAACCTTTTAACTTTACAAAAAATTTACCTTTTAACTTTACGCTTTTCAAATTGCACGAATTTATGTATAACTCTTAAAGAAATGTTTAAAAAACTAAAAATTCTGAAAACCGTATATGTCAAACTGTAGGTTTTGAAAAAAACTAATATATAATTTTTTAAAATACAAACAAGTAGGGGTTTGTAACAGAATCTGTCATTTAACCCGCTTCCACACAACAGTTGTGTTTAACAGGTAAAAAGACGCCAAATACAGCATTAATTCTATATTAAACATTTACATGCTAAATTTGGCTAGTTTCATTTATTTTATTTCGAAAATTCAATAATCATTACTTTTCGTTTGCAAAAATTAATTTATATTTTAAAGAATAAATATGTAATATTCCTCGCTTTTAAATACAATGAAAATATTTCATATCAACATACAAAGAATCTCGTAGTGAAATATATTTGACGTCATTTCAAACTGATCGATGTCGCAAAAATAAATTTATTTTAATTTATTGTCTATAAGAATTAAAGTTTCTCGAGCGATTGTTGCGAATGGCAATGGTGATTTAATTCTAATAAAAATGGCTTCTTATGTTTTTTAAATGAGCATTGAATTTTGCAGTTTTTTAAATAATTGAAGTACTTCGAATTCTTCTCTGAATGTATTCTGATTTCGATGCGCTGAATTGTTTGACGTATCACACTTGTCCGTAGCATTTGTAGTTTGGGATATGAAAGTGGGTGAAAGACAGACGGCATGAACGATTATAATACCTTCCACTTTTTACATTATAAACGTAGTGTGGAAGCTAAAAACTATGACAAATTTAGTTATGGTAAACTTAGTATAAAATCACTTTAATTTGAAATCTCGTAAGTTGGTTATCGTCGAAGACACAATGTCCACAGTAAAACACTTTTTAGTGAGGTATGGCCACGTAATATGAATTATTAACCAAATTTGCAACGATTTTTTGAAATCATTAACGCTTTCATTTCCGAATAATAACGTTAACTTAACGTTTTGGGCCGTAGTGAGCCTAGTGGTCAGCGTCTCGGTCTCGGGATCGGAAGGTCCTGCGATCGAGTCCGGTACCACTGAAGACCTACCGAGTATATGCGGAGTACGTGCTCGTTAAATCTGTTGGTCCGAAAGTCCTCTAAGTTCCCATACCAAATCAATACCTCTGGGGGTGACAAGCCAATTCTGGGGATCCTCTAGTTGGCCTCTGTCTCTAAAAAATTAGATGAATCCACTTCTGTGTGTGTGTTGTCTGTTGTGTCTGTCTTACTCGAAGACAATGTCACGTTAAAAACTTTAGTGATACCATGCACACTAAATGAAATTATTACACAACCAAACTTAACGTTTTCAAATCGTTTTGTTTAACTTATTTGCTCACATAATTGTTCACTATATCATTAACGGCTTTCAGTTCCTTCGAATGAAGCACGACACACAACGTGATCCATCTAATTTTTAACAAATAAATCGTGTTTCCCTGTTATAACTTAATTTGCCTCACATAAATCTGTTCATGACTATAGTTAAACTCATAGTTTCCTTGCACAGAAGCCACGACCACTATAAAACGCGCGGAGCAATCAGATGAAGACCAAATAAAATGGCTGAAATTTCCTCTTCATCTGATTGCTCCGCGCGTTTTATAGCTCCGCCCATGGTCGTGTCTTCTGTGCAAGGAAACTATGAGTTTAACTATAAAATCTTCATTTGTCCTATATTTTGTTTATTTAGATAAACTTAAGCAGAAAGCTCAATTTCGAGTAGCAAATTTTTATGCCAACCGTGGTTAACAAAACCATTTTGCAGGAAATGTTATGCTGTGTCTTGTCTACGCTCCTCAGAAACGGATGATTAAAAATGGATGCTTCGTAAACTAACATGCATAGATATTGATGCAAAGTTTAATTTGAAAAAATAAAAAAACTATCTTATATAATTTCTTAGTTAAATTTTTTCAGATCTTGCGATACTTAAATATCTATAACTATTAGATGACATTAACTGGAGCTCCGATGTTTTTTTCTCTATCAACACACAGGCATTTCAGAATATGTGGATCGAATAAAGTATATATTGTGTTTAGTGTTTGATATAATATTTTCAACATCGAAAAATTGAAAAAAAAAAATGATTTTTTTACACCTTTTACAAAATTTGGATTTTTATGCTGCTTTAATGTTTTTAATATCCATTTACAGTTTCGGGAAGTATGCATTAAATTAATAATTTTTAAAAAATTCTATAAACAATTTGAAGAATGGAAAAAGCCCCAAAAATATAATTAAAAAAACTTTCTTTTTAGTATTTTTTATTTTTATATATGTTTAATTGTGATTAATAAAAAAAGCAACACAAAATCACTTAAAATTATAGAGCTAAAAATGACTAAACTAAATTTTTTTTGGGCGTACCCCCCTAAGCAGTTAGTTTAACAGCTACGAATTCGATTATATCGGCGTGGCTCAAAAGTCTATGCTATTTAATAAAAGACTAGTACAGAAATAAATTGCGTCAAAACCTTGATATTGACATATGACAAAGCACAACTCAATCTTTACAATAAGAAAGAAAAATAGTGATTTTTTGCTTTAGTCATTGCATTTAAAAACAATTAAAACTCCCTATTGGATAGACAGACCTAAGCACCTTTGTTTTATAGCAAAATGAACACCATGGTTTTTTTTTTATAAATATACTTTTTATCTTTGGAAACTGCCATTACATCATCATGTAGATCTATAGAAAGTTCGAGGTCTAACTTCTCTTCGAAAGTAAGATATTAAACTTTAAATAATTATATTGCTAGCTATTTTTCTGAAACGAAATGTATTAATTATTTTTACTTTTCTTAGCCGTAATCACCACCTCCCCCCCTTGGTGAGATTTCGTGATTTTTTTGCTCGACCCCCTCCCACCCGTAATCTCACGTGATATTTTTCAAAAATAGTATTTTTTTTTTATTTGATATCATTTTTTGGTGAATTTTTTAAACAGTTTTTTAAAAGCTCCAACATTTTGAAATATGGTTTGGAAAGCCACGATAAATACTGTCATGTAAGACTTTACCAAATTTAAGTTGAGAAACATATTTTACTAGAATTCAACTGTATTTTCTCAAAATTTTGCGTTGATTTTTTTGCGGTGAAAAATAAAGTGATGTTGGATGACCCCCCACCCCCCTGAAAACACATAACTTAATTTTTGGACGCCCCCCCCCCAAAAAAAAAAAAAAAAAAAAAATCAACCAGTTGCCTCGAAAGATATTTGCGCGGACAAGGGCAGTGTAACAGGGCCTTAAAAATAACGATAAACGATAAAAAAAATTAACGTTTTTTTGCATGTTCTTACAAAAAAATTAGGTTTTTTTACTATTTAATTATTTATGGTAGGGGAACCCATCCTAAAAACTAGTACCAATACCAATAGTTGGCCTGAGATGCACACAACTACTACTTTATAAATTACTGTTGAATGATGTGGTAATAATGGTATTTAAATAGTTTTTCTTTTCGTGTTACAAATGAATATTGCATAAATAGCTTTTTAGAATGGCGATCTAAACTCGAATAATTACGTACAACTTGCATTAACACTTTTTTTTAAAAAACATTTGATTTACAAATTTTTATTAATGCGAATTTCAATTTCGTTCAAGTAAACTGTAGCTCCATCTCTTTTTCTACAGAAGTTGGATTCGAAAATAGATTATTTTCTAGACGTTGATTTCAAAAATGAAAATTTAAATGGGAATGTTTCAGATGATGTAGCGCTCATTTCATTTTTCTGCGTACTGCGCTTTCATTGTTTGATTCGCTTTCACTCTCAAAATGACTGATATAGATGAAAAGAAACATTTCTTTCTATGCAAGCTTTCTTTAAGAAATGTTTTGAACAACCAACAGCACAGCAAGAAGTTGACATTTAAAAGATTTAATAAGTAAAATATTCTTAGAAAACTCATTTTCGAATACCCAAAAATAAGTATAATTCCAAGCAACAAATGAAAACAAACCGTTGGAGCTGTTGCCATCCGCGACGTGAAACAACCCCATTCAGGGATAAAATAATTTTTTGGAAAGTAAAAAATATTGTAAACGTATTTTTTTTCAAATGAGCCAATGAGACTCTTTAACATTATCTCTATGATGCATTGCAGTATTATGCCTGAAAAATTCGCGGATAAGCCTTCATAACGACTAACGAGATGAGCTGGTATCTTTTTATAAGGTTTTATGTCTCTAACTTTTTGAAAACTATTATTTTTCAAAGCGTTATATTTCTTTCGGGTTTTCTTACTATTTTAAAAATTTGGTAGACACATGAAGTAATGTAATATAGACAATTTGAAACTAATGATGAAATCCCATTCTTAAAAAGTATTAGTGAAATGAAATACTATGAATCAGAAATTAATTCTATTGTAGCTGTTTAAAAATATCTAAACTGATATTATTCTTAAGCCTAGTATATTTCTTACTAGATGTTTATGCTGAGAATAAATTAAGTATTGATATATTTTGTGTCAGTTTGCTCTTTATGTTTTAATCGAAATATCTTGAAATTGGGAAAAAAAGTTGTCCTCCGACTGTAAAATAAGTGGGGTTAGTAATAATGGAAAAAAGAACTTTATTCTGTAGCGTTGCCGGAGGTATTACCACAACCCTATATCCATCAAAAAGTACCTTGAGGGGAAGCGGTACCCAAAAATTGGTCAAAATATGGATTTTTCAGTTTTTACTTCTTATTATTCACATTATTTTTCTGAAAATTTACTGAAATTTTCTTAATGATATCTTCTGTAGAAAAAAAGTTATTAAATATTTTCTGGGGTCATTCCTATAAGTTTGAATGCGTATTTCGTCTACTTCCAACTTTTTTTTTTTTCTCTGTTTCGAGTTTTTCAATTCTAGTGTTTAATAAATCCCTAAGGCTTTTTTGATAATTTAGTTAGAATTTTGAAATTTTTAACCTGTGTTCTTATATATATATATAGTGCACAAAATTGTGCATGGAATAAGGTCTTCCATATATAGTTTTTTTTTTAATGTTGAATTCAATAATTTGTAATTTTTTGTGATTTTCAGTATAAATGCACGTTACTTTTTAACTGTAGCTAACATTTTAAAATCCATCTACAGTTCTTGAACAAATAGTACTAAAAACAAACTATAAAAGTTTGGTGGAGTTATTCTCAAAATTGAAAGAGGAGTAGCCTTTTAAAAAAGTTAAAATTTTTGACTTTTATTGCCTTGTCTTTATTGCCAGAAAATGTTTATTTAGAGTGCACATTATATAAAACCACTATAATTTACAAGTTTATGTTATTATTTCTAGAAATAATGTTTTGGGTACCGTGTCCCCTTAAGGTGAAGACCAATTTGCTTCGGCTTATATACTACGATGATATTTGAAGAGTACAGGGGAACAACCCGTTCACCGACTGCATCGGGTCTGCTTGGCGAAGATAGCGAGTCATCGCCTAAACTGGTGTGAAGAAACCAGTTTTGCCTTTGTTCTTATCACGCTGCACACGGGTTTACTATCTCTATGATCGAGATTCATGCCAGACTTGGTCATAGAGACGGTCATAGGTCTGACGCTTGAACAGAGGAAGGAGAACCAAGGGAGAAACCGGTTTCCGATCGCCACTACTCGCCAAGCAGACCTCGATACGGGCAGATTCACAGTCAATGAAGATGGTTTTCCCTTGTACTTTTCATTTGTTATAATCTAAATGGTAGTAACATGGTAGTAATCAGCGCCATCTATCTTGGATGTTATATTTGAGGTTACGGTTGAGGTTTGGACCGCTACACCACTCCACTTATGGATCTGCTACTGGAATCAATAATATATTTTAAGTTCACATTCAGCATCTCTAAAAATACAATAAACAACTTTGCATATTTAATTTTTCATTGCAAGATCGAAACGCAAATCGAAGTTAGGTAGAAGAATGAACCTCCAAACCAAAGTGCCTCTGTGTTTATCCAATGAAAACAAAATTATTTTATTTTCAATAAATAATTTTACAAAAAGTATTCGAACGAATTTCAAAAAGTAGGATTGTAGTTTGTAGAGACCTGTAAGTTAGCTACATTTATCATATAAAAAAAAAGCTTGTAGAAATGTTTAATACAGCCAGAGAAATGTGGCTTAGAACATATTTTTCCCCATTGTATTAACACGGAAGCACTTCAGTTTGGAGACCCTCGGTCAATCGGGCTCATTCACCCTTAATAATATAAAGAAAACTGGTGATTCATAACTGCTTGTCTTAAGGGTGCTTATTAAGACTTCTCTTTTAATTCAACTATAGTATATTTCTCAGACACGCACTCCTTCGCGGTGGTTAAATATCCATTGTGTGAGTGTTGTGACTATTTTGTTTTCACATCAGTGTGTAATGTATTCTATATGTAGTGTGTGTTTCAGAGGACCGTGACCCTGCGGCATGCTGCATCTGCACCAGTTGGCGTACACAGTGGTCGCCTGGACCGTGGTCATACACCTCACGCACACGGGCGCCAGATCATGGGTCACATCCCAGAGGATAGGTACTCGTAACACATATTTTTTCTTCTTAACACAACGTCTTTAATTAAGTACTAAGTGAACAAGAGGTCTAATTATACATATGATATATCAACATATACTTAATATCACTTATCAATATCTTTAACATCCCAACAACAGCGTCATCTAGTCGCACTACGTAGCCGCTCCCAAAGAAACTGTTAAGTCAGCACATTTTAAAAGTTGTCCTTAAATCTTTCCCATCACTGATTCTAACTTCTAATTGGTCGATCAGAGAGTATCGCCATTTTTTTGTGAATCCCCCCGCCACTATCTCTCAACACGAAAAGACGTCCAAAAATCTTCTCCATATATCTTATATTAAATAAAAGCTACTTTAATTTCAACGAAGTTTCCCTGCTGTCGACTTATATGCTACATGTATGCAACGTACATGGAGTTGAGTTGTTACAAGGTGCAGAGATTCTTACTTTTGCGTTTCTAATTATAGTGCTTTGATTACTGACGTCATGTTCGTGTTAAAATAGTAACAGTTTACGTCATTGTATAAAGTTTCAGGAACATAACTAGGAAATTTTGGGCACACACAGCAAACCTTTTACACATGGCTCCACTATTCTTTTTACTTATATTAAGTAAAAAAAAGGATATATGTTAAATGATATTACTTATATGTTTCTGACGAAAATCTCAAAATCCAAAAATAGCGATATAAACTTGAAAAAGCCAAAAGAACGTTTACGATATATTTAGTCTGTTAGTCTGAAGACCAGGCTCTCTCTGATGACGCAGGCACCAATAAGACAACACGTAGATGACCAAATGGTGGCGCCCTCTTTTTGGCTCACGAAGGGGGTTCGTTATAGGGCTATCTGCTGTCGGTCTTTCTGTAGTCTTCTTACAGTGACCTTATATTAATTAAACTATAAAAATAAATTAATTAAAAGTATATCATCAATACAAACTCTGTTTCATTTTCCCTTTCACAGATGTGGATGACAACCTCCCCCCTTCCCCGCGAGTCCTCCTTTCCGTGAGTTCCCTCGCATCACATACGCCAGAGGGGGTGGTCACGGAACGACTTTTAGAACTCAATTGGTTCGATGCACCCCCGGGCATGAACGACGACCCGACATCGTGGGTCGGGCTCTTCAACCACGACCCGACTGAGGGTCGCATGATCCTCGACCCTCTGGAGGTGGCCCCCACCAGGAGCCACCCGGATGGGTACTACAGAACCAGGGTGCAGTTCCCCAGGATCGAGTTCTTCGATCATAAACTTGGGGATGGATGTCTAGGATTCTGGATTGGTGAGTGTTTCATTCTATAGCACTGAAGTACTGTACTATACGATCCTGCAAATACCATATCATTGTATTATCCTGATCCTGTACTCGGCCACTTGCCTAGTACTACTCTATCTTGGTTTTTATAGTAATCTGGCACTACCTTCCATTCTATGCTATCCTGTTCTTGTATTACATACTGTAGTTCTAAGCTATCCTGAATTGACCCTACTGCTAGTCGGGTTATCTAGAAACATCCGTGAAATAAAACCTAAAAGAAAGCCAAGTTTCTTTAAGAGATTCCAAACGAAAAAAAAACCCGATTCAGTACCAGTTGTACTTTAAACAAAGTGAACTCTTCAACCACGATCCGATTGAGGGTCGCATGATCCTTGACCCTCTGGAGGTGGCACCCACCAGGAGCCACCCAGATGGGTACTACAGGACTAGGGTGCAGGTCCTCAGGATCGAGTTCTTCGGTCATAAGCTTGGGGATGGATGTCTAGGTTTCTGGATTGGTGAGTGTTGTATTGTGATATTACTATAGTACTGTACTGTATTCTGTCACTACTGTACTATATTTCGTTCTGTATTATCGTGTTTTTGCATATTGTACTGTAATTTTGAACTATTTTGAATTATGTTTAGTTCGTCTGTTACCACTCCAACTAAGCTTTTTGTAGACTATGAGAATTGTGTTGCGATATTTTAAATAGAGACTAACATTCCAAACTTAACAATTTAATAAAAAAACAAGACCGGAAAATAACTTATACAAACACAATTACAAAAACTTAAGATGCGTTCGCAAAGTAGAAAAAGGAAGGGAAAGCTACGAAGCATGTCGTGCATTTATGTGTAGTGGCCTGGCACTGAAACGAAACTTGAACAACCTGGATGATGCTACCACATGTGTCAATACCATTATAAATTCTTTACTTCCTTCATTGTTTTCATCTAATCATGCACCATGGATCGGCATAACTGCTCACCAGGTAGTTCGAACCCCCCACCAAATAAAACCTAAAGGAAATCAAATTTGCCTTAAATGTGTCAAGGATTTCGATTAATTGACCCTCTAGAGGTGGCCCCCACCAGGAGCCACCCAAACGGGTACTAAAGGAACAGGGTGCAGTTCCCCCGGATCGAGTTCTTCGATCATAAGCTGGGGGATGGGTGTTTGGGATTCTGAATTGGCGAGTATTGAAATGTGACACTACTTCTTTTTTTTCAATAGTGAAACGAATTCGGTTCACCAAATAAAGCTCATGGTCAACAATAGTTCTAAAGGGAAGCTAGGGAAGGTATCACAACCCTGTGTCAGTATAGAGCCAATAAGTTACTCTATATTGTACTAAAATATTATTTCGATCTGTACTAAAATATTATTACTCAACGAACTGCAAAAAAAATTAAACTCTCCAGGGATGGAGCCTACCTAAAAAACTCTACTACAGGACTAAGTTGCAGTTCTCCAGTACCAAGTTATTCGATCATAAGCTTGGGGATGGGTGTTTTGTTTTGTGGGATTCTAAATTGGTGAGTACTGAAATGTGATTTTATTTCTTATCTTCAACAGTGCGCCGCCTTCCGTTCACCAAACAAAGCTCATGGTGAACGATGGTTCTAAAGTGAGGACGGGTAAGGTTTCACGACTGTGTGACAATAGAGACAATATGTAGTGACTTTATATTTTACTCAAGTATTATTTGTTCAACTCAACAAACTGCAATGTAACATACAGCCAACTGACTTTTTCCCTAGGTTACGTCAACCTCAACAGACTAGTGGCTAAATCGTGCATTCGAGCTCGACCCCGTTGGATGCAGGATATGAAAGATGTCATAGGCAACCGGACCTTGAAAGACCTCATGATTCCGGGCACCCATAATGCGGGCAGCTACGAACCTTACAGACCAGACCGGAACACAGCCAAAACACGGTACCAGATATGTCACGATGAGGACATCTTCAACCAACTGGTGAGTAACTCGTTCCCATCGACATTAACTAATACCTCATAACTTCATTATTCAAAAAAAAAAAAAAAACTGTATGCCAATTCCATGCAAAATTACCCTTTCTGTAGTGTAGTCACGTGTGTAAAAAGTGATTATCACTACAACTTTTAAAATTAAATGAAAAAAAAATTTAGCTGAATAGATGATCTTTCAGCTAAACTTTTTGCAACTAAATAACGTGTGCTTTATTTAATTTGATTTATTTTACAAATTTAAAAAACTTTTTTAAATTGTGACTTACACTTCAGTACATGGAATTAGCCTGTAATCAATCCTTCCGTTATCCGAAGCTGGTATCCAGAAATTCCCTTAAACCGAACTACAGAGATCTTAAGCAAATATTGAAATTCTATAAAAATTACGCTGTATCTCTTTATACAGAAGCTCAAAAAGTGACAAAATTAGATGTGTCTAAGAAGAGACTTCCTGAGAAAATTTTCTTTAAAAAAAATGGAACATGGCAATGCTTATAAATTTTCAAATACATAAAAAAGCGTGTAACTTGAACATTACTTGGTCTGAAAAAATTGAATTATTGGAATTAACGGGAGTTCATTTTAATTATATACATTTGATTTTCGTTTTTCCAGTTATTTCGGAATTTTTAAATAATCTTAAATATTAATCTCGAGAGCAATACTCTTAAAATGCAAACTGAAAAATATTAGCAAATTTTCTTGATGTTAAAATTTTTTAAACTCCTTGTCAATTTAAGGGAACCAGGGGAAGTCAACTATGCTTCTAAATATCGAGTTTTTTTATTAACTTTTAATTACTGAACTATTAGTTGATTACAATATTACTTTTTTTGATAGCATCAAATGCCGTTATTTGAAGACAGCAATTTTCAGCCTTTAGGTACACTTTCCAACACAACTATTGCGGGAATCTTAAAATATTTTTTTATATAAATTATAAGAAGTCCAATAAACTTCAAGTTGGATGATAAATCTTTAAAACTCTGAAGTTATTACTCTAAATACAATTTCTGCGCCTCTTATAAATGAAAAAAAGCATATTTTTGCACTTAATATATTATTTTTTAAAGGTTTTTAGAAGAAAAAAAAATTGGGGGTTTACTTTGTTTAATAAACATACATACAAAATCCTGGAAAATTTCAAACCTCCAAATACAATAGAAAAAAAGAAAAGTGTACAGCTGAGCTGTGGAAAAAAAAGTTGACACTAGCGATTATTGCAGCCGTTGTTCATCCCATAGAATCATACCTTTTTGACTTTGTAAATAAATAACGTTCTGAATTAATTGCATGACACAAAATTTGCATAAGGGTCCGTCTTCATAATAAAAATGTTACCAACTTCGAAATTTTCAATTGCACACCCCTTTTTGAGTTCATATTTCAAATCTATGAAAATTTTTAACTCGAAATACCAAGTTTTGTTACTTTTTAAGCATTATTATTAGTTATAGACGTTCAAAGTTTAAGGGCCGTAATGTTAAATGAGTATATATATAAATCATAAAAAACTTTCCCAATCTGTAAATAATTAATATAATGAAACGATTTTTTTACTGAGTAGTAATTATAATAACCCAAACAAAAGGCATACACTATTGAAGTATTTAAAAGTTTTTTATATTTTTTTTAAATAATTATTATTTTAATTTTTTAAAAAAATTACAAATAGAAACCCTTTAATATTTTTACAGAAATGAATTCAAGACAAGAACTTTATGCGAAATCCCAATTTTTTCAAAAACTTTCATATATAATTTGCTTAGTAAATCATAAATTACCTTTTAATTACCCCTTAGGAGGTTGTATACGAGATAAATGTGAACTTAGTAAACAAACTCCACCTTGTAAAAAAAAGACAAATTAAATTACGACCGATGAGAATCCTATAGTATGACACAACAGATGCCTTTAAGGTTGATTCATGATATTCAACGATTTTTTTCTGCTATTTGTTTCTTAATAAACTTAAAATATTCGTAACTATATTGTTGAAAATGAACTTATTATTGTTATAAGAAGTTATAAAAAAGTTTAAAAAAGCCTACACTTTCCGTTACTTAACAACTTAAATGAAATTCTCATCGTCAAGCAAGTATATTTGTAACAGTAACTGTCACCTGCCTCACCTAACAGTGCCTGTCTTAAATGCCCCAATAGTGTATGCATTTTGTTTGGGTTATTATAATTACTATTCAGTAAAAAATTCGTTTCATTATCTTAATTATTTATAGATTGGGATAGTTTTTTTATGTGCAACTCATTTAACATTACGCCCCTAAACTTTGCACGTCTCTAATTCCCCTAATAATATTTAAAAACTTGGTATTTCGTGTTAAAATATTTTCGGATTTTTCTTGGGGGGGGGGAGATTTTTTTTTAAATATAATTTTTAATAAATCATTTTTAATCATTCATAATTTTAATTAAATAATTAATCTTAGCAACTCTTTTCAAATACTTGTTTGAAACTATTATTTGTTAAAGACGTCTTTCTTTTATAGCTGATTTGATATTAAAACAAATGAAAAAAAAGTGTACAAAATGTTTTAATAATTTATATAAAATATTAAAGCCCTTTAAGTGAGTAATCTCATATGTTTAAAAATGCAATGTGCAAAATTTTATTAATTTTCATAAGAAGATCTGAAATTTAACAATATGAATTTATTTTAACGTACGTTTAAACTCAGATATTGCGTTTATTCCTAAAAGTATGTTTAAGTTTATTAAGATTTTTTAGTTTATTAATCGTATAAAAACCTAAAACGCAATTTTAGATTTAAAAAAAAAGCCATAAAAATGGCACAAAAAGTTCATTTTCATACTAAACACGTTTAATTTTTCGAAATCTAAACAAAGCATTTCAATGTTGAAGTAGAAAATTTACATTTATTTTGCCGAAGTGTAACATGATATTTTAAATATTGTATAAGTATACATATAAAAATTTTATGCAGCAATTAAAGTAAAAATCTAATTTTCTTTGTTTAATTTTGCTGAATCTATCAATAATTTTCTGGACATCCAAAGGGAGATAACTCTGTGTATATTTAAAAGTGCCAATCCTGTTAGACGATCTTGGGTCATATTGCTTCTTAGCCAAGGCTTCAGCCTTCTTAAAGTTGAAAAGCTTATTTCTGCTGAAGCAATAGTATAACAGGAAGAACACTTAGAATTTTTAATATTTGATTTATGAGAGGGAAAATATCTTCATCGCATTGGGCAAGGGCTTCCAAGGGGGATTTTTAATTTTTTTATTGGTTTAATATGTTTTATAAAAAACATGCAAATCAAAATTGTGATTTCCAAATCACTGTAGGAGAAGCTAAAAATCCCGCCGATTGCCGCGAGGGTCTCGGAAGATTAGTTACTACGGCTGCCATGTTAAAAAATCAATACAAAAAAATCTGATTCTTGTATTTTAATACGTAATGAATAAGCATACAAAATTTCTAAACGATTTATTTATTCCTTCCCTTTTCAATAATCCTCTGAAACACGGTCAACATTCAGGTGGTTACATGTATCGCCACCCTTAAAAACAGTAAGAAAATCTTGTCTTTGGCAGCGGTTCTAAAAACAATGTAAATTTGCTCAATTATTAAAAACTTATCTATCAATCGATTTCATATAGATTAAAATACTAAATGTCAACTTAACTTTTCAATATTGCATTTAAAATTCTAGATATTTATCTTAAATTTTATACATATGCTTTTCTTTTTTTTTCTTTCTCTTTTAAAAATAGCATTAGTCATTACCCCTTTTTCCCCTTAACCTAATTGTTTTGAGACTTTGATGGCCCGACTTTGCGTTAGTTCCTGAGAAAATGGAATTTAATAGATAACTACTAATTTTATACAAATTCTATATGTATCCTATATTAATAGTTTTTGTTTTTAGCAACTTGGTAAACAACTCAGTATTTTATTGTTTAATAAAAAATAACCTTTCTATGATATACGAGTTTATGAACACTAAAAAGACTGCACAAATTTCGATCACTGAAGACGAAAAATTTTGATAATGTAAGAAAACTTGTTTCTAAAAGCATCGCTGGAGAAGTACTCTTTTTCGGTAAATTAAAAAAAATCTTAGGGGGGGGGGGGTAATTACCCCATTCACGCCCCGCTGGATCCGCCACTGGTCGCATAGCGGCATAGGTGCATTGACCATACTCACTATTATTATTATTCCTTTCCACAGGTCTATGGCAACAGGTTCCTGGATCTGCGGGTCATTTTCCAACACGTCGCCGGCAGCAAAGAGAAGTTCTGGATCACCCACAGCATCCTGAGGACCAATAACTCCGTCCGCGACGTCTTGTCCCAGGTAAAGCGGTTCATGGACAATACGAACGAGATCGTGATCATGGACTTCCACCTCTTCTACATGGGCTTCATCGACAGCTGGGTGGACGACAGGCACAAGGAACTGATGAACCTGGTCGTGAGGACACTGGGACACTACATGATGCCGACATCGTACGAGTACTCCATGACCCTCAACGACATCTGGAAGAGCAACAAGCGACTGCTGGTGGGCTACGCTTCCAAACAGGCCATCGAGACCACACTGCTATTCCCTGGAGTGTTTCACCTCTGGGGCAACAAAGAGACCCGGTCGGAACTTGAAGAGTTCCTCGAGAGGAACATGTGTCATTTCAAACACAGGGGACTGTGGTCGGCCATGGCGGAGATGACCCCGACCACGGCGGGGGTCTTGATAGACAAGTACGGTGGACTCAGGACTCTGGCGCACGAGGTGAACTCGCACGTGACGAGGTGGTTTAGGGACCGATGGTGGAAATGCGCGAACATTGTGGCCACGGACTACTTTCTAGGAAATAACATTATCGATGTGTCCATCGAGGCTAATGCGAAGAAGTTTGTTTCCAATAACGTGATTTAAATAAATTGATCTATTTATTGTTTGTTACAATTTTGTTGGTTAATGAGTTAGTTACTTTTTCATACGTCTATTAAGGAGTGCTTGATTCGGAAAACTTTATAGGCCTACATTTAAATTTTACTATCGAATGGGGTAACTTTAACCCTGAAGCGTAACTTTGGCCCAAGCTTTTCAGGCTAAGAATTTCTCATTAAATTCACTCCTTTGAAATGTGCTTGCCTTTTTTCAATTAGCGGCAACTATGCGTTGACCTATGAGTAAAAACATTTCATGAATAAAGTCAGTACTATGGGTTTTTGCTTGGGCCAAATTTACCCCTCAGCAAAGTTACCCGATTAAACCTAATTGAAAAGAAATCTCATTCCACAATGACATATATGAGTGTTTAGTTACTATTAAATAAAAAAAAGTAGGTATACTGAATTGATAATAATTATAATTAACGAATATTTATCTACTGAATAAGTTTATTAACAAGGTTTTACAAGGATTATTAACAGGTTATACAAATAACTATAAGAGAGCGTTTCAACAAAGGGTAACATACTACTAATAATTATATTTTTGTAGCCTTATGTCAATATTCTGGTATAACATAATACAGGTCCTTTATGATGAGTTCCCCTTGTAGCAGGTCGTGAACTTGGACCAGTAGTCGGTATTCAAGATCCAAGTGTTGTTGCAAGAGAGGGGTCCCGTTTTGTGGATCCTCGCCCAGTCGTGACAGTTGATGACCGAGTCGCCGTTGCAGTCTACGGAATTCTCGTACATGTATCCGCGAATGGTGGCCTCGGCGCACGGCTTGGAGTTCAGGCACTTCTCGAAATCTAGATTTAAATAGACCATTTTGTGAGACATTGGTTAAATTTAGGTGCATGTTTAGGCCCTGATCATCGCCTAGGCCTACAAGGCCAGGGCCAATTATTTTAGGGAGCCCCAAAATTGCCTTCAAAACTATAAATTTTGCTTCACACCGAACAATTTCGTACCATTTTACGGCCACAGTAATTAAAAGCATGACTTTTTGATTTAAAAAAAAATTAAGCACTATGATAGATTGATATTGTTGAATTTGATGATTGACTTCACTTTAAAAGGTCATTTTTTCAACACTATGCTTATTTGTTAAAATATCAGTCAGAAAAGGTCCCCCAAAAGCATCCGTGCATTGGGCCCTAACCTGTAATGGTCAGGCCTTGTACATGTTTAACCACGGCCTTACTTAATTTACAAAGCCAGAGACAAGCTCTTCTATAAAGACGTACATGGACGGAAAAATTGACGTCACTGTTCTGCGTATCGTTGTTCCGGAAAATGATCTGGAAACTAGTTCGGAAACTCTCGTTAACGGCTAACTATACATTTTTAGGGTTCCTAGAGGTTCCAAACAGGTGTCTTCATCTTCGCCATTCGAAACAGTGACGCCAATTTTTCCGTCCACTCACGTACTTGCGAGAACTTCTCTGGTCTTATAAGTTGAGTAGACCGTGGTTTATCCCATTAATGACGGTTTGGATAAACATTGATACCTTTTTCCGAATAAAATCGTTAACTTTAAGTTTTTTAAATTCGTTTTTCGTAGAGCTTAAATTATCCTACATAAATTATTTAAGACTATGATATTAATTTGTCTTATATATTTTGTTTATTTTGGACGTGATTCATCAGTTGTGATGCTGATTTATCAGCATCACTCACGTGCGTGACAATTTAGATAAACTTCAGCAGAAAGCTTTGAGCTTTCGAGTTTAAAATTTTCTTGCCCGTCGTCGTGAATGGGTAAACATACATTATATTAATTAGACAATAGAAACTTTTCGGAATGTAGATGCATGAAGAGTGTTAGACGTTCGTTGCATACTTAACGTGCATCATAGACGCTTCTTAAAATCTAGTAAGGGAACATGGCTACCCATGGCCGTAAGGGAGGCTTGGCCCACCTTTAAATTTTAGTATTTAAAAATATTTTAGCATTTTCTCAATAGATGATACTCAAAGCTACTGTTGTCAGCAGACAGCCACGTATGTATATCTTAATTGTGTGTATATCTTAAATTTTTGACACTTAGAAATCTATACGCGTAAAGACCGTTGTTAAACACTTGTTCAAACTAGATGCATGTTTACTATATGAGACTCTTTTTGAAATCTACATACACTGTTAAAACTGAAGGTAACACTTGGCACCTCCGGAGGTGAATGGCGTGGCGATGTCCCGTCAGTGAAAACACTGGGGTGCCAGAATAGCACCCCTAGGCGATTAGCAAGCCCAAGATTCATCGACCCAACGCGATTCCTTGAGGTGCCACATTGGACAACCTTTTCACCCCGGAGACCCAAAACATAGGTATAAATGTGTTCTAAAATTACTTATTAAGTCGTTCTATTCCAGTTGAACCATTTTCGAGAATAAAATAGTCAGACACAAAACATAGACGCAAATGTGGTTTTAAATTATCTAGTAGGTTATCTTGGTCCTGTTAAACCACTTTCGAGAAAAAAATATACAAACACAAAACCTTGACATAAATGCAGGGCAATATCAGTAAATTAATAGTTATTTATGCAACAAGTGTGAAAAGTAATACTTTTTAAAACGAGTGTATTTTAGTTCACGAGCGAGGAACGAGCGAGTGAAATAATGACACGTGTTTTAAAAAGTTTACTTTTCGCATATGTTGCATACACTATTTTTATAATTACGTGAAAAAAATAAAATATCATTTGCTCAAAAATATGAAATAATTTTATGAAATAAAAGTTTTACTTGAAATGTTGGCATCTTACGAAAATAGTGAAAAAAAGTACTTTTTTTCACTGTTTTGAGTGAAATAAAGTACTTTTATATAATATCGTGCAAAAAAACTAACCTTTTCAAATCAATAATCGTGGCAGAAGTGATGCTTTTAAAGAAATTGTGTTTCATAGTAACTTTTACGCACTAGTGCGACAAAGTAAATAAGAGCATATGATTGTTTTAAAATTCTTTATTTGAGCGTGATATTTTATTCGGCGGCTTTGTGATTGATGTAAAATTCTTTATTTGAACGTGATTCTTTATTTGGCGTCTTATTTCCAATGCCAATCTAAGAAATACTTTTTGCACGTGATTTTAAAATAATCATTAATATAAATAATCACCTTCAAATCATTTGACCGTGATAATAAAATAACTAATAAGCCAATCAATAAATGCCAATTTAATAAATACTTTTTTGCGCGTTATTATAAACAAGAAGTTCATAAAGAACTAAAAAAGCCTACTTTCCTGTTACTTAAATACTTACTGAAGTTCTAATCGGGAAAAAAACTAGGTTCCTAAAGTAAATATCATCAACAGCCGTTTCTACACTAGTTTGGGTATCTGAGGTCATAGCTTTCTAACAAAAAAAGAATTTTTTAAGATCCGATGATTAGAACCGATTTTGGAAGGGGGGTACAGACAGACAGACAAACGGACAGACAGGCGGACAGACATACGAACAGACAGACAGACAGTTGGACATCAACCGCATTTCAATACCTACAGTGATTTAAATGACTCAAAATTGAATTTCAATGCTAATTCAATGGGAAATTCGCCGACAGATAGTAGATTTATGTCCGTCCGGACGTACAGACAGACGGACAAAAAGTATGAAAGTTGGGTATCTGAGGTCATAGCTTTCTAACAAAAAAAGAATTTTTAAGATCCGATGATTAGAACCGATTTTGGAAGGGGGGTACAGACAGACAGACAAACGGACAGACAGGCGGACAGACATACGAACAGACAGACATACGAACAGACAGACAGATGGACAGACAGACAGATGGACATCGACCGCATTTCAATACCTACAGTGATTTAAATGACTCAAAATTGAATTTCAATGCTAATTCAATGGGAAATTCGCCGACAGATAGTAGATTTATGTCCGTCCGGACGTACAGACAGACGGACAAAAAGTATGAAAGTTGGGTATCTGAGGTTATAGCTTTCTAACAAAAAAAAGAATTTTTAAGATCCGATGATTAGAACCGATTTTGGAAGGGGGGTACAGACAGACAGACAAACGGACAGACAGGCGGACAGACAGGCGGACAGACATACGAACAGACAGACAGATGGACAGACAGACAGATGGACATCGACCGCATTTCAATACCTACAGTGATTTAAATGACTCAAAATTGAATTTCAATGCTAATTCAATGGGAAATTCGCCGACAGATAGTAGATTTATGTCCGTCCGGACGTACAGACAGACGGACAAAAAGTATGAAAGTTGGGTATCTGAGGTTATAGCTTTCTAACAAAAAAAGAATTTTTAAGATCCGATGATTAGAACCGATTTTGGAAGGGGGGTACGGACGGACAGACAGACAGACGGACATCGACCGCATGTCAATACCTACTTTTTCATTTTTAGCCTACTTTTCTTTTTTTAATTCGAAAGAATTAAAAAAATGAAAAAGTAGGTATTGACATGCGGTCGATGTCCGTCTGTCTGTCTGTCCGTCCGTACCCCCCTTCCAAAATCGGTTCTAATCATCGGATCTTAAAAATTCTTTTTTTGTTAGAAAGCTATAACCTCAGATACCCAACTTTCATACTTTTTGTCCGTCTGTCTGTACGTCCGGACGGACATAAATCTACTATCTGTCGGCGAATTTCCCATTGAATTAGCATTGAAATTCAATTTTGAGTCATTTAAATCACTGTAGGTATTGAAATGCGGTTGATCTCCATCTGTCTGTCTGTTCGTATGTCTGTCCGCCTGTCTGTCCGTTTGTCTGTCTGTCTGTACCCCCCTTCCAAAATCGGTTCTAATCATCGGATCTTAAAATTCTTTTTTTGTTAGAAAGCTATGACCTCAGATACCCAACTTTCATACTTTTTGCCCGTCTGTCTGTACGTCCGGACGGACATAAATCTACTATCTGTCGGCGAATTTCCCATTGAATTAGCATTGAAATTCAATTTTGAGTCATTTAAATCACTGTTGCCAAATCAACAATGACATGAGAAACTTTATTTATTTAAATATATTTGAAGCAAAATAATATTTTCATGAATCAGTTTGGAATGACGTCATAAAATGTAGCACAATTTGATTCTTTGATTGTTCATTAATTATCTAACAAGAAAGCGGCAAGGCATACTTTTGCATACAATTATGCTTAGTTTTAATTTACATTTCTTATTTTTTTTAATGCAGTTTGGAGTTTCATTACTTTTGTTATTAAAATATTTAATTATTCTTCGAACTACAAATAAATCGCGAGCAGACGATAAATAATATTTAATTAATTTGCGAAATAATATTAAGGAAAATAGTTGATTTTGGCTTTTAGAAGTTTAAATTATTAGCTTTTTTTCCCGATTAGAACTTTAGTAAGTATTTAAGTATCAGGAAAGTAGGCTATTTTAGTTCTTTATGAACTTCTTGTTTTAATTCTTTCGAATTAAAAAAAGAAAAGTAGGCTAAAAATAGTTTATGACAACACGTTGAAAATAGCCTTTTTTAAACTCTTGAATTTATTTCACTCGCTCGTACCTCGCTCGTGAAATAATTTATTCAACTCGTTTAAAAAAGCCTTACTTTTCACACTAGTTGCATAAATAACTATTTTTCACTGTTTCAAAAAGTCTAACTTTTTGCACGCGTCTGATATTAAAATTATTATGCAAATTTCGGATTTTTTCACGTAGTTGTAAAAAAAAATTGAGACCTCACTCCATATTTTGGTTTATAACGGAGAAAGTGGAAGGTATTATAATCGTTCAGTCCTTCTGTCTGTCCGTCTGTCTGTCTGTCACCCACTTTCATAGACCAAACTACAAATGCTACAGGCAATTGTAATACGTCAAAAAAGTCAGCGCATCGAAATAAGATGACAGTGAAAATTCGATTTCGATGTACTTTAATTATTTTAAAGAAACTTCAAAATTTAATACTCATTTAAAAAGCATGAGAAGCCATTTTTATTAGAATTAAATCACCGCACAGTGGGGCAAAAGTGGTGAAAACCTGGCCAAAATTCTGCAATTTCTCCAATAGGCTAAAAACATCATAATTAGGTATTTGGTATGTTTTTAGAAGTGTGCAGCTCTATTTTTAAATATTTAAAGTAATTTCGACTGAAATTATCGCATTTGGTTCATTTATTTAAACCCCTAATAAAATTATATTTTTTATTTAAATAATTGTCTAAAATTAATAATATCCGTTTGCAAGAAATAATAAAAACTAGTATTTAATTTTAAACTCAATTTACTATATTAATAAATCAATTAAGTACTAGTTTTACATTAAAAATTAAAATCTTATACATAGAAATAAATCATTCATACCTTATCGTACGCACATTCGCATGTCACACCATTATAATTCATGAATACAGTAGAGAAAACATTATATGATTTCTAAAATATTGTTGAATTCTTTTGAGCCACAAAAATAACACCTCTACGGAGACGTTGTAAGATGTAACAGCATTACAAATTTTACCATCCATCATTGTAAATATGATATTATGATTAATTTATAGACTTAGGTTGTTTAATATTACTATTGTTGGAATGAGACTGTAATATTTGGTTTTCGGTGCACTCTACTATGTGTTTTGCAAATTCTGCTGATTCTTCTATAAACTGTATAAGTATTGGATGATAGAATCGAGGTGATGCTGGTCTAGGATTCTTCCAGATATTTTTTAGATCATTATCTTCGAAATACAGTTCACTGGTACACTCGAAATAAGAAATCTATTCGAATCTGAAGAATTAGTGGATTTGAATTTCTGTTTATATTGGCTTTGACTTGAGCTGCCATCATATCCCTATTTTGAAATATGTTTCAAACATTTTAACTGCTCATATTAATAATTGCTCAAATCATTCAATGTGCAGTCTATTATTCTTTGAGCTGTATGGTCTAAAAGAGCTTGAACATTCACTTCAACCTTTAGTTTTTCGACTTCATAGTAGCTGATTTCAGGATAACTGCTTTCCTTTGCTTTTTGTATGACTCAGTACCAAGAAAATATACTTTTTGAGTGACTTCTGATAATGTCATATTGGTGCCTGGTTAATTGAGCCTAATTTAACAAAGACAAGGCTCCATCAGCTGAGATAGTTTCCGAAATTTCCGCACATAGCTATTCTTTTTCAGAAAAAGATTTGCGGTATTCGAATGCTCTGAACGGGGAACTATAAATGTCGTATCTTTTATGAATTTAGAAGCATATATCTCACCAATAGCTCTCAAAGTCATTTGTGCTACAGAAGCTAAAGTTCCTGGAGTGTATTTTGTACGTAAATGTTCCGTTTTCCTTTGTTTTGGCCTTTCGCTACTTTCCAGGAAATCAGATGATGGCCGTCCTAAACCTTTGTTCGCAAAAAATGGCACGAGAATTTTCTCATCTAACCACTTCTTATTTTTAAAAACAAAATTTTGCTTTGCAAGATGTACGGCTGTCCATATCGTTGTAAGGTTTTACAAAATGACTGTGCAGAGTAGGTAAGAAATGGGAGTTCTGGGTCATGTGGAGGTGTGAGGTGGAGACGTCACCGGATATAAGTCACCGGAAGGGACGTCACCGGATAGGAGTCACCGGATATGACGTGCCCGGAAGTGGAGTTGAGTTGTTGTATGCTGCTGGAAAAGTTAAGTTTTTTACGGGTGGCAACGATTTTCCCGTACTGTTGTACAAGGGTATTTTTAGAGAAAGTTTATATTTTTGTGAGTGGCAATCATGTTGTACGAGAGGTATTTTTTAGTAAATTTCAGATGGCATCAATATTTTCATGACGCGATCAAAATGGAGGGTTCTGATTTGTCGAGAGTTTTTCTTGTTAATCTTAGACGCGATCCTTATGAAAAGGCGGCATCTATCGATAAATTTACAAATTATTACTTTTTTCTCAGGTACAAATAATAAAGATTTAAATATTTCTATTATGTAAGTTTTATAATTTCAAAGCTTCAGTTTTTACTTTTTAATGTTGAGGTTTATTTATTTTAAATGTATGTCTGTTTTTTTTTAATTTTTTAAATTTTTACTTTTAAAGTTTATTTTATTAAAAAATTTTATCTTATTTTCAAAGCAACAATAAATACACAATTTTTAAGAGACATCAATATTTATTAACACTAAATTCATATATACATGGAATAAAATAAATATAATACTAACATTCTTCTAACATATCACGTAACATTTCTTCTGAAGGTGCAAACATATTTTTTACATCATGTAAAAAGGTTGATACATTAAGATAGTGAAAGAGTTTCTGGTGAGAATCAAGTTTACAAAATATACATGCTGTATATTGTCTTCAACAAATTTTTCCGTGCAAGTTCGGCATAGTTCAATTCATATAGTGCGGTTTCAGAATATGTATTTACAAGTTCCTCATTAGTATAACAAGAGCAGAGCATTTCCTCGCACCCGTAACACGGGGCCAATTCTTTCATTTTTAAAGAAATAAATTCAATACTATATTTTTTAAATAACCCATAAAGATAAATATTCAAATGATAGATAACTCCTAACTAAGCAATGTTTCTATAAAATAAATGTCCCTACATAAGATTATGAATTAGTAACTCCAACACCATTCTTCTCCGAAAGTATGGAATATCTCCCTAAACCAATAAAAAAAAAATCGATATTAAAAATATATTAAAGTTATTTTTTAAAATTCTTTTTTTTTGTTAAAATGACATAACATAAGAACTACACCTCATGTCATGTATAAGTTTCTCATGTTGCATGATCGAAAAGAGCTTCAATACCGTCTAACTTTAACTTCGGATCTATAGGAGCTAATTGAAGAATAACAGTTTTCTTTGCTTTTTATATGACCTTTATCAGAGGTGCCGATCCCCCCCCCCCCCCCGAGCTAATGACGCACCCACCCTAGAAAATTATTAAATCCCCCCCCCCCCCCAAAAAAAACGGTGAGGATATTTTATTTATATGGGCTAATGGAGTACCTAACCAAAGTAGCCTCTAACTACATCTTTACGGTGTATATCGGAAACCTTATAGTAAAATGATATTTTAAGTACCATCGAATTGGGTAACAAACTTTGTCCCAAGAAATAAAACCCTAGTACTGACTTTCTTCTTAAATATTTTTCTACTGATAGGTCAAAGCAGAGTTGCCCCTTATCGAAAAAAGGGAAGCACATTTTTGAATATCTTTTATAATACGGAATTACTAGCTATTTTTTTTTCCTTTAAAAAGGTTTTCTTTACAGAAAAAGCTATCGGAATCTAAATAATTGGTAAAAATTCCGCTCAAAATTTATGTAATTATATTATTTTTTAAATCAATAAAAAATAGCCGGACACGTGATCCAATCAAAAACGGCTTCCAATTCATTCCCTCAATTCTTGGTGCATAAAAATGTTTCCCTTGGTATAGCTTTTTATCTAATACTACACATTTGACATTATCAAACAAATCAGAATTATTTTATAATGTTTGCAGAGATAGTTTCACTTTAAAAAAACCCTAAAATTTAAAAAAAAAATAAAGTTAAATATTAAACAGAATTCTTACCGTGAAACTCGGAATTGAACTATGTAATTATATTCAATCACCCAGACCCACACATTTGACACAAGACGACAAGTATTTTCCTACTGATTATAAAGCAATCATTTAGTTATTTTGGCTTCAAGTCTAATTTGGCGGGAAAAAGTCAGAAATATTAACCGAAGGTCATTAATTCGTAAAAATGTTATACAAAGTTCGAAAGATTTATGAGCCAGCTGCAAAATATGGCGGGAATATCTCATTGATACCATTGGTAAACTATGCGAACGTCATCAACTAACCGAAATGTTTTATAAACTGCGTGAGATTTATGAGTGTTTAAACTTTGTTACAGTGATCGAATTGTTTATTGAAAATAACTGTCAGAAATCTTCGTCTGGTAGACGCCATCGAACATAATTTATAACTCCTTTATTTCCTGGTGTTGCTTTGAATTATGGTTACCCATTCATATTCTTTGAAAGTAAAAAAAAATAAAAAAAATTGGAGCCACTTTTGATTTTCTTACCACTTTTTGTGTTTTAGTTTGAACCACATAAAAATTCGCCAGAGTACAAGTTCTGACCCCCCCCCCCCCCGTTGTTGCGTCGGTGGCCGGGGAGATAATTAGTAAGAATAAGAGTCAGCTGATTTTTTTATCAAGATTGGCAGTTTATTAATAATTTTTATAAAAAAATCACCCCCCCCCTAAAATTTCAACGACACAGTCTGGGTCGTTGACCCCCCCCCCTTGTAGGCATCCCTGCCTTTATACAAACGAAATGTATACTTTTTTAGTGACTACTCAAGTCCTCATAAAGTGATGTTGGTGCCGAGACACTTGAGCATCAATTAGCACAGGCGAGGCTCCATAAGCCTAGACTTCCGGGAGTTCCGCACATTGCTTTGCTTTTTCAGAAAAAGATTTGCGGTATTTGAATGCTCTAACGGGAGCTTTTTTGATTTTAGAAACTTCTATCTTTCCACTAGCCCTCAGTCATTTGTGTTGCATAAGTATTTGGCTTCTGGAGTGACTTTTGATCGTTAAATGTTCAATTTTCTTTTGTTTGACCGTTCCTACTTTCGAGAAAATCAAGTGATGGTCGTCCTAAACTTTTGTTTGCAAAAAATGGCACAAGAATTTCCTCGTCTATCTACTTATTTTTGCAAAGAAAATTTAGCTTTATTCTATGTACGGTTGTTCATCTCAAAATCTCAATTTAAAGGTTTTTTAAAAATGTTTTAAATTTTATTTTAATTTTAAGGAAATATTCATCCGGAAATTTGTCATTTTTTTCAAGTTCCAAAAATTGTAATTTATTATTGAAGGAAAATTTTGGAAGCTATCTTGAAAATATTTCGTATAATTTCTCGCTTTTTATCGATATCTGACTTACTTCAGAACCTTAAATAGGAGAACTTTTCCTGAATGTTGCAGAGAGTTTAGGAAAAGTTATTCTTTTATCGAGCGCAATGCGCTTAAAGTTGAGTTTGGCTGTAATACACTAAAATAAGGTTATTGTCTATTATTAAACTATGTGATTGTATATTAATCTTGTTTGAGACAGTTCTAAGTGAAAGTTACTAACCAGGAATTTTTTCTTTAAAAATTTCAGGGAATGTTAAAGGAAAGTCAATTTAAGTTATAGTATATTTTTAAAAAAAAATACATCAAAGTATGAAAAAAGTATTAATCCTTTGGAAAAAACATGATTTAAATATTAAAAATGACTTCATATTAGAAAAACATTATTGTCAGATACACTGTTTGAAAACTATCGTCTCAGAAGGTTATAAGTTGCTATTTTTAGCCATACCATAAGAATTTGTCAGACACATCGTTTTGTGATATCTAAAGTCAACAGGACATTTCATGCATTAACCCTCAGGGAAATTCTCGAAATTAGGCATCGCCTCCATGGTATGTAAAGTCCACACGAGATAGAAGCTTCTCGGAGGTTCTTATCAGCATAAGTATCCAGTAACCTGAACTATTATACACGTGCTATTTGGTCGTTGTTAGTGCTACAGCTTCTCGCCAATCACACTTTTCTATTTCTTCTATTTTAGAAATTAGCAGCTTACTCACCATGAACTCAAAGGTAAATATCATTTTTTCTTTATCTATTTTCATTAAATGTTATTAAGAAATAAAATTCTATTTCATAGAACTAAAATGTATTTTTAAATATTTATATAAAAAAGCGTAGTTAAATAAGTACTACTAGCATTGAATAATTCATTTAAATTCTAAAAAGCGTTATACTAAATAAATGTTTTTTCATTTTTACAGATGTCATCCTTCATCAACTTTGGATTTAGTGAGGACGAATTGAACACTCTCTGTAACGAACTCCCCCGCACACAAGTTGAAGTAAGCAGTTTTATTATGTTTAAATCGATAGTGTTACATATTTTTAATTGTTTAATCTATAGGAAACGTGGTAAAACTCATCAGTTTTGTTCTTATGGTAATTGTTTATGTATAAAAAATTAACTTTTAAACTATTTCACAAGTTGAAGCAGGCAGTTTTATTATGTTTAAATTGATAGTGTTAATATAAATGTTTAATGATTCTTATATTGTAATATTTAGTGTTAAAACTTTTAAAAATATATATATTTAAAAGTATAATTTTACCCTGTCAATTTTTTTCTGATTTAAAAACTTAGTAAAATTTCATTTCAGTCCCCGGTAAAAATGTTTAATGATTCTTATATTGTAATATTTAGTGTAATTTTATTTTTAAAAAATATAATTTTTACCCTGTCCCCCTGCAATTTTTTTTCTGATTTAAAAACTTAGAAATGTTTGATATTATTTTTAATTAAATTCCAGCAATTTAAAAATCATAAGGTATACACGTTACTAAGCCAAATTTTTTTTTCTGATTTGAAATTTAGAATTTTCTCCCCCCAAATTTTAGCATTCTACCGATCAGGGTATTTTGTGTTTAGAATTATAGTGCAATAGAAATAAGCAAAAAAACACCTTAACATAGAACAAATTGAAACTAAACTATTCTTGTTGCGAATGGTAGGTAACATGCGTCTAATGAACATACTAAAAATCGCAACCCGTACTGTCGCGATAAATGTGTTTTTTTGGCCGCCATCATCTGAAAAAAGTCATTTTGAAAAACAAAAATACAATGATTTTAAAATGAAATTTTTCTAAAAAATATCACGAATGACGAACCATAATAGTTAGTTTTGAGATGCAAATTAAAGAAATTTGCTGAAACGGAACTCAACTTGGTTCAAATAGAAATGAACAAGTCGACTTGGAATAAAAGCAATGATTCAGAAAAATCGAAGTACACCTTATATGAGATAACAAATTGACTGACTAAACATGACAAAGAATGGTACTAAATAAATAGACAATTGAAAAAAAAGTAATCGGAACATTAATGCTGATTTAAGATTTACGGGTAAATGTCAGAGTGAACTAACTTATGCAATGAGTTTGCTGACCGCAGTTTTCCGTTGATATAACTGATGCAGGGATGACGAAATATTTTGTAGTTCTAAACAAGGCAATGCAATTTTTTTTATAGACCGCAGTAAATTTACTGATTCTTCAAGTGTTTTGTGGAATTTTTTAATGGAATAACAGATAGTGCAGACAAAGCTAACGTGATATGATGGAAAGAGATATTCAAAATAAACTTACATTCTTCCAACGATGGAACTTTATTGAAAACTGACTGAACTGCAGTTATGATGAAAATATTGAAAAAAAGGACTAGTTATTGCTGGTAAAACTCATCATTTAGATACGCGTCTTTTAACAAAGAAGACTTTCTGGTGTTCCCTTGAATAATATAATACAGACTGTAATTTTTTTTTTTCAATTACGAGTTATCTACATTACTAACTTCATTATTTAATCAAAACAATCGACAAATCAGGAAAACGTACAAATATTCTTTTGCAAACTAATTAGTTTTAAAATATTGTTAGTTAAAAATATGGATTTTAAAGAAATAAAAATAAATTTTAAAAAAATATTATGTGTAATAATGTAGTTTAAACCATAATATATAAAAGTTGAAAGTTATATCAGTGGTTTGTAAAATAAAGTTATTTTAATTAAAATTAAACATCATCTTCATCGTTATCTAAATCAAAACTGTATCCAGAGTTTGCACAGTCCTTTCCACAACTGCTTTTGTAAACTACTAAGCATGGATGTCTGTATCGACGGCAGTGTGGGATTCAGGGAATGGCATATTAAAGTTTTTGCAAATAATTATATACAAATGCACTAGAAGGAGGTGGTATTTTGCTTCATTTTGTGTTAGGGGTAACCGAGCTATATCAAATCCTTTCTTAGTTGAAACGCAGCATGTTTAGTGTGCTTGAGTTGGTGTTACCTTCATAAAGTACCACAATTAATTTACAACCAATTTATACTAAATATTTTTTACCAATATCGTCGGATGACTCAAATTTGCAAGCCTATCGCGTGAGGTTTTTGATCTTTATTATTCTCTTGAAAGCCGAAAATTTACTTTTTTCAGATAGCGAATAATCGTCGATGAATAATCGTAGCAATAGAGCTAGACAAGGGCTACTAAAGTTTTAAAAGCTTCCTCTCGTATTAGATATTTGAAAAATTGAATATCTCGAACTTAATAATATTTTATGGAATATTACATGTAAAAAGTATTCTTAGTAGAATGGGTGAAAGGTGGCATTAAAATATCCGCATCATCAGCTACTACAGTTACTTGCCTTTCTTGTGCTTTTTTAATTCTTCCTTGATGATTACTGTATTTGTATCACATTCTACATGAACAACGGAATGACCACTTTCTTTCAAATAGCTTTCTCTAATATATTGCAAAAGCGTCGTTTTAGCAATTGGAAATAAATATGTATTTCTTCACATTTATAGGTGATTTTTCATCAAATACAATTACAACATATGCCTTTTTTATGCGTAATTTGAGGAGAAGGCTGCACCATATAAACATTTTGTTTGGTTTTTCATACCCATCATAAACTATTACAACTTTTTAATAAATTATGTTGACATTATACGAGTATTGACTTGTGATATCCCCAAATGTTGTAGAAGTGGTCCAGGTGAATTAATGCACCATTATCAAGAACGTAGGAAGTACTTTGCTGGGCACAAGGAGACTGTCGAATTTTATTGTTATCAATGGAATCTAATAAGTTTGCAAAATATTTGTCCGTTTTCCTCATTTGCCGAGTGTTATGGCCAAATAATGAAGTTTGTAATACATAGATAACTCGTAATTGAAAAATATTTTTTTCTTGTACTATATTATCCAAGAAGATGCAAGTAGGCATCATCCTCTCTGCTAATTTATACGATGTGTTTCACCACAAAAACTAGTCTTTTTTCCATAGTTTCATCGTAACTGCTTAGTCGGTTTTCAATAAAGTTCCATCTCTAAAAGCTTTGTTAGTTTATTTTGAATATCTCTTCCAATCATGTCACGTTGGCCTTGTCTGCACTATCTGTTATTTTAATTAAATATATTCCACAAAACACATGAAGTTAGTAAGTGGACTGTGATCTAAAAAATTGACAAAATCTTTCGTCATCCTTGCATCAGTTATATCAACGGAAAACACTGGTCAGCAAACTCATTGCATAAGTTAGTTCACTGCATTTCGAATGTTTTAAAATCCAGGTTCCATGTCGACTTTCAGTCATTCTTTGTCCATTCTTTTAGTACATTTCATGAGAGTTTGTTCAATATTGATTATTATTAGGGACTCCATACTTTGAATCATGGCTTTGAGTCGCAAAGTACACTGTTAAAAATGAAACTCTCAAAAATGAGTGCTAGGATGTTCTCATTTTATTATGAGAATAATATTCTCAAAAACAAATACTTTGAAACCTCAAATTTGAAATCACACATGTTCTTAAAATTCGATATATGGAGGGTTCAGAATACAAGTAAACCAAGTCCACTATGGACTTGGTTCACTTGTATTCTGAGCTCTCCATTTACTTATGTAGCAAAATAAGTGGAGAGCTCAAAATACAAGTGATCCAAGTCAAGTCCATAGTGGACTTGGTTCACTTGTATTCTGAACCCTCCATATATGTAGAAGTTCACAGCGCAACAACTTCAAATAGCCTCAACACCCGCTCGACATTGGCTTTGGGATGACACAGTTGGATTATGCTCCGTATGGGTCCTTAGTGGATCCACAAATCATAGGTTCGAGCCCGCTCGTCGCGAAATATGACCAAACTGTTAACACAAGGATGTGACTTCAGTGCTGCCATCTACGGCTCCAGTTCACAACCCCTTCTATACCATCCGGTCAATTTTTTTTCTTAATTCTTCTCTAAAATGGGGACATGCATGACTTCAATTTTGAAAATTGCATGTTCTCAAATTTGAGAGTAATGTATTCGGAGCTATTATGAATCCATGATTGTCTAAAAAATGAGAACATTAATCTCAAATTTGAGAACCCACTTTTAACAGTGTAGCAAACTTTTGTCGGACATCTCAATAATAACACCAAGGGATGGTTCCGTCGCTTGCAGTGATATTTTTCGGACGTTTTCTCATCGCTTACTTCCAAAATCATGCTTGTAAATATTTTTAGTTTTGAAACCAATATCCTATTCTTTGTCAGCATAAAATGTCCTTTAATTTTATACCAAACTCGACTTATTATGGTTTATTGTGATTTTTAAAAAAAAAATTGACGTTTTTTCAAGATGGCGGCCAAAAAAAAAACATATTTGTCGCGACAGTACGGGTTGCGATTTTTAGTAAGTTCATTAGAAGCATGTTACCTACCATTTGCAACAAGAATAGTTGTTCCAATTTTTTCTACTCCTAACTCTATTTCGACTGTACTACTATTCATTCTTTTGAAATGTTTTTCTAGAAAACCATGAACTTAATGATTTCTCCCCTTTAAAATAATGTGGTAACTAAGTTTCTAAAAACCAATTACTATTTTTTTAATTATTACAAAATGTAATATATAGGTCTTAAATATTTTTTTTAATATTTCAGGCATGCAGCAAATGTCGCAAGACATTTCCAAACGAGAGCAATCTGGTGCGTCACATGAAAACCCACGCTGCTGGCTAATATTTTTAGGATAAAACTTTCTTATCTAAACTTTGATTTTCTGAAAAAAAAACACGTTATCATTTCTATGAATAGTTTAGAATAAAGTTTTTCTAATGTGAGTTTGTTTTCATATATATATGGTGGATATTTTACAAGTTCTTATAATTTCTAAGTTGTAAGGAACGAAGTAAGTTGGGAAACTTCCCTTGGTGTGCTTCCCTCTGTATTTGGACATGGTCCATTGGTCACTATTAAGTTCGGGTTTTTTACTGTTTAACATTCTGAAAGTTTACTTAATTAGTTGTTGTACACTCTAGAATTTCTCTATTGCACTATATAATCCATTTATTTCAGCAATCTTAGAATAATTTCCAAGTAGGTTCTTAGTTAAAATAATTTGATAATTGAATTGGTGTAGACTCTCAACAACCTAAGTTGTTTTTTTCAATCCGTGTGCCTTAAAAAAGAATTTCAATTGTATATGTTTTCTTCAAATTGTACATGTTAGTAATCCCTTATTTAGATTATTTTTACAGTTATTTATTTAGATTGTATTAGAAACTTTTACGCAGTTGATTTATTACTGTACACTTCTTTTAGCATATAAAATATAATAAAAAGCTTGTGTTGAAAGTAAAAAAAAAGATGTTAAGACAAAATGAGTTATTTCAGGGACTTTTTTTATACTCAAACTAGTTTTAGTTAAATCTGATTATAATTTTAAGGTTAGTTTTTCATGTTTTAGCTAGGATTAATGTTTTTAATTAATTTAAATTATATTTTTCTAGAATTTACCGCAACAACAAAATGTCAGTGATTGTGGCCTATTTACACTAAAGTATGCAGTGTATATAACAAGAGATGCTCCTATATAACCTTTAATCAGGTATTATTTCTTTTTTTAGCTGATTATAATTAGTTTATAGAATTTCACAGGTTTATGTTCTGAAATCATCTTACATTTGGTTTATTATGAAACTTTAAATATTTATTCAATTTTCGATAATAATTTCTTAGAAATTTTTCGATATTCTTTTATTAATTTTTTTCCATTTGTAACTTATTATTGTAATTTATATAATTGTTATATATAATGTTTATAGTTGATAATATAATATATAATGTTTATGTTGATCACTTGAGTATAGTTCTAATGACATGAGGTCTTGTGTAGTTCTTATGTAATGTCAGTTTAACAAAAAAAAAGAATTTTAAAAAATAACTTTAATACATTTTTAATATCGATTTTTTTTTATTGTTTTAGGGAGATATTCCATACTTTCGGAGAAGAATTGTGTTGGAGTTACTAAATCATGATCTTAAGTAGGGACATTTATTTTGTAGAAACATTGCTTAGTTAGGAGTTACCTATCATTTGAATATTTATATTTATGGGTTATTTAAAATATATAGTATTGAATTTATTTCTTTAAAAATGAAAGAATTGGCCCCGTGTTACGGGTGCGAGGAAATGCTCTGCTCCTGTTATACTAATGAGGAACTTGTAAATGCATATTCTGAAACCGCACTATATGAATTGAACTATGCCGAACTTGCACGGAAATTTGTTGAAGACTATATACAGCATGGATATTTTGTAAACTTGATTCTCACCAGAAACTTTTTCACTATGATTAATGTATCAACCTTTTTACATGATGTAAAAAATATGTTTGCACCTTCAGAAGAAATGTTACGTGATATGTTAGAAGAATGTTAGTATTGTATTTATTTTCTTCCATGTATATATGAATTTAGTGTTAATAAATATTGATGTCTTTTAAAAAAAGTGTATTTATTGTTGCTTTGAAATTAAGATAAAAAATGTTAATAAAATAAACTTTAAAGTAAAAACTTTTTTAAAAAAACATACATTTAAAATAAATAAACCTCAACATTAAAAATAAAAAACTTAAGCTTTGAAATTGTAAAACTTACATAATAGAAATATTTAAATCTTTATTATTTTTACCTGAGAAAAAAATAATAATTTGTAAATTTATCGATAGATGGCGCCTTTCCATAAGGATCGCGTCTAAGATTATCAAGAAAAACTCTCGACTAATCAGAACCCTCCATTTTGATCGCGTCATGAAAATATTGATGCCATCCGAAAATAACTAAAAAATACCTCTCGTACAACATCGTTGCCACTCACAAAAATATAAACTTTCTATAAAAATACCCTTGTACAACAGTACGGGAAAATCGTTGCCACACGTAAAAAACTAAACTTTTCCAGCAGCATACAACAGCTCAACTCCACTTCTGGGCACGTCAAATCCGGTGACTCATATACGATGACGTCACTTCCAACGACTCATATCTGGTGGCGTCACTTCCGGTGACTCATATCTGGTGACGCCATATCCAGTGACGTCACTCCACCTCACACCTCCACATAACCCAGAACTTCCATTTCTTAACTACTGTGCAGGTTTTTTCGATTTTAAAGTAAGATTTTTAAGGGCATTTTGTCATTTTTTAAGTTCAAGTTTCAGTAACTGTACTTTATTATTGAAGGGCGATTTTGGAGATAACCTTGAAAGCATTTTGTAGAATTTCCTCCTCTTTATCTATATGCGAACTACTTGAGGATCGAAATTGGAATTTTTTTTCGAGAATCTTGCAGAGAATTTACGAAACATTATCCTTTAATAGAGCGCAATATGCTTAACGCTGAGTTAGGCTGTAGTGTGCTTGGTAGGCATATGTTAATGAAAAAACATAAAGATCCAAATTCAGTAACTAATTTAATTTTGCCAGTTTTAAGTGATAAACAACTTTATGATGGATGTCAAATGAATAAAATATACAAAAGGACCAGCAAAAAACCTTATGAATTTAACATTAAACTATTAAAAAAAATCATAAAATTATTAGATATCTGGACTGCCACATCAAATATGCCCAAAATAAGGTTATTGTCAAAACATGGCAATATTTTACCTGGAATAGTTCATAATAGTCATGAAAAGGTATTAAACAGAGTGTCATTTCAATGTTTAGAAAACAAAAGCCAAAGTACTCATTATTTGCACATTAGACAATTGAAAAGGTAAACAATAAACAATCATACCCTACATATTTTGCATTTTTAGCCAAACGTGCAAAATGTGAAAGCAGTTTTGAAAACTACAGTTTAAGAGGTTTCAAACTGCATAGTAGTTTTCATGTGACAAGACGTGACACTATAACAAATTTACCACTTTTTAAATTTTAACACCAAAAATATCATTTAATAAGAAAGTCATTCTTTTTAAATTAAAAAAATATATATTCAAATACTTCTAAAAAATCCAATATAATTAATTTAGGTTAAACATACCCCTAGTAGTAGAATGCTTCATATTTTTTTAAAGTTTTACAAAAAAATAAATTTTTTGGACGTACAACAATGTAAGCAACCGTTTTTGAGAAATTTCGCACTGGCAATGATCTCTCCCGATTTGGTCAACTTTGCACCCTCACATTCACAACACTTCCCAGAAGCCATAAATCTGTCGGGGGAGGTGACATATGATACTTCAGATATTTCTAAACAACCCCACGTAGATGGAAACTTAAAAGAGGCCCTTTAATTTTTTGGGGGTTTTGGACAGCTTTTAAAGGGTTTTGCCCCACTGTGCACCGTTGCCATTCGCAACAATCACTCGAGAAACTAATTCTTTTAAATAATTAATTAAAAGAAATTTATTTTTCCGACATCAATCAGTTTGAAATGACGTCAAATATATTTCACTAAGAGATTCTTTGTTTATATATTGATATGAAATGTTTTAATTTTATTTAAAAGAGAGGAATATTAGATATTTATTCTTTGAAACATAAATTAAGTTTTGAAAACGATAATAATTATTGAAGAAATAATTATTGAATTTTCGAATAAAATAAATGGAACTAGCCAATTGTAGCGTGTAAATGTATATATTAGAATTAATATTGTGTTTGGCGACTTTTTTCTTGTTGAACAATTATGATGTGTGGAAGCAGGCTGCGTGACAGATTCTGTTATAAACCTACTTGTATAGCATGAATTTGACTCAGACATTGTTTTAATAACGTGATCGGTTTGATCGATTTTTTTTTAAAAATCCGAGAAACTGGTAGGAAAAAACATAATAAATCGGCCAGCGAGCATCATCATTACGAGGAAAAAACATAATAAATCGGCCAACGAGCATCATCATTACGAGCAATCATACACAAAATTTTCCGTAAAGGAACCCCCCAAAATTTGTTATGCCTATATAGTCTGAGATTTCCTAGATCAGGCACAGGCTGCATAAAAGTGTTCTAAAATTACCCAATGGGTCATCTGGATTTTCCCCGATTCTTCCGGCCGCCCTCCAGTAATCGAACGTCATTTGGTAGGGGCCACAGAAATACTGTCCGGGTCCTTTGCCTTCGCATTGGGCACTCAGGTCACAATCTGACGAGGCCTGTAGGAAGAAGAAAAATATTGTTATATGGGCATTTATACAGTGTGTAAAGTTAATGTTAAAAAAAGTGTAAAGTTAATGAAATGTAATAATGCAAAATAAGTAATAGTGTAAGTAATAATGTCTAAAGTTATTGCAATAAAACTAATTTGGAATAATTCGATTTTTGTACAGAATTTTGAAATTGTACTTTGTTTATATTTAACTCCGTAACCTTCTTATTTCAACTTTCTATATACAACTTCAAATTCATTAAAAAAAAACTTAGCTTAAATTATTGTAATAATAGACGACACCACAATATTTACAATTTTTAATGAAATTAATTAGTTGCATAAAATTAATCAATTTTAGTTTCTTAACTCAACTCTGATAAAATGTTAAAGAACTCAAGCAGTTTTGAATAATATGTTCTTAATAATTCGAACTGAAAATATATTTATCAAATTATAAAGAATAGTAATCGAATTATCGAAATAAAATTATTAATTAAAAATTATTAATAAAAATTATTAATTAAAAATACTTAAATAAAAATTATTAATGAAACAAAAATTTGGCTTTTATAAAAGTTTATGTCGCAATTACAAAGAACAAATGCGCATCAGGTCTCAAGAAGATATTGTGCATAGAGTTATAATAAGTAAACTAGAGAGCGAAAAACAAGATCGAACCGATGCGTCACACTGGGAGTCACATGATCGGGGGATTTCGAAGAGAAAACCGAAAGTTTTTTTCTATAGCTCACTGCGGGAAAACGTCGTCTGCTCACGCGGAATGTACTAAAAATAGTACACTATTGTTCTGCATATGGCTGCAAAGGAAAATTTACTAAAGGAGAACCTTTTACATTTCATGGGGAAGATTTTTATAATCTTTCCTTATTGAAATAGAAGTAACATAATTAATAAAATCAAAAAGTACAGGGTGGTTATAATTAAAGTTACGATTTCAAAAATCGATAATTTTAAAACTACTCGTCAGAATGACCTGATATTTTAGCAGAACAATCGTGAGGCAATGGAATTTTGTTTGGCGAAGGAAAACAAATAGTTCCAAAACCTGCCGATAGATGGCGCTGTAGGGGTAATGAACCCTTACAGCGCCATCTATCATGTGAACATCGATATCCTATAGAAAAACAACCAGAAAATGGCGCTGCTATTTTCCCACTAGCTTATAGACTAACTACAGGGTGTCCCAAAATGGACTACCTGTTTTTAAAAATTAATAAAAAATAAATGGATAGAGATATTAACACAATTCTTGCAGAAAACGAATGAGTCATGTCTGGAATTTGATATGGAACACTTTATTATGTTAGTTATGTTTATTACGTTATTATATGTTATTAAACTTTATTATGTTCAATTTAGCCGACAGATAGCGCTGCAATACCATGTTACCATGTGTCCGATTCCACGCAATAACTATTGCTGCTTTCCCTGAACTGAAAGCTACTGAACATAACTGACAACGTGTCCTTCTTTTCGGTATATACGCATGCCTAGTTCTTTCATACAGCCTCCACACGGTATTGCCGCGCCATCTGTCGGTTAAATTGAAAATAATAAAGTGTAATAACATAATAATGTAATAAACATAACTAACATAATAAAGTGTTCCATATCAAATTCCAGACATGACTCATTCGTTTTCTGCAAGAATTGTGTTAATATCTCTATCCATTTCTTTTTTATTAATTTTTAAAAACAGGTAGTCCATTTTGGGACACCCTGTAGTTAGTCTATAAGCTAGTGGGAAAATTGCAGCGCCATTTTCTGGTTGTTTTTCTATAGGATATCGATGTTAACATGATAGATGGCGCTGTAAGGGTTCATTACCCTTACAGCGCCATCTATCGGCAGGTTTTGGAACTATTTGTTTTCCTTCGTTAAACAAAATTCCTTTGCCTCACGATTGTTCTGCTAAAATATCAGGTCATTCTGACGAGTAGTTTTAAAATTATCGATTTTTGAAATCGTAACTTTAATTATAACCACCCTGTATATTGCTAATCATGGTTTTTAAAACAACATTCGTTACATTATGTCATTTAATACGATTTATTCTTATCAATTGCATGTAAAAATAAAAATTCATGTATTGTTTAATTATCGGCAACAATAGAAAGTCTTTTAAACGTGTATTTTTTTGCTTTTCATGACTTTTATTTTTCGGAAATCGCTTGGCGGTCTATTGGCCATTGGCGTTATTTTGGAAATCGAAACTAATAATAATTTTTGAAATAAGTGTGTTTTGTACTCAGTTTAAATTGCGGTTTTTACAATGTTTCATTATATTTCTTTCATTTATTTTTTTATGAAATTAAATTTTTGAGATAAGAATTTATGGACTACTTCTAGTTTTGGCGTTCAAAAGTTTAAATTAGAACTTGCTAAAGGCCCTGTTTGGCGAATTTTTAAGGCATATAAATAGTGTGTTTCCTGGTGAGAACAAATAATGTGTGGAAGCGGTTTAAGTGACACATTCTGTTTATTTATTTTGATCTATTTAATTTGGTAGTTTCGATGCACAAAATCAGTATTTAAATGCTATTAATTAAATTTAAAAGTTATTTAAGTAACACAATATTTATTCATTTTATCTTATTTTCAACTATAAAATTATAATGAGTATATAGGACATTTATTTTTCATTTCAATATTACAGGTATATACCTTCCTGTTTTGGATATAATTTTTTTCTTTTGAATTTCGATATTTGTGATATAAAAATTTAAATTTTTTTAGTAGTTTAGATTTCCAACATCGTTGCTTAACGTTAATTATTTAAGATATTAATTATTAAAAGCTATTTAAAAGAACAACATTTATTTTTATAAGTTCTACCTTTATTTTTGCTTAAAATTTTTAACTTATGACAATTGCAATACTTAATTACGACACCCATCGCCAATAGTCCGTGTGTAGCTATAGTGCGACGATAATTCAAAATAAAAAAAATAATAACTATGGTAAAAACCTTATTAATATGGTCATGCAACCCCACTACAACAGTTTTGTATTTTAAAACCATTCAGGGACGTCGCGAGCGGGGGGGCGAAGGGGGCGTCTCCCCCCCCCCCCCCCCCGCCCCAAGTTTTTTGAAAAATAGTCATTCGGCAAAATTTAGAAATTTTTGTCATTTTTATTGTGATACTGAAGTGTGAATTTTTTTTGTGAAATGTGCACACAAATCCGGACACAACGCAAATGCCGACTGACAAAACTTCTGACAAACCATAAAGCCATTCGGCAAATTTAAGAAATGTTTGTCATTTATATTTTAATACGCGCACTGTGGATATTATTTAAAGAAATGTTTTTTATAACCGAGATTAAAAATCGGGTTCCGCAACGCAAATGCCGATTCACAAAACTGACAAACCATACAGTCACACACACATTCGGCAAATTTTATAAACATTTTTCATTTTAATACCAAAATGTGCCAATTTTTAGTGAAATGTGTTACACAAAGAATCCAAGAATACAGACACAACGCAAATTAGCCGACTCTCCCAAAACTCCTGATATACCATACATTCATTCAGCAAATTTTAGAAATGTTTGTCGTTTGTATTTTAATACCGAACTGTGAAATTATTTAGTGAAATGTGCACATCAATTAAAATCCGGACACAACGCAAATGACGACTCTAGCAAAACTCCCGATAAACCATAAAGTCATTCGGTAAATTTTAGCAATGGCTGGCAGCTGGCATTTATATATATTTTAATAATAATTAGTAAGACATTAATAGAAAATTTAGGCAGTATAGCACGAAAGTTTATTGATATCTGTTTATTAATGTTCACAATGCTTTCAACTAATTTAAATTACATTTCTTACTGTTAGATGGCCCTCTATTTATTTTATTCTTTCATATGAGGATATGAAGTGGCGGATTGATGGAAGGGGGGGGGGTGGATATTAATAAAAGTGGGTTAAATCAAAGCTGGAGATATTGGTATTTGTATAATTGCTCTCATCTCAATCCAGTTTTATTTAATAATACGGTAATTTGAGGGCTTGATCTGGAATTCGGTGCTCTCTGCTTCAGTGAGCCGAAGTTTTCATTATCAGTGGTCGGGAAACCGACTAAAATGCAACTAATGTCAATTACTTCGTTTCAATTTGTGACTAAAACGGTAAATTAGAATCTGCTACGTTGAACATAAAACTATTATTGACTTAATTTGAATTTTTTAAATCAAATTGAAGACAACATATACTCTTAAAAACAAGGGTTTCACGCTTCCAGGTTCTACTCAGCACATCACAAAAAGAAGAATTAATATTAAACTTTTGAAATTATATGTATATAATGAATATCATTAATGAAATATTATGTGAAATAATTTTGAATTATTAATCATAACAGATTGATAGGGGATATTCATTAAAAGTTTATCAAATGTGCCAATTTGGAGATCTGTTAATAATTTTATCTAATATCCATTTAATTTTATTGAATCTAATAATGTAGTGTAACGTTACTTATATTTAAATTTATAAGTATTAAATTGGAGTAGGAATTAAAAATTTCAAAAAATTGAGAACTAACAGTTTTTTTAAAAAATTCATTAATGATAAATGATGATCTTGGAGATAGCTTTTGCATAGGCATCCAAAATAGTAAATAAAAATAGCAGCCTTGTTCACAGATAGAAACTTAATAATCTATCCTGGAACACGCAAAAAGCTTACACCCCTTAGGCAAAAGACATGACACGCTTGTTCCAAAGTATGGGGGGTCCAATTGTCCCCTTTTTTTCCTTCCCCCAAAGCTTGAAAGAAGCATCTTCGTATTTCTACAAAGGGTACCCCAGGACCCTGAAGGAATAAGGCTTCGGGGAAAACTTGTCCCTACTCTGAAGTCTGATAGGATATATCTAAATGACTTTATAACCTCATTGGGATTGTGGGTTGTGTTTCCCAAAACACAAAAGGTGTCTAGACAAGCGTCACAAAGTTACAGTAGAATTGTTCTTTTCTGAGGAAAAAGATCCAATGTATCATGAGCTTCCCACGAAATGTTCTATTGATTGTTCCGAAAATGGAAAGTAAAATGATTTTCAAGGAACCGTAGATCGTAGATGAGGCTTTCGAGATCTTTTCTTTTGTCGGAACCTCAACATCTCAGCCTTTTGTTGGGTAAGTTTACGCAGACGTCTAAATGTGCTTTTTAGTAATAAAAGTAGTGATGACCACACATGGCGACAAGGGGTCGGGTCACATAAGGGAGCGTACATTGGGTAAAATTGGGTGGTTGCCTTTTGTTGTTAAACTGCTCGCTCTCATTTTGTCTTTCAATTTCAATACTTTCGTAGGCTACTTGCGGAGGTTACGTGATCTCGAGAAATCTTGTATGTACTTTTATTTTGTTTTTTAAACTTACTTTTTTAAAGAGGAGTTTGAGAGACAAGACGTATCGGTGTCCACTGTTTTTGTTTTATTTCGTCGATGCCATGATGCTCGTATGATTTTCATTATTCAAAACAATCACTCCACTTAGCTGCCTTTATTTTTGACATGTCTTCTAAAACTAAAATTGAAACTAAAAGAAAATCAAATACTCTTGATTTATAGTTTATACTTTACGAATGTTGCGGCTAACAAAAAAAAATTGAACAAGAGCAATCGGGAAAAAATAATGCTTCTTCAAACAGCAAAAATATCGAGAAGAAACTTTGATTGTTCTTTGAAAATTAGGTAAGAAATTACTATTTTTTTATTTATTATATAAGTTACTTATCAATTAAATGTATCATTTTAGGGTGTTAAATTAAATATTTTTTTAATATGTACTTGTACTTAAAAAGAATCTAAAGTAATAAAAACCTTAAATTTTATAATTATACATAGAAAATGAGAAATGTAAATTTTACAATTGAATTGCGTGTCAAAGATACTTTTCCATAATTTCATGAAGTCAATTAATTTTTGTTTTGTACAATCCTGTAGATATTCGCATTGTTACTATTGAAAAATGTATAAAATATCAATTATTTTTTTATTGAATTAATTGCACTTAAATAACATTAAATCACCAAATACGAATAGTTTATTTTAAAACAATTAACTTATAAAAATCACCAATTTAATTTACAGTAAATAATAAAAATGTTTTTATATTAAATAAAAATTATATCATGGCTAATTAATTTACATAAAAAGTTAAATAATAATAGACTTAATTAACTAATTGATTCAAAATAAGTTTTTATATAGAAAGAAGAAGCATGTAAAATGCATGCATTACGTCATTTCCAAAGAACAAAAATAGTTTATTCTCGATATTCTTGCTGTTGAAGTAATTTTGTAAAAGCAATTAAATTTGTATCAAAAGTAGTTAATGATATTTAAATTATTATAAGTTTAATTAAAGGTAATTAATAATTTCTAATTACTAAAAGTTTAATTAAAAGTAATTAAATTTTTAAATTTATGACAATTATAAAAAAATTAATTTAATATTTTATTCGGCAAAATTGTGCTAAGCCACCCCCCCCCCAGTCGATTTTTGTTAGCGACGGCCCTGAAACCATTCTATATATTTTTAAATTGGAATTATATTCTCTGACAAGAAAAAGTTATTTCGCAATAAAGTTTTGAAAACTTTCAAGTAAACAAAACTCAGTAAACAAAACTAAAATTACTGGGAACTCGTTTTGTCATTTAAATGGAATATTTTGCTTTGGATAATTTTTTTTATTCCTTTTGTTTCTATCAAAAAATATAAAAGCTGGGTATCTCATATTATACTTATTAAACAAAAAATTTAAAAATAGGATGGCTCGATCCAAATTTGAAAAAGGGTACGGGCAGAGACGCGAAAATCTTCACCAACTATTCCGTTTTGTTATTCTTTCATCATATAAGAAAAAAGAAAAATAGTTATAATTATTGCATAAAACACAGTGTAAATTTAAATTTGTTTTAAACTAAAGTACTAATATTGTTTTTTACTTGCACGAACCAAACCCATTAAAAATAAACATAGTTCCCTCAATTTTTTTTTTTTTTTTTAAGTTTTCTTAACTCACATGTTTCATAAGTACATATTTTAATATAAATGTAGAAGAAAAAAGGAAAACTGTTACAAACAAGTGATTGCAATTTGAAAAAAAAAACTTCACAGACCGCGTAAAAGACCTACGATTTTTACCAGAAGCGCCGAAAAGGGAGAAATTTAACAAGAGCGGCAATCCCAATGGTGGTTGGCCTTGGGGTTCAACGCCAAATATCACAGCCCTAAAGCACGTGACAAGGTGAAACGGTTTTAATGTGAGTATCAGGCAGTGAATGAGAGATTTGCATTATCGCACACTCTCCTTATTCTAACTCTATAATATTGTGTCTTTAGCTCACATTTTATAAAATAAAAATAAATTTTAAAAAATATCCTCCCCGGCGGGGAATCGAACCCCGGTCTCCCGCGTGACAGGCGGGGATACTGACCACTATACTACCGAGGACTCGATTGGCGGTGCCTAATAAAAATTATTTATCATTTTTACCACAATGTGTACTGCTTTTCGCCTCATTTGTTGTTAATTCATTTTATATAGATTATATTTTTTATAGATTAAATTTAAAGTTAATAATTTATACATCATATATTTTTGCGTTGTTTCTCACAAATTCAATATTTATTGGTTCAAGTGATGCAGCCGAATTCAGTTATTAAATTCAGTTTGCAAATTTCCCCGAAATAAAGGTGGGAGAAGACGTCTAAAAAGGCTTTATAATTCAATTTATTTTAATTAAAAATTGTAACTGAGAGACTCTTTTTTACATACTGTTATTATTTTTTAATTGTTTAAAACGCATAAGAACAAATTCATTCGTTTCATGAAAACTCTCTAGATGGCAGCACCAATCTAAGATAAGAGTACTGTAATGTAGTTTTGTATTTATTTGTAGTTTTTCATTTTTTCATAACTATCCTGGCTTCCTGCAAGGCCCATTAGCTCAGTTGGTTAGAGCGTCGTGCTAATAACGCGAAGGTCGTGGGTTCGATCCCCCCATGGGCCAGTACATATTTTTTATTACTTCTGACGAATATTGTGTCGAACAAAACTTATAGAAACATCAAGGTTAGGTGGTTACAATTAGGGACGCTGAAACGACCATAGTTACAATAAGGTTAATATAAAAAAAATGGTATTAAAAAAATGTTCCTTTCCAAAAGACTTTTTCTAATAGCCTTTGCTTTATAGTTATTTATGCAACTAGTGTGAAAAGCAAGGCTTTTTTAAACGAGTTGAATAAATTATTTCACGAGCGAGTGAAATAAATTCACGAGTTTAAAAAAGGCTATTTTCAACGTGTTGTCATACACTATTTTTTATAATAACGTGCAAAAAAGTATTTATTAAATTGGCATTTATTAATTGGCTTATAAATTATTTTATTGTTACGTTCAAATGATTTGAAGGTGATTATTTATATTAATGATTATTTTAAAATCACGTGCAAAAAGTATTTCTTAGATTGGCATTGGAAATAAGACGCCAAATAAAGAATCACGTTCAAATAAAGAATTTTACACCAATCACAAAGCCACCGAATAAAATATCACGCTCAAATAAAGAATTTTACACCAATCAGATGCTCTTATTTATTTTGTCGCACTAGTGCGTAAAAGTAACTTTGAAACACGATTTCGTTAAAAGCATCACTTTTGCCACGATTATTGATTTGAAAAAGTTAGTTTTTTTGCACGATATTATAAAAAATTATTTTATAGCATTAAATTGATGGATACATTCATTATTTTTAGCCTCATGGCCACTCACAGCCCTGACGTTAATAAAATTTGAACCAACAACCGGACAGAACTATAAATAGTACGGGAAAAATTAATTTAGTTTAAGACCTCAGCTGAAGTATTTTTTTCCCCATAAATTAGGGACTCTCAATGCATAGAGAATTAAAGTTTTTTTTTACAACTATAAATAACTCGAGTCAAAAACTGAACTTTAATCATTCATGTATAATTAAAACGTTTTTTTTTTTACATTATTTTTTCTTTAAGAAATTAAAACAACACCGCTCTTATTTTCAAAATAAAGTTAAGAGTAAAATGCATACAACTTACTTCACAAAGGCATTGAAAACATTTTTCGGATATCTGACCAGCTGGACTGAAGCCTTGACCTATGGTAAAAATAAAAGTTATTAACACATTTGAAGCCGGGCATGAAAATCTGGAATTTTTTTTTCAAATTTTCACAAAATTACGTTTTCAAAATTTTACCTCCAACCTAAATTAGACAATGATTCTAAACAACAAAAGTCCTCACATTATGTTTTTTTATAGTTGAATTTATGTCGCATTAGAAGCTTGCAATATTATTCTTTTTTTGCATATTTTTTTAAGTAAAAGAAAAAATCTTGGTTCTAATTGTAACAGGATAAGTCAACAACAGTTCTCAAAAAATACTACTCGAATTTTATCGGAACATCACTGTTAGTGAAGTGTAGTCGTTTCCGGCTGCCTATTTCTAGCCTCCTTTAGGAGCTTTTAACACAGCCAATAACGCCTCGTAATTTAGAACCCTAGTCAAGTGACGAGGTCAACACCTGATCGAGCACCCAACGGAAAACATCACTGTCACGATTGTTAATGTTAGACGTAGATGTACGTTCTACCGGCTTCTGATTGTTGAAGAACGCACTGCCTAAAGTTTTAACGAAACAAGCTTGGACCAAAGTTACCGGACTTTACTTTAGTTAAACCCGCAATTACTTATCAAGGCAATTAAAAATTTTAGATAAATAAATTCACTTACCTCTAACCAAAGCCAAATATCCCACCAAGCACAAACCCACAGAAACTAAAAACGAACTCATTTTTGATGATTGTACACGTATTCTGAAGAAGAGTTCCCTTCCTTTATATGTTTAATTTTGCTTTTTTGGTGTTTGGTGAGTTTAAATGTTTGTTCTTTAATGCTATTACCTATTTCCAGAGATTCGTCAGGATATCCTTCGTTGCCTTGAACCATTGCGGTTTTCCTCAATGTGTCAATAATAAAGTAGCAGGGATTTTTGGAAGAACAGTTATAGTCCGACTGTCACTACTTAGCACCCCAAATATTTTGATTGTGGAACAGTCTACTTTGTAAAAAGGTAGAGAACCTAAAGGAAGGAGGCAGGGTTGCCAATCCCATCGTGTTTGGCGTTAATTCTATAAAAACTGTGCGTATAGTCTCTGGTTTTTTTTCATAGTTTTTTCAAACAAAAACAACGTAAATACGACAAAGAGACTTATTTATTTAGGTTTTATAGTCGAAAAGTTAATGACTGGAACAAATCTAGTCATGCTAATTTCAGTGGAATTTATTTTTGGGAGACGCTGAATGGGAAACCTGACTAGAAAATAGCCAGTCTGACTCGCAGGGACAGATCCAAAAATTGGAATCTATTTTCTACTTTCTCTTTTAATTAACGGTGCTAAGTGATTATCGATCATTAATTAATTACCAGTTATGGTTAAAATCTACTAGTTTTTCATTCCAATTAACTAAAATCCGTAAATTACAACCTTACTTTTAACTAGTATATATTCGTCACATTGAAGTACAAAATTCCGCGACCTACATAAAATTTGGAGTAATTTCAAAGTTCATTTCAAAATTTTACCTCCAACATAGATTAGACAATGATTATAAACAACAAAACTCCTCGCATTATGTTTGCGTTCTTATAGTTGAATTAACGTAGCACTAGATTTTAGTGCAACACTAGCGAATAGCGCTAATCGCTATTGGTGACATTTGAAGGGGGCCTCTTAATTTCGTACGATGTGATTTGGTGACGAGGTGTTCGACCTGAGCTGGCACCCAATGCAACCATTTTATAGCGACATCCTACTCAGCTTCAGGACTTTAGACCAAGGCAAATTTAACATGCACACATTCCATAATACACTGTTAAAAATTTCATGCTAGATTTCACCAAAAAAAATGTTTCTAGCAGCTGCAACTGCTGTGTGGTAAAATGTATCTCTATATTTTTGTAATTCGTTGAACCATTTTTCAGATTTGGGAAACCAAAACCTGAAATATAGTGAAAGATTTCACCACCAGCTACAGTTATCGTCGCATTACAGTTACAAGTGGCCAATTGGCGACGGGCGTCATAATTTAAAACCAGTCATGTGACAAGCCGACAACTGAGTAGGCACACAACGCAACTTTATCCATTTATATGATGGTTAAGACTAGGTCAGAATACAGGAAGTTATATATTCACCGTGGCATGTCTTCTAAGTTCAAACACACAGGTCTGTTTTGGTTGATAGAACTGGTCAATAAGAACGTGTTTATGTTCTCAAGTCAACGTAGTAGACAAGTTCAAGTGGTGACGAGAGGTCGACTCTTTTTTAATAGCTATAAATATAAATTAAGTCCGCAGAGATATTTCCTTACACGCTTGCCCTTTCACTAAAATGTTAAAAGAAAAAGTTTAGTGGAAAATTTTCTAATGGACTTGATCATCTTTTTGTATTTGAAAAGCAGTCACTAAAACGCGTAATGAGCACCTTGTGAAAATGTATTATTATGTTTTTCAGTGATTTGTGTAATTGAAATGAAGGGAGGCGTAAATATTATATGCAATCGGTTCTTGGAATTGATGTGGTAATTTAAATATCGCAATATATGTGCTTTTGAATGATGTACGCTTGCATAAGTTTTATTGTCTAAATATATAGCTTTAAAAAAAATACTGAATTGATTGTTTAGAAATAAGATATTTTATGTTTACGTTGAATTGGCTTCTTCTGTTTCGCACATTCAATGGTTTAGAATCTTTAGAAAATGAATTTTAAAATTGTGCAGTCATAGATATATTTCTAAGTTTATAATGAACCACTTTTGAATCAAGCTTTTTAGATATTAAAAAAAACCTTGAAAGTTTATTAGGATGATACAAACATCGTAATACATAAAAATTACATAGGGTAGACTTACCAGTGAATGAACGCTTAAGCACAATTTGTTTTATGAAAATTCATACATTTTAAAGAAAATATAGCTTCTGGTATATGACAATGTGAACACATCTGTCATTACATGAAAATTCTACAAAAAAAAAAACGGTGACATTATATTGCATTGCTTTGGGTCTTTTGGGGGCCCAAATAAAAAGTGGTACAAAAGCCGTGAATGAACAGTTCTTATACCAGTGAATGAACACAAAAATGTCCAGTCAATAAACATGTTGGATTTTAATTAAAAACTAGATTCATAGACTAGATAGTGACTTAGTGGAATGATTTTCAATCCTTATTTTTTAATGTATTTACCAACTGTTCATTCAATGGGGCCTGTTCACTCACTGGTCAGTCTACCCTACATCATAAAATACCCTACTGTACAGTGTCTCCAAAATTATACTACCTATTAAGATAAAAAAAAAGTGCAAATTTATACAAATTTTTCTAGCTCTAGTTTTTGAAATCAAGATATCATTTTTGGGAGATCATGTATAAAACCCCTGATTATAGAGCATCTAGAATTTGACACATAATAGTTCTTTCTCTTTTAGGTGTAGGATAAAATTCTGCCTTTAACACAGCCTACCCTTCCTCTCAATATATCATATCCATACCTGCTATTCTTAATAACTTCCGAATATTAAAGGTCATACAAGTTGCATCTAGGTATAGTATTGCTATGCCCCACATGAAAAGTAAATGATATTTTTTTTTTCAAAAACGATGTGATAGGTGCTAAAAAAGCTTTTACTTCATACACAAGGGAAAAGGTAAACATAATTAAAATATCTATACATCCTTTAATACAGTTAATATATATTTTAATACAGTTTAGTATGAAAGAGTTCAACATAACATATACAATATTAAACTAACCGAATGTTACAGAATATTTTGTTTATAACATAATTATGATTATACACACAAAAATGCAGCACATATTTATGAAACAAGATATCCTAAGCGCAAACTGTTAAACATGGTTGTAAATATACAGCACAAAGCCATTTATGTTCAATTAAAAAAAATAATAAAAAAAAAGGTAAGTATTAAATCATCATCAGTACCAATTATACACAGTTACACGCATATTTGGTGACTAATGTTACCCTTATGTTATGAATTTTAGTTTTCAAATATACATACATCGTTTATTTTAAAAATGTTAAAACCAAAGTATTATAAATAAATGTTGGTGGAAAAATTATTTTCAATTATAAGAGAAAAATCAAATTAGAAACTAACTTCTTTGATGCGAATATTTTGTTTCTTCTGCAAAAAAAGAATATTAAGTTTTTTTGTGTTTAAAATACCAAACATAAATGACTTTCAATCACGTTTAAATTTCACTTTTAATAATACTTATTAATAAAAAGTATAGGTATATTTAAGATAGTACTTAAGAGTGATTCTCCCACACATGTATAATTTTAGTCTGCGATTTGTGAAAAACTAAAGGAAAATTTAAAAGATTTTTTTTTTGCCATAAACAGATAAGGTGGTATGTAGAGAATAATATGCAGCATTTTGACATTAACTTTGAACAGGAATTTGTTGTACACTATTGCTCTATAAAAAATTGCAATGGGGGACAGAAGTGACAAAAAAAAACTGAATAAATTTTCTGCTAACCCCTTCCCCTCAAACATAGCACATTTAACAAAGCAGCTCAAATTATACATTTATGGGAAAATTAACTTTAAACAAAGAAAAAATAGTTAGCAAACATTAACAAAGTATGCACAATCATAAAAGTTAAAAGCTGACAAAGTTACTAAATATTTTTAGCCAACCAATGAGATTCAATTATATATTGGAATATACATAAATCTGTGTGTAAACTTAATAAAAGCTCATTTTTTTCTAAGCATAAAATATTTATACATTTTTATGAATAAAATGTTTAAATAACAGAAATTTGATCTCCAACAGTGAAAATTGTCCATAGCATAAACCAGATAAAGTCTATAACTTTTGAATTATCAAAATAAATTTACTTATAAAGGCAACAGGAAATATTTTTTTAAAATGTGCTAAAAATATAATGCATCAAATTTGATAATGCATCAAATTTGAGAGATGTCTGCATGCATTGTTTTAGCATAGCTTTTAGAGTTATATTCCGCACATGCAGTTTCAAAAATAACATAATATAGTAAAATTACTATAGTATTTATATCTTTTTTTTTTACTTGGAATAAAAATTACACCTAAGGCACACAGTAACAGGAAAGCTCATTTTGAAACTTATTGCAAAAGTAGTTTAACCATTCAACCATTGGCCTTGGCATTCAATAGACGAAGGGTTTTCTTCATCTCTATCAGTTTTTGAATCCATTTTGTTCGCCACAGAATCACAGTCAGAATCCTCATGCCACCAGTTATGAATGGCAAGCGCTTTTATAAAATCCTTTTCTGTAAGCGTTTGGCGGCGACTAAGCCTTCGAAACGTATCAGCAGTGGAAACAACCATTTTTAGATTATTTCTGCAACTTTCAATAATCATTGGCAAAAAATCAAAGTCTGTAGCATCCGTTGATGAATTAATAGGGCTAGTTTGCTGTTCATTATCAAGCTGCTTAGAATCACTAACTTTTTTACGTTTACGAGGAATAGGTTTAGAAGCACTTACTCTTTTACTTTTACGCTGGTTGGGATTTTCTATAGGTGAAATTGCATTGATTTTGACACTTGATGAGTCACAATCATTAATCGATGAATTGTTTACCACAAGCTTAGAAACAACCGATTTTTTATGTTGAATGATTTTCTTTTTAGGCTGAGTTTCACTGTTTTGCACATTTAATGACTCAAAATCTTTTGATTCACTTACTTCAGAAGATATGTGGCTATCTACAGAACATTTCGATTGCTTCATCTGTTTTGTATTCAGCCTAAGGTTACATATTTCTTTGTCATCTTGTTGAATTTTGGAAGAATTTTCAAGTTCTGAAGAGCCTAGATTTTCATTTTTTTCTTTATCATTTGTTGATTCTTCGAAATCGGGATAATATGTTTCATCAGCCCTGTCCAACATTGGAACGACTTTTCTATTTTTTCGGGTATTCTTTCTTTTAGGTTTAGGAGAATTTGTTTTTGGCTTATTTACAGATTTGACACCAAGTTGTTGTTTGGGGACAACATTTTTTGAAGAAAACTTTTTTTCATCATCTTGTTGAAATATAGAAGAACTTTTGAGTACTGAAGAGCTTAGAGTTTCTTTCTTTTTCTTGTCATTTGTTGCTTCAAAATTTGATGAATATGTTTCATCTTTCTTTTCCAAAATAGGAAGGATTTCAGCATTTTTATGGGCATCCCATTTCCTAAGTTTAGTTGGGCTTTTCTTTGGCTTATTTACAGGTTTAGCACAAAGTTGCAGTTCAGGAACAATATTTTTAGCAGAATTGTTTTTGTTACTTCTCTTTGAACTTGTCGGTGTTGCCTTATTAACAGACTTAACACTGAGCTGCAATCTTGGGACAATCGTACATTTGGATATTATTTTCTCACTTGCCTTTGTTTTCAAAGTTTTTGAACTCGAAGCAGTTCTTAAAGATTCGATTTCATGTGCGATATTTTCGGGATAAACTATTTTTTTACTTTTTCGCTTACTCGCTTGGGTAGATAAGGCAGTCATTTCTTTAACTTCTTCTTTAGTATGTTCAGGTGAATTTCTAGAAACTTTTGTTTTGTTGGGTTCACAGAGACTACCGTAATTCCGTGAATAAGTTTTCGAAACATGTTTTATTTGGGGAACAACATCAATTACTTCATTGTCGCTAGAAATATTTGATTCCAGTGCATCAGGATTTGAAATCTGTGTCTCGATGGTTTGATTTCTAGTATTATCTTCAGACAAGTTTTCCAATAATGTTTCAGTATTAGACATTGACTTTGTCAAGGATATTTCCGAAGGTTCATCCAGTGAAATTTTTGATCTTACATTTACATGTTTCTTTTTTAAGGCCGATTTTGATTTTTGCATTCTTGAAATGGAATTATTTGGTCTAACATTTGGACTTGAACTAAGTGCAGCATTTTGAGATTCCGCTTTGACCTTTCTTCTTTGTTCAGTATTCAAAGGCGTTTCGCTAGAAAATTTGATGGAAGGTTTTGTACGTTTAATAGCCTGTTTCTTTTCTTTATATAGTTCCTGTTTTTGTAATTTTTGAGAAATTTTTTTTGGTAAGAAAACATCCAGATTTGAGTCTGAAATATTTTGTGACTCAGCATTGGGACATTCTTTAGAATAGACTTTCACAACATCAGAATCTATATATGTTGAAGCATAAGGTTTAGGCTGCATCTTTAGCGAGCATGTTTCATCTTCCACATTTAGTAACAAAGTTTGCTTTTTTAATGTTGACCTTTTTGAAGAAGACAGTCTTGGTTTTACAATATTTTTGTTTGAAATATCTTGTGGCTTAAAACGTGGAACATCAGATTGAGCTGCAGAAATGGATGGTGTCTCAGAAGGTTTAATCTGTGAATATGTCCTAATTGACTTGTTTAAATTTAGAGATGTGGAGCAAGAATCACTTAAATCAGAAACATCAGAATTTGTACCAGATGAACCCCTTGGCATACATTTTTCTGAAACTTCAGTTTCTTGATCCGAAAAAATATCTTCTGTTTCTGTAATATGGAAACCTGATTTTGTCGAAGCTATTACATAAGGTTTAGTTCGTGAGTATGTTTTAACTACATACTTGTTATTTTGAAATGCTGCATACTCCTCTGACCACTGGCTTTCAAAATCATCGTAAAGATATGGTTCTCTACAATAATGTTCTGTATGTTGTTCGGTGTTTTTCAAACTGTCTTCATTTTTAGATACATCGAATGAGGTACTAAAACCATCAACAATAGACGTTTTCAAGAATTTTCCTTGCTTAAGATTACTATTTTGTACAGTAGGCTTAGAAGGTAAAGGTAATAGACTGTTTTGACTTTTGTTGCCTTGATTTCTATTTTTTGTAGAAGTTTGCCTCTTCTGTTTTTTAGAATCGAGTTTTGACAGCTTCTTTTGTAAAGTAATATTTTTAGGAGAAGCTTTTCTCTTCTTGTAAGTTGTTACCTGAAAAAAAAATTGAATTTAAATAATTTCACATACCAATTAAATATATGTCACTTTTAGTTAGATAAAAAAAATGTTTCAATAACATCACAATGTCAATGATATTGCAGGCATGGTTGAAATAAAGGGAAGTATATTTTTTTTAATGTACTGGTGATGTTGCAAAAATGTCTAAAATTTGAACAGTAGAAACTGACTTTGGGGCCAAATTGTATGGATATCTGAAATTTGCCGAATTCAGGTAGCTATAGAGAAACTTTTACAATGGATTCAAAAAAGCAAAATTAAAATATAAACATATAGTAATACATATTAATATTAAATGGTTGAAGTATGCTGTAGTTAGATTAAAAACTAATTTTGCTTATATATATGGCAGTCAGTACAATTTCATGTACCATAGCTAGACAGCATTAAACACTATGAGAGAATGAAAATTGTGAATTGAAACACATTTTTTTCTGAGATTTGGCTTTAATTTCAATGCGCTGGGCTATGAAAGTGTGTGACAGACGGCTGAACTATTATAATACCTTTCAATTTTTACATTATAAACCCGGTAGCAGAAACCGCGCAGCACGGCAGCAATGCTGCAGCCCGATTTGGGGTCTGCGGCCAAATTGCCGAAACTCTATATGTGTCCATGAATTTTGATAATTTCTTCTACGACTTGCTTGATGTTGTCTCCATACGGATCTAGCATAGTCGGCAGTACTCCAATCTTTTCAGGCTGGCGCTCATAGCCGGACACTCATAGATGTGAGTAGGCGTAAGCTGTGTATCAGGACAATGTTCACAGCTTCTATAGATCTTCTTGCCATCTCCATCTATCTTATACCCTGTGGTGTCCGGTTCTCAACCTAGTTACGGTTTTAAGAGTAGATCTGTTCGCAGTTATTTCAGAGAGAAGATGTTTGGTCTGAATGGATTTTTCTCTAAGCTTATATCTTGCCACTGCATTCGCATCCTGAAGAGAAACATCACTGCAGCTAGTGTTGAGGTCTCTGCCTCCTTGGCCAATCTATCCGCAGTTTCATTATCTTCTATGTCGACGTGTGCAGGAATCCACTGGAGGATGCAGGTCTTGTTTATAGTCTGAAGATCTTGAAGACCTGAGATGATTTCTTGGGTGATAGAAGAATGTCCTTTTAGAATTGCTTGGAGGGCGGCCTTTGAGTCGCAAAATATTACTATGCCCTTTGCCTGCTTGGAAGTGGATGGTATATATAGATGGTATATATTGGAAGGATATATATGTTATATGTCATGATTGTACCATATTAATTAAACTTAAAAATTAAAGCATTAATTTTAACAGCGCTTGCCAGTGTACTTCTGATAATGTCGCGGTGGGGGGGGGGGGGGTCTTTTTCCTTGCAGCCAAATTTTATCCTTAAAACGTCATGCTGCAGCCACATTCTAAAAGTTCTGCTACTGGGATTATAAACATAGTGTGGAAGCAAAAATAAGGCTAACATGTACAGGGTTCTGACTCAAAACCTAAAACCAAATTCTCCTACTTTTAATGTTCCCTGTTTACCAGCAAGTTTTTCCACAAGTAAATAATAATAGACATTACGAATTTAATTTAGTTATATGAAAAATCAAACCTGCAAAGAAACTTTTTTTTAATTTTTTCAAAAACATAACATAAAACATGGATAAAATAAGTAACATTAAAAATATTTCTTCAATTTGCAAATTAATTTTTTCTGTCTTAGAAACAACTTCATGTGACACCATGGGTTTTTTTTGTGTGGAAAGAACTTCAGATATTTAGAAAGAATCAGATTCAAGCATAACCTTAAAAAAACACAAGGAGAACCAAATTAGAAAACCGAATTGGTTTTTTAAAATCAATTATTGAAACTGACTTGGACCAGTTAAGAAAACCCCTGGTTTTTAAGAGTAGGTTTAACTGGTGCGGATAGACTGGAGTTCCAAAAATTATAAAAATCCCACAATTTCCCCTGGCATTGTCTTTCCCGACAATTTCCAATTTTCCCATGGTGTGGGAACCCTGAAATGAAGTACAATAAATTCTCAAAGGAATTTTTTTTTTATTTAACAAAGGTTTTTCTCAAAAACCTCTCTCCATACTTTCGTTTTGTCGTGGCGAAATCTGCTTCCTGCTACTTTGAATTCGGTTTCGTTAATAATTTGAAAATCAGCCACATTAAAATTAATTCCCTGACTTTTTCAAAAATTATAAAAATCCCACAATTTCCCCTGGCATTTTTGTTTTTCCCGACAATTTCCAGTTTTTCCATGGTGTGGGAACCCTGAAATGAAGTACCTCAAAGGAAATTTTGAAATAGCTATGATAAAATGACTGGTCTCGATTGAGCAATTTACATTACTTTGCCAAGCAATTAAAACACCCAAATGTGGTTAACATTCAACATCATATTTCATACAACTGATAGGTCTTGCAACCTTACTTTAAATTTTCAATATCGCCAAAAGTAGCCGATGAAAAGACAAGCTAATGTATCATAGCTGTAATTTTTAAGAATAACATTTATCAAAGGTTAGGAAATAAGCTAATAGGTAATTAAAAAGAAATGAATTATTTATTTTTTTGTAAATTTCGTGAGAGGTTTTTAGAAGGACCCAAATTTCTTCTATGTATCTACAAACACGCTGAGGTACAATTTGAATTTCAAGGGTATTTTGATATTTCTTGGAACAGCTATGATATAACGAAGAGTCTGGATTTGGCATAACATTGCCAAGCAACGAAAAATGCCCAAATGTGTTAATCATACTGCTTCATTTTTGATACAACTCAATTGGTATAGCAACCCTACGTTAAATTTCCAGGAACGCCAATGAACAGATCGGCCCTTATATCATAGCTGTACCACGGGTATTTTGATATTCTCCTTACTTTTCTCAAGGACATTCTGGCTTCCTCATCGGATTCATTTTCTTTTACATCTTTGGGAAGTTTTCTCTTGGTTTTGGCCAAGCACTTTCTGTTAGAATTACCATGGCTCGTTGTTAGGCATCTTTTCTTAAAAGGAGGCTTGTTGTTCATATTGTTACTCATCCGACTGCAATAATTAAATAATCAGTTACTTTTTTTTAAAATTTTAAGGGCCATACAATATTTTAATAAATAAATGGATACTTTTCAGGAGCCTATTGCAATTTTTCTACACTGTTCCAGACTCAAATTTATACCGTATATTATTTATTACCTAGCGAAACTATTTTCCAGTATTCTTAAAATGACCAGTTGCCCCGATTTTGACGTGATAGACCTGCTTTTAGTTTCAATGCTCCGCTTTTCCGTTACAGTCCCGCAAAGTGCCGAAAAACAAGGAAAATAAAAATCAAATTTTGATTTTTTTTAATTTTTTTTGGTTAATTCTCATTAAAACTTGTTGAAATGACAAATTTGGTTCCAATTATCTACTTTTATATTTGATTACTTGGTTAATGCTAACTTTTTATAACCTATTCTACAGATATTATTTTTTCATTTACAACATTAATCACCAAATTAATTTTTCCATTGTTTGAAATTTGGGGGAGGAAGGCACATAATATGAAAAATTATTTTTATACTTGAAAATCTGGTCACATTAAGTATTCTGCAGCAACAAAGTATGGATTGATTGGCAGAAAAAAAAATGTGCCACTTCCCAATCCGAAAAATATTGCCTTAAAAATTTAGTTTTTGTATGCGAATAGTGATATTTTAGCAGATACGAATACCAGATACGAATACGATTGCTGACTTAAGTAAGTACGAATCCATTGTTCTTCATACTAACTGAGAGCAATAAAAAATCCCTTGACAACGAAACGAATACCCGAAATCGGGAAAGAAAGGATTATCACCGATCACATTAAATCAAATTTAGGCAAAAAATATTCCAAATTAATCATAAAGATAAGTTTGGCACTTAGATGTTTATAAAACATAAGGTAAGCAAATGTTCGAAAAAAAATTAAAGAAAAAACCAAATAGTACATTACATACAGATTTTTTAATTGTTGTTGTCGATATATCCTGAAATAATCAGTTAAAAAACATAATTTGAATAGGTTTTTTTTTAATTTAATCTATAGTATATATACTTCATAGCGAACTTCGAATCGAATTCGAATTGACATTGACAAACAAAAACAAAACATGCATATGCAAACAAAAAAAGTTACAGTTAAAATTTAAAATATTTAACCTTGATTAGATTGTTATAGTTGTGATGACGTCTTTGTGACGTTGGTTTGTTTAAAAAAGCTTCATGTCATCAGCTGATCAATGAGGGTGAACTTTTTTTATTTAAAAGTTGTAGCTGTACATTTTAAAATCAACCTAAAATAAAATTTAATATGAAAAATATATGAAAGCGCTGCACCAAATATTGGAATTCCCCCTTCAAGGCCTTTAGCAACTCCTTGAAATACAAACAAAGCTTGGAGTTGTGTTACGCTTGTTTTTTTTTTTTGGTGTGTAATTTTTTGCATTTCGACTTATATTTAGATTTACTATGTCTCATTTGTATTATGTATCGAGGAAAAGATACGGGGACAGAATTCTACAATTAAACATTGTGGATTCATGTATACTATTAATCGGAAAACGTAAAAATTACAGATCTTACGAAACTGATGAACAAGGTGTGTTCGACAAGTTCTATGATTGGTCTCATAATTAAACAAGAAGTTCTTAAAGAACTAAAATAGCCTACTTTCCTATTACTTAAATACTTACTGAAATTCTAATCGGGAAACAACTAGGTTCCTAACAGTAAATATCATCAACAATCGTTTTTACACTAGATTTATACACATTAGAAAAAAATCGCTAAACACAGCATCCAGCTATAATTTAAACTTCTAAAAGGCAAAATCAACTATTTTCCTTTAGGGGGAATGGACGTGCTGTGCTGGACCGGGGTCTCCAAAGCAAAGTGCATCAGTGTTAATCCTATGGAGAAAAAAAATATTTTCTCTGCCACATTTCTCCGGCTGTATTGAATATTTTTACAAGCGGATTTTTTATGTGATAAATGTAGCTGACTTACAGGTCCCGACCTTCCCACTTTTTGAAATTGGTTCGAATATTTTTTTCAATTTTCAATAAATAATTTTACACAAAATATTCGAAGCAATTTCAAAAAGTGGGAAGATAGAGACCTGTAAGTTATCTACATTTATTATTTAAAAAAAAAACCGTTTGTAAAAATATTCAATACAGCCGGAGAAATGTGGCAGAGAAAATAGTTTTTTCGCCATTGGATTAACATTGAGGCACTTGAGTTTGGAGACCCGCGGTCCAGCGCGCCCATTTCCCCTTAATATTCTTTCACAAATTAACTAAATATTATTTATCGTCTGCTTGATTTATTTGTAGTTCGAAGAATAATTAAATATTTATTAATAACAAAAATAATGAAACTACTCCTAACTGCATTAAAAAATAAATGTAAATTAAAACTAAGCAGTATTATATGCAAAAACTATGCTTTGCCGCTTTCTTGGTAAACAATTAATGAACAATCAACGAATAACATTGTGCTACATTTTATGACGTCATTCCAAAATGCATTTTTCTTACCTGTAAAGGAAACTACTACCATCTTGGTGTAAATTCAGATGTCCTGCTACAGCCTACAACCGGGTACAGCTATGATGCAATGGCCGGTCTGTTCATTGGCAACTTTTGGCGAGTGTGAAAATTTAACTTAGGGTTGCTAAACCTATCGAATTGTATGAAATATGAAGTGAATGTACAAACACCTTATTTACAATTAAATCTTCCTTAATATCTTCATTTCTTACCATTTGTAAATATCAATTGAATTTATAACGGAAATATAATTAGAATCGAGTTGAGGAAACCTCATGCAGCATAAATTTTTTTTTAATCTATAAACGAAATAAAATAATGATATCCAAATCAAATCCATCAGATTAAACCCACATGCCTTTATTTGTTTGTACTTAATTTTTCTCTCGCGCCGAAATTTCTTTCAAATTTGAAAATGAAAAGTACGAATCCAGAGTTCATAGAATTCACAATGCTATTCCTATGGAGATCGAAACACTATGAATATTAAAAAATCTAAATCAAACATGAAAAAAATCAGCCTCAGGTGCACACGTAGGTAGTAAAAGGAATCTATATTAAAAATTTCGAATTTTTTAGGGCAGAATAAGAAGGTCTTTCACGGTCCACAGACAAACAGACTCTTCCTTTTATTATTATAGACTAGCAAATAAATACCCGTTCTTCGCACGGACTAAAAGAATATCAAATCGATCCAAGTATCTGTCTCATTTAATTTTCTATAGGAAATAAGCTTTGCCTTTGTTCCCGTTCATTATAAAGAATAAAATCCCGTTTATTATATTGCTTTTAATTCCAAAATAAAAATTCATCACTATAAAATGCACATCCTCATATTACAAAAATTTTCCTTAACTAGGGGCACGCCCCCTCCTCGCTATCGCTCGCCAACCCCCGGGAACTGCTTGCGCAGTTCCTTTGGACCGCTTCGCGATCCAGACTCGCTTCGCTCGCTCACCGTTCATTGAAATATTTTAGTCTAGCCTTAAGGGTTAATACCTAAAGGAGCATGTCCGTCAATTTTTTCGCCAAATATGGTAATCCCGCCGAATTGGTATTATGGCAGTCATTGGCTACGAAAATCGCCACAGATCGTATTTTAAGCGAATAATTATCAAATAGTTCAGTTTTTTCTATGTACTATGTTTGTATTAGAGAATTTATTTTGCTAATTTCTTAATAAGTTGATCCTGTCCATTTCGTTCATCGTTAAGAATTCTTAAATCGTATTAATATATTTAAACTATTATTAATCATTAAATATTAAAAGAACTCATTTCTTAAATTATTTTTTGTGCACATTGTTTTGAACTTGCAGCAAACTGTTGAGTTCTGATTTTCTTATTTTAAAATATCGCTACGATCTACGATCGCAAATACCACGATAATTTTTAATAAGGAAACCTTTCATGTTCTCTCAGCATACATTTTCATTTTTTTGAGTAGCATTTTAAGTAATTATTTGTTGTCATTTCACAGACTTAGCAAACGCTCGGTTTGTTGACATTTTGAATTGGCGACATTTTTCGACTGGCGTCAAATCCTGACATGGTCCTTTATGTTAACAGCCTTTAGTAACCCTTTAAAATAAAATAATTATAAATGAATGCTTATAAATTAATGGTTATTATTGCGAAAATATTTCTCGGTTTGACTAAGATCCATTTGTAAATAAATTGGAAACCGTGGTAGCCTTCAACGCTTAGAAACTATGTTTAAAAACAATTTAAATTTTTCCTTTTTTATTAACAATAGTGTTTGGTAGTTCAGTCGATCGAAATTATAATTTATATTTTCAAACATTAAACATCCCTAATATTATGCAAGTTTAAATTTAAACTTACTGATTCTATCCTAAAGTTGCTGTTTTTCCTAATAATTATTTACTTTTTTTAAAATCAATTCTTCTGCATTTTAACGTTCCACTTTTTTTTATAAATCGTTGTGTTTTTATTCAAAAAACTGTTTTACTGCCGCATCGAACAATGTTTTGCACATAATATTTATGGTTGTTTTTCATTTTTTGGCCTTATTGCAGCCATTTCCGAAATTGTCAATCCTTGTGTTATTTCATAGTGCTTTTCTCAAAAAAATACATTCAATGTTTTTCTGCCGTATCGAACTATGTTTTGTGCATAATATTTATAGTTATTTTACCATTTTTCAAGCCATTCCTGAAGAAACACTTTTATGTTGTTTTCAGTTGGCCATTTTGAAATTAGTAGTATTTTTGTTCATTTCGATTGTTGCCATTCCAGAGAGAGAAATATAAGGAAATTTGGGCGCCGTATAAGAGTATTATATATATAGATATGAACTTACTGTCATCGCAATTTTCCTGATAAATTCAAAATTAACCATAATTGTATAACAACGTTATTTCACGTCAAAACCTCCATTCTGGGTTTAAAAAAAAAACATTTAGCTCATTGGCACGTTCAATTATTTTTAGTCGTAGTAGAAATTATCAAAATTCACGGACACATATAGAGTTCGACTCTCATGGACACGACAAAAAAAAAATATTTTTCCAATCATTAATTTAGTTTCTGAAGGTAATGGCAAGAAAATAAAAGCAATTTCAATTTTAATTAATTTTTGTGTTCAATTTAATTTCTTCTGTCGAATGGCAACACGACGAGCGAGTTATTAAGCGAGTGGCTTTTATTTCACGAGACCGTAGGTTGAGTGAAATAATGACAAGAGCTTAATAAAGTATTATTTGGCACGTGCTTGCTTACAATATTTTTTATAATAACGTGCAAAAAAGTACTTCTACCAATGAGTGATTTTCATGACCATTTTTTCCATGGCGATATTCAAAATTGCAAAGTAGTAAAAGAAAATTTGTAAAATAATTTTCTATTGTGAATCAAATGTTACTATAAATATGCATGTTAAATAAAAGTATTGTTTGGCGTAAAATTTGTGTTCATACTTTTGTCTTATTTAATTTCCTTCAATAATTTTTGTAGTACTTGTAGTTTCCATGGAGATATTAGAAAATGCAAAAGTAATGAACCAATAGAAATAAATGAGTTTCATGACATCATTTAGTTTCCATGGAGACAGTGCCGCCGACAGGGGGGGGGGGGGGGCAAAACTATGCATTGCATAGAGGCCCTGAAAAGTTAAAGGGCCCGCTGGCGCGGGCCCTGTTTTTTTTTTTAAATTATAAGCAAAAAAATTATTCGCAAATCACTAAAATATTTTATTGGTTCGAAATTAACATTGGGCCCCTAATGCCCAGGATTAGGGCCCCTAAGTCGGAAGGACCTAAAATTGCATTCCATATCGAAAGAAATTTGCAAATTTTTTTGTATTAATTTTGTAAAATTCGTTAGTATTATTGCAATCTTCGTGACTTTTCACAGATTTAAAATTTTTTTTTAAAGACAACTTGATAAGCAAAATTCATTAGAATATTTAACAAGAGGGGGCCCCTATGTCACTTTAGGATCATATTTACCAATGGGCACATTTAATGACGGGGACTAAAGTCCCCATTCTTTTGGAAGCTCACAATTTATTTAATTTGAAAAAAATGCGGAAATGGAAATTGTTAGTGTTTATTATAATTTTTATTGAAATTTTTAGCATTGACTTTTTACCATTATTTTTTAAAATATATTATAATTTATTCTTTCTTCGATAATTTAAACTAAGAAATTATTCCTTGTTCAGTAATAAGTTTAACAAGAGGGGCCCTTCGGGAATTTATATATATGTCCCCCCCCCCCCCCCACACACACACCTTTTAATTTTTTTAAGCAATTAACATTTCTTATTAGGGAAAGACCACTTCGCATTTTCTAAATGTGTAAAACAAATATTTGTAATAATAAATGGTAGGGCACTTGCAGTTTTTTTAATGCCAAGCCAGTTAATATCAAAATTATAGTTTTGATTTTTTAAAATTCGAATAAGAATAAAACTAAATTAATATAAATATGTTTTTCCAAAATAAATTAAAACAGCAAAAATTAAAAAGATTTTTAATGCAATATATTTTATTTAAAAAAAATGACCGGTTATGTCACTTCTCAGTTTATTCGAAATAATAACTGGACACGCCGCTCATTTTTGTCCTGTGTCCAGACTGCCCAGACAAGATTTTTTTTTAGAGCAAGGAAAAGGAAGAAAGAGAAGAAAGTTTTTGTTTCATTCATTTCCTAGTATTTCCTCCTCCATTTTGTAGTAACTAATATGATGTTAAGCTTATGTGTTAATTAACACCTATTTAAATAGGTAGTCTTAGATTTCCCAAAGACACGTACGTGAAATTTTCGTTAGCTAACAACAAATTAGTTACTTTATTTAGAAATAAGGGGTTTAATTGTTCACTAATAGTTACCATAAATTTAGGATCAGTATAATGAAGTAAAATGAATTTAATGAATAAATAAATTTTATTTAATATAATTGTTTAGAGTAATAATAATTAAGTAGCTTTTTAGCAGCCAGATTATTTTTTTATTAATCATAGTTGAGTGTTACAAAATCACACTGCTTCTTGTCTTTTTCTTTTGTAATTCGAACGTTATAAGAATAAAACTGAAATATTGTAAAACTGTTTTTCCGTAATATAGTAGTTTTGATTTGTCAAATGAATAAATTTTTTCGATAAATTGTGACTTATGGGGTTTCTGAAAAAATTAATTCAAATAGTGTTTTCACAAAATATTAGTGCACCGCAAAAAAAGTAAAAATTAGATTTTCTAAACAATATATTTCAATAAAAATTTTTTAGTTTTTTAATCACTTTTTCCGTAGACTCGTAAAATGAAGGGAAAGTCCGTTTTTTCTGGTGGGCAGACAAGACATTTTTTTTTAGAGCATAGACCAAGTCTGAGAAAGGGAGATTTTGTTTCATTCATTTCCCGGTGGGGGTCAGTTCCTAAAGAGTCCTCTACCAGGATGGGGGACCCCTTTTAGTCTCTTATCTACTTCGTGATTTCCCGCGCTATTGACAACATTCCATCCACACTTGTAGCAGAAGGCACTATCCACATTCCGCGTGGACGACGTGGAATCACCGAGCGTGGAGGATTAAATAAGTGAGCGTAAAATAAACACATCCCGCTACATAGAAATTTTGATTATTTAAATTAAATAAAAAAAAAACTTAATTTTGCAAAACCGAATTGCGCACCTTGAATTTCGAAAGTCTCCAAGACATAAGATGTGAGTTATGATTCGTTATCCTTTATATTATTAATTAATCTCTCCATTTGTTGAAATAATTATCCTTCTGTAATGTTATTTGTAGTACCAATGTAATGTTAAGTTTCCAATGTATTTGTTAATTAATACCTATTTAAATTGGAAGCCTTAGATTTCTCTTAGACATTTTTAATTTTTGCTTTAAAGTAAGAGGTTTACGAGTTCATTAAACTAAATAAACTTATAACTACTAAAGTTAATAGTTTAAAATCATTATAATGAAATTGTTTGATTTCTAACGAATGAATTAATATTTTGTATAATTGTTAACTAATTACAATTAATTAGCCATTTAAGTTGATTAAAACTAATTTACTACATTAATTAGCCCTTGCTTTTTTAATCAATCATAAATCATAACTAATATAGTTTTGGCTATACCAAGTGGGCCAGATCGAACCTTCGTACCCCCCCCCCCCCCCCCCTTGGAGCAAACCTGGCTACTCCACTGGATTAAAGTAGGGAGTTATATAATTATAAATTTCATTTTAATATGTAGCAACTTTAATACAGTTGTATTCTTTTATAGCGAGAACCCATATTTTAATTAATTTTTGCTTATTGTGTAAAGAGAAGATCCGAGTGGAGGGGATCATTGGTTGGTTCATTTAACATCGCACTAGAGAGCTATTGGTGACGGGCCTCTTAATTTGGAACCGCGGTCAAGTGACGCTAAGGGGAGGGGGAGTTCTAATGACTTAGGGGCCCGAACTAAGTTGCATAGGGGCCCGTAAATCCTGTCGGCGGCCCTGCATGGAGATATCATATATCTACCAATCAGATACTCTTATTAACTTTACTGCACTAGTGCCGAGAGTATTACTTTCGGTACTGTCTGTGAAGTAAGCACGTAAAGTATCATTTTCGAAACGATTTATGAATGAATATGATATAAAAAAGTGAACTTTTTTGCACGTTGTTATAAAAACAATTATTTTAAATAAAGTTTCGCATGCCATTGTTGATTTGGAAACAGTGATTTAAATGACTAAAAATTGAATTTCAATGTTAATTCAAAGGGAAATTCGCCGACAGATAGTAGATTTATCTCCGTCCGGACGTACAGACAGGCGGACAAAAAGTATGAAAGTTGGGTCTCTGCGGTCATAGCTTTCTAACAAAAAAAGAATTTTTAAGATCCGAATGATAGAACCGATTTTGGAAGGGGGTACGGACAGACAGACGGACATCGACCGCATGTCAATACCTACTTTTTCATTTTTGTTTTAATTCTTTCAAATTAAAAAAAGAAAAGTAGGCTAAAAAAAAAGCGTCTGAAGTGCATGTTTTCTATTGTATTTGATTATAAAAATATAAAAGAATCTGCTACGAATATTTTAAAATTATTAACTTGAAAGTTTTATTTGACTGATACATTACTTCTGCACACTGTACAATAGATCTGGATCTTTAAAAGTGTGACTGGATTAGCTCCATAAAAGTAGCTGTAAAAACGTTTGCCAGAAAATTGTTATTAATATTACGATTCTTTGGTCTTTAGTTTTACGGAGAAAACTTTTTTCGCTACATAAATTTAATTGTGTTTCTAGAAATTTTTTTGCTAAGTCGAACTCATTCATCCAGCAACGTACTTAATTGTATTTTTAGGTTGTCGAGAGAGAAAACAGCTAATCTTACAATAATCACATTTACTACTAGGAAAAAAATCTTTTATTCAAATGAAACACAATAAATTTCTTTTGAAAATTTTTCTGGAATATATCAGAGTTGAAATTGGCATTTAACCTTAAATATATGAGCTTATAAATTTAAAGGAAAGTAAAACTTTTTTTGACTTTCTTGACCTTTTCCCTTATATGTTACATTAATTTGCTTATTAAAAACTCCTTAAAATAATTCTCAATTAATTAAGTTAAATCACACACATTTAAAATTTAAAAAAAGCATTTTTGTTGCTCATTTGTCTGGGATTAATTGTAACAAAGCCTTTATTAATACACAATGTTATCACATATAACTTTAGTAGTACAAAATTTAAGATACATTTACTGTCATTTTTTATTGTAGTAGGTCCAAGTGTACATTTGCATTCTAAAATAACCATCGTTTGACTTTGAAACAGAACTTTGATTATAGTTTAAACTCATAGTTTCCTTGCACAGAAGCCACGACCACGGGCGGAGCTATAAAACGCGCGGAGCAATCAGATGAAGACAAAATAAAACGGCTGAAATTTCCTCTTCATCTGATTGCTCCGAGCGTTTTATAGCTCCTCCCATGGTAGTGGCTTCTGTGCAAGGAAACTATGAGTTTAACTATAAAGTAGAGCTTTATAGTTAAAAGACTAACTATAAGTAGAGCTTCATTTTCAAACTTTCATCAGAGTAATAGCTGCCACTTTTGTGAATCGTAGGCTGTATACTTTCATATGTAAGCAATAGATTGCTTTCACTCGATACCCAAGGCTAAGGAACACATTATATTGTCTCAATAAATACACACATGTGTGCAACAAAAAAATACAAAAAGCATTATAAGTTACATTTTGTTATCTGTTATGTAAGTTTAAACTCTTTGTTTCTTACTTGTATTGTAGTAACGTGAATATATATATTTTTTTATTTGCAAAATAAAAAATCTAATAAAAATTATTAGTTATATATCTCAATAGCTTGCGTTTAAAGCTCACACAAGTCCAAAATCTAATAATTTATATTCCCCTTTTTTAAAAGGACAAATAAAGATTAACCCTCAGTTGGCTTTGATTTACAGATATTAGATAAACACAGAAAAAAATATTTACAAAAATAAGTACTTCAAACATATTAAGTACTACACATCAACAACTTCCTATAAGTAAATAAAACAATAAACAACCAATTTATTTTATGAAAAAAAACTTAAATATGATTTTTCTTTCAGCAAGATTAAACAGCCACTTGATCACTTAATTTATGCCAATCATTTAAATAAAGCGCAGTTACTCAAAATCACAAGCAAAAATAAAACCCATTTGACACACTTTCAAATTTCTTTTGAGTTCTGGTGGTAGTGGCAGTAAATCACGAAACTTAAATAATACGTCTTTCAGAAAGAATCTATGCATAACTTCTCTGAATGTTTACTTTGCACTCTGACTTCTTCTGCATTTCATTCTTGAATAGTTTCTGGTACATGAACATTTGATCGAACAAACATTTAATCGTTTTCCACGATTACATATTGAACAAAACGAAGCATCATATGCAACAAAGTTTTTATCGGCAACAAAGTGTCTTATGCAGCCAAGTTTCATTTGCAACAATGCATCATACGAAACAAAGTTTTGAAATAATGTATCATACGCAACAAAGTTTCTGTAACAAAGTATCATACGCAACAAAGTTTCTGCAAATATGTATCATGCGTAACCAAGTTCTGCAACGAAGTATCATTTGCAAGTTCCACATAAATAAATTATTTAACTAATTGTTCTAGATTTTAATTAGTCATCAAGAAAGAATAAAACGCTTTTGCCGCAAATACAAAGTTTTCATGAGCATTGACAGTGGCAGTGAACATAAACGGCAAATAATGTGTTTCCTGCAAGGCACCTGAAATTCGATTGAATTTTCATAGCACTGACTTTTCTCAATAGTTCTTGAGTAGTTTTCAATTTCTAATGCATGCAAATTCATTCAGATCATTTTGGGATTTGTTTCTAATGTTTTTATGATTAATAAAACATTTTAAAACAATTGTTTTTAACTAAGCACAATACGCAACATTTTATCTGCACGCTTCCGATAAATGCGTTAAAAAAATCCTCAAAGGTTTTTATACTTAAAGGTTTGCTGATAATACAGCAAATAATAATTAGTTGCGTAAATATCTTAATTTTTTATTTGTTAATTTCTGCTATAATTTTTTCTCATTGTCCAACACTAAATTTAAACTAACTTTCAAAATATTCTATAATTTGAGATTAAACATTTCGGACTTAAAGCCAAAAATATTTCTGAGCAGTTTCAGACATTTTTTCGTGTTTTATCACAAAAGTTTATGACGTGTAATAACGACTGTACCTGGGTTAAAAAATTAAAGCACATACTTCTGTTACACATTCTTTAAATTCAAATAATTATTTTAGTTAGTTAATAGTCATAGCGATTGTAGTCCACACACTAAACATTTGGCATTACAAGAAAATTACAGAACGGTTTTGCAATTCCGTTCCAATAATTTTTGACGCCAGCAAGTAGAATAATAATTTCAGAAGCATTTCTTTGTTTTTCTTTCATTTAAATTATTCACGAAAGTTTTATCCATTTGAAATCACAATGCCGCGTCACCACTGGCCATTCTATATCCGTTCCTCTCGTTCAGTGGCTCTTTTTCTGGAACTTCTTGCGGCCTTTTCCTTTTGAAGAAACCAAGCTGAAAGAATTTTTAAAGAATTAAATTTATGAGATTGCATTTGAATTAAAAAGTATCATAATGTCTAGCATTGCTAGTTTAAATTTCAAATTGATGTTTCATCTTCAAACCGATGTTTGGATTCAGTTACACCGGCAAACACAGTTTTTTACGCTGAACCAGTTAAACCGAAAACAGGCTTATTTCTAAACTTGAACATCCCTTAATATGGTTGTCAAAACCACGTTTAAGGAATGTACGTTTATTAAAATTCTGGTAATATAGAATATAGCAAAGGCGACTTACAGAAATTGTGCGTGTGCGATCACTTGCACTTCGATTATATGCCGCACGTGATTGATCTGCGCTTGCTCGCAGATGCGCAGTGCAAATAAAAATTACTGCGAGTATCTTTTCAGCCCTATTGCCAATCAAAGTTAACCCCTTTATGAGAGGATTTCGATGAATTAGGAAGGACGCTTTGCCTCGACACTCGTCAGTTATTTTTCGATTTCCGATCTCATGCGCAGTTGCATTGAAATGCCATCGCCGACATAGCAGTATTGTGTAGACCAACGACGTTAACGACCAGCGCCCTACGACGGGTGTGTCGTTTTTGAGAACTACTTTTTGAATGTGCTTTTCATACTATCTCTTTCTGGTTCCTGCAATTTACATTAGTTTGGTCAATATCCATTGGATCTAGATCGAATCCTCACCTTCCACAGCAGCAATGCCAGAAGGGCCAAGAGGAGGAGACCGCAGCATATGGCCAAGATGATGATCCACCACGGGATCATGTACGGAGCGAAGGAGACGTCCAGCAGGCTCACTTTGGTGGTCACCTATAAGTTGAAAAAGTAACAGCTGTTATACTAACCACTAAAAACCATGGAGTTAAGAAGAAGATGGAGATGCTTGGCTTGCAAGAAAAGTGAAGCCGTCAGAAAGTCGCCAAGCAACCCTAGTAGGCCTAAACAAATTGCTCACTCAAAGTTAGTTCAGTCTGAAACAAATCCTTTTATTCTTTAAAAGGCTCCAATTAGAAGTATAAAAAATACTGTTTGTGCGGGTGTAAGCTGTAGCACTATATTTGAATTCACACAAGATATAAATTCCTTTCACAGGTAAGAAAAATACGTTGTAATTATATTTTTTATTACAGAGTCAAAAAGTCGATATATCGATGTAGTAAGCCTAAGCAAACTCCACTGATGAATAGAGCCAAATAATTTGCTGAGAGCGTTTGTGTAGGCTTACTACAAAGCGATCAATGGCTTCACTTGGTAAACTGGTTTTTGAATTGGTTTTTGCCCAGCAGTATCCCCTTTTTCTTTTAAACTCTATACTAAAAAGCAAACTCAATGGTGCGGTGCACTCCAAGGAAATCTGTGCCGGACCGTCGCGTAGTTGAGAGGCTCCTATTGCGATATTCAATCATGTGCCTCCCCACCATCCCTCCTCTATACATTGAACACATGCGATTATTTTTAACCTAAAGATCATTTTTAATTTTTAAATCCACAAGGCTCCTCATCCTCATCTCCCCTTCCTGCGGGTCTAAATAAGAACCTTTGTTTTGAAGCAAAAAAAAAACCCTTTTTGACTTTAAAAATCAAATTTGACAAACACCTTATTGCAAGTTTCTGGCTTTTTCCTTGAATACTACTGTTGGCATCACTTAAGTTTTGATAATTTTACGAGCGTGCGATAGCACGTGATTGTTGTAGTTTTAAAAATTAAGACGTTGAATGTCAGTTGAGACTTTAGAATAATAAAAGTTGGTTTGAAATAAACCGTTACGCTTGTGCCTGAATGATTTAATTGCGATACGACCTTTACGATTCTACATTTCAGAAGTGGGATGAGATAGAAATTATTATCCTTAACGCCGACGATAAACTACGTACGAAAAACTGGATTGTAAAACGATATCTGCAAGTCCAGACGGATTACGATACGAGAAACGAATTCTACGAGACGCCGAAATTCAACTTACGAAAATCTTACGAAAAATTCATCTTACGAAAACAATTGCGACCTGCAAGATTTCTCCATAACGAACTACGAAAACGAAGAAACATTTAGTGGAAGACGGCTTTTTAAGATGGAACAGAATTGTTACTACGGGCAACTATGCTAAATGTCGCCAACGAACTTGGAAACGGACGACGAATCTATACGCTAATGAATGACGACGGATTATACAAAACTGTAAAGAATTATTAATACGGAAAACGAAGAGTTTCGCCAACGAACGGACTGACTTTAAATTTTGTTTTGAAGCGATTAGCAAGTCTCAATTTGTGCCAACTAAGTGAACTTTTCCAATTGTCAAAATGTCTTATTTGGCGAAGTGTAAGAAAGTAGATTTAGTCTTAATAGCAGATGAGTTAAGTGAAGTAACAAACGGTGATATGAAAATTGTTGATTTAAAGAAGTTGATATTGGGATCTGCAAACTACGAGGAAGAGTTTGTTAAATTAATGTCTGAAAGAATAATTAACGAAAGATTAGAAAATGATCGCATAGAAAAAGAAAATGAGCGCCAGCGACTTGAAAAGCAAGAGGAAAGAGAACGCATGGAAAGAGAACGCATGGAAAGAGCTTTTGAATTAGAAAAGTTACGAATTGCTAACGGAAATGGAAGCCGAGGTAAGCAAGACGAAGCAAACATAAATGGAGACGTGATTGTCAATAGACCAAACAAAGATTTGCAAAAATTGATCCGCAAGTTTGATCTGAAGGAGTCAGAAATTAGTCTCTATTTAGTTCTGTTTGAACGCCAAGCACGAAGAGCTGAAGTTCCGGAGGAGGATTGGGTTTCGCATCTATTGGGCCTACTTCCCTACGAAATAACGCAAATAATAGCAAGAGAACCGGAAGAAAAGGCTAACGAATACGAGCATGTGAAGAAATTGTTACTAAAAAGGTTCAAACTTAGTCCTGAAAAATTTCATCAAAAATTTATTCAACACCAAAACTCACACAGCACATGGAGTGATTTCGCCTTCGAACTGCAGAACTATTTTGATGAGTGGATTTCTGGTTTAGAAATTAAGGATTTTCAAGGCTTAAAGGACCTAATGGTAACAGAACAGCTAAAGCGAAGAGTTCCAAACGAACTGAAGGAGCATTTTATTGATGTGTGGGTAAAATTTTTGACACCGAAGAGTCTTGCTGACAGGCTGGATGAGTATGAAACCGTGAGGGGAAGTAGATCAACCACACAAGCAAACGAACGCAAACAGAGTAACGGCAACGGCTATAATAAGAATAATGCAAACGATCGATTTCAACGGCGCGGAAATTTCAATGACAATAAGTTTAAACCCCAAAATTCAGAAACAGAAACAAATCCTCAACAACGCAACTCCTCAAACAACGTAGGCTTCCGCAAACCTTTGCGCAACGAAAAGGGTGAATCAAAATGTTTTAACTGCAACGACTATGGTCATTTTTCGAAAGACTGCCCAGAAAAGAAGCAAGGTTCAGAAAAGGACCACGTAACGAATTTGGCCACAACAACCAACAAAACTGCAACTCCAGATCTTTATCTAAAAAGGGCCAAAATTAACGGTGCAGATTGGGTCGAAGCGTTGATTGACACAGGAAGCAGTAGCTGTTTTATGAAAAAGTCTGCCGCACATAAATTAAAAATACCTTTTACCCCTGAAGTAACTAATATTTACGGATTTGGAAACCAAAGTACACCAGCGGGAAAAACTCTTGGTAAAGCTGTTGTTGATATAGAGATTGACGATGTTTCCGGGGATGAAGTAACGGTTCTTATTGTAGAAGATGAATCTCAACCCGTTGATTTGTTGGTCGGAAGAACATGGACTGATATGCCTCACATAGCTTATGCAAAAGTGGGAAACGAATTGCATATCGACGAAGCACCATTCCGCAAATTGCAACTGAATCTAGATAAACGATTCTCTCTGAATGCAGCCAAAACTACGGTGCTCGAAAAGAACTCTGTCAACTTAGTGCAGTGTAAAGCCGAAAATTTAAGTAACGGTTTGCTTTTACTCAATAACGAAAGAAACATGGATTGCTTAGTCACAGTAGTTAAAGGAAAAGCAGAAATCCCCATTTTCAATTTTCAAGATAAAAGTCTTACGTTAACAGAAAACCAATCTGTAGGCAGAGGTGAATCAATTGAATTGCTTGAAAACAGTACTGTTTTAGGAAACGATGAATGTAGCATTTCAAGTTCAAGTAATGAAACTCCAAACTCTGAAATTCTGGACACTAATGTCATAACTACTTCACAAGAAAAGTATATTAGTAAACGTCTACTTGAAGATGAAGACATAAAAACAGATGATAACGTATCTTACGAACAAAAGCAACAACCAGTGCAACTTCTTAACGGGTACAGAGGTTGCGTTTCGCTTGATTTACAAGAGCTTGGTTGCAGAGATTTAACTACGATGAAAATTAAGGAAGTAGAGGGCAGCAAACCAGTTTTCATGAGACTCTATAAAACAAATGCTGAAGAACGATCGATAATTAAGCAAATAGTGAAGGAATGGAAAGACTACGGAATCTTTTCTGAAACTAGGTCACCGTACGCCAGTCCAGTGATGATTGTTGAGAACAAAACAGTCTTGGCTCACTTCAAGACCAAATTCATTGCCCAGAAGGCCAAAAAGGGGGAAGAGGTGAACCCCAACTGCAAGGCCCAAGGGGACAGACCCATCTCGGTAACTTGGTTCAAGGACGAAGAAATGCTGGCTAACGGAACGATACCTAGATACAGTAAGAGACAATTCGACCACACTGATGGCCTCGCTTCTCAGCTGAGTATCCATTCTGCCTGGAGAGAGGATACCTCTGTGTTCTCATGTAGAGCCTCGAATCGTTTCGGCGATGATGATTCGACTGTGGAGTTGGTGGTGCAAGGAGGGCCAGACAGTCCTGTGCTAGTAAAAGTAATTCATATTTCCAGTAGAAGTGTGCAACTACGATGGAATATGCCGTTTAATGGAAACAGTCCAATCATACGTTTTCTGGTTGTCTCTGAAAATACTAATGGCAAATATGAATCAAATATTGTAACGAAGGATGTCTCGGGAAGTCAAACTGATGCAACTGTAAGAGGCCCTAAACCAAGAATGACGTACAGCATTCATGTTCTCGCTGAAAACGCCATCGGAAGAAGTCCCAGAAGTAAACTTATTTCGGTTACAACTGATGATGAAGTTTCACGGACTCCTCTATTGCAAGTTCAAGTTGTTCCAGTAAATTCGAACTCATTAAGAGTATCTTGGATGATACCTGAAGGATCAAAAGACGGTGTAGGTCCCATAACAGGGTATTACGTAGGATACAAAGCAGCCAAAACCGGTGGCCAGTATTTATTCAAGATCTTGAAAGTTACTGAAGAATTTGAAAATGAGTGTGTTCTCTCTAACCTGTTAAGTTCCACTGAGTATAATATAGTTGTTCAAGCATTTAATGAAAAAGGCCCTGAGCCTCAGTCTGATGAAATAGTGGCAGATACAACTAAATTTGCGGGGAATAAAGAAGTGGAGTTTGATTTCTTAACGAGGAGGATTGATATTGGAAAAGTGTCTGTTGGCCACCCCCCCTCCCGTAGTAGCCGAATCCTCAGCCATGGAACTCCAGCGGCGACTGGCCGTCATCACTTCGGCCGTGTGTTCTGCCGTGGTTTTGGTCGTGATTTTAATTGCCGCTTGTGCTGTGCTAACGCGAAGAAGGAGACAGAGGCCAGAAGGTCATGATTCCGAAGCTGATCGCAGAAGCACAGGAGAAATTCAAAAATCAGAAAACGTCGCTCTCAGCGCATGGGAGAAGCGATCGAGAGCTGACTCATCAGATAGAGGCTCACAATGTAGAGAATCCCTCTATTTATTCCTACTCTCTGTCTATATGTATTTTAAGTATTGTATCATCGAGGACGATGTATTTATAGGATGGCCGAATGTTGGCATCACTTAAGTTTTGATAATTTTACGAGCGTGCGATAGCACGTGATTGTTGTAGTTTTAAAAATTAAGACGTTGAATGTCAGTTGAGACTTTAGAATAATAAAAGTTGGTTTGAAATAAACCGTTACGCTTGTGCCTGAATGATTTAATTGCGATACGACCTTTACGATTCTACAACTACCTTGACTCTTGAGTCTTTAATGAATACTTCGATAGTATAGGAATCTCAGACTTACCACATGTACTTTGTATGGCAAATAGCTTGGATCCACACCGTAGGGCAGTTGCGTAATGCGAGTTACCAATTTGGATGAAGTTTGTATTTCACTTAGCCCAAACTGAAAAGAAAGATAATTTTTAATATTTAAATTTTTTTACAATATTTTCTTAAAATCTTGTTTGATAGAACCAAAGTTAACCTACGGTATTGTAAGTTTCTCTCCACAGCCGTGAGCGTATGCTGATTATAACGTGGTCCCCCTTTTCGAGATTTGATATGGTGCAGTAGATTTTGGTGCAAACGGTTAGTCCACAAGACTGAAAAATAAACGAAATCGAACCTTCAATGTGAAATCCAATACATTTTAAAAAGTTATTAAACAATAGCAGTCCATCTGGTTCAGTACTCATCTGGTTAAATGGAAAAGAAAGAAAACCTTTCCCATGTAGCTCAATTACAAAACATCGCCAAAGAAAAACATCTTCGATAACAAAACATTTCCATAGTCATGCAAAGGGATTGGCTCGCTCAAAAATCGTTCTGTTGTGGGATAGATAACTCCCTACTTTTTGCTTACAGGGTTCATACAACTCTTGGCTACCCTAATTTCAGGCCCTTTCAAGGATTGGTTGGTTGGTAGACACATATATTCAGGTTTGTGTGCTTAGTCAGCGACCCGCTTATAAACCTTCGTCAAGTAAGACAGACACAACAGACAACACACACACATAAGTGGATCCATCTAATTTTTAGAGACAGAGGCCAACTAGAGGATCCCCAGAATTGGCTTGTCACCCCCAGAGGTATTGATTTGGTATGGGAACTTAGAGGACTTTCGGACCCAACATATTTAACGAGCACGTACTCCGCATATACTCGGTAGGTCTTCAGTGGTACCGGGACTCGATCGCAGGACCTTCCGATCCCGAGACCGAGACGCTGACCACTAGGCTCACTACGGCCCCTTTCAAGGCTTTTCCAGGACCTTTTAAGGATTTTCCAGGCCACCATGCTACACAGCGAGATGAAACTTTAATAACTCAAAATCAACTTAATTAAGAAATATTGAAGATCAACTGGTTGAATTAAAATTTGAATGTAAAATTACTGTAAGTTACAGAACTATATATTGAGTTAAATGATTTTATTAGCAACCATATTGCCTTAACCCAGAGCAGAAACATCAAACTAATTTCTGAAATTATACCATCATGGGATAGCGTACTTAACTTTTCCAGATTTCCAAAAATCGGAATAAGTTTAGAGGAACCACCTGATCAGAGAATCGCTTTATAACATGGTTCGTACACTCCTTGAAAAGTTTTGAATGAAAAAACTCACTTTTAAGCCCTTAAAGCCCAAATACTTGAAAATAAATCTGAGTACAGGGGAAAAAGTCTGTACTATTTATTGCAAAATCGAATAAGATCAAAAAAAATTTCAACGCTAAACACGTAATTCATGATATTTTTAAAAAAACCATGTTTTTAAACAGTCATCAATAGCTACAGTAGATATAGAACTCCGATTACCCGAAAGCGGTGTTGTTTATCGGAACGTCATAAAAAAAATTCCACCTGGCCTACCTGTTACTGTTCGTTTTAATTGAATGTCATGCCTAGTAATTTTTTTGTACCGACCAAAAAAATTACTAGGCATGAAATCCAACAGAGGCAAACAGTAACAAATAGACCAAGTGAAAAATAACTTTTCACTTGGTCTATTTGTTACTGTTTGTCTCTATATGTCGCAGATAAACTTTTGTAAAACCAAGATTCTAACAAAAACTGAATAGCAAAAAACTATTACAAAAAGCTATAACTCAAACTGCTAAATGACATCTTACAATTTGGTTTGGTTGATTTCATTAAAATATATACCTTCTCTCCGATAAACACCAATTATCCGAATTTCCGATCATACGAATGTTGCTGGTTAGTTCCAATTGCTTTAATAATTGGAGTTCTACTGTACTGCATAACTCGTTTCCGTCATTCACTTCTCCCCCCCCCCCGGTCCATATCAATGAAAACTAAACTTAAATTTCAATATAAAAACAAATTTAAATAATAGATTTTAATGATTAAGATAAACAATTTAATTAAAATTTGAAGATGAATTAAGATTACACTAAGATATCTTCAAATATTGGATACCGACAAGTGCAATCCCCCATTACAAGAGGATCGTCTTTACCTGACCAAAAGTATGCAATCCAATAATGCTACCTGATTTACTTATTTTGCTGCCTAGTAATTTTCACGGCAACCACCGATTAGGTTGCATTGTCTCTTAACGATTGACATTTTTTTTGCCTCTGCCTGATAGGAAGAGAGGCAAGTTTACTTTTGTAGTTCTGGTTCAGGCCAATCGGACCAACCAGAACATTTTCTTTTGATCCGTTAGTAGTGATCACAAGAACAACCTAAACCTGAGCAAAGCAGTAAGAATTCCACAACGTTCTGATCGCGTCCACGCGGGGGAATCCCGAGTGATTGACACTTGCGGGGTGGTTCGGACATGCACAGAAAAACGGAGATGTTTCGTCCACCGCTACGCTAGTTCGATTCAATTTTGAATCGTAATAAAAACTGGAAATTCAAGGAATTTCCAGGCTGTCTGAATTTTCCAGGCTATTTAAGGCCTTGAAATAAAAAAAAATGAAATTCCATGCTTTTCCAGGATTTCCAGGCCGCGTGCGAACCCTGTGCTTAATAAAGGGGTAAAAACATAGCCCGTTAAGGTATGTAAACTTCTTTCACTTCTTACAGGCGTGGAGGCTAATTGAAAGACAAAAACTCTTCCTTTTTTTAAACAAAAATGTCAAAAAACCCTCTTTGACACCCTGAATAAAAATTTACTGTTGGTTACTATTCATTATACATAGAAACACCGATTATCGAATCTTATAAATAGTTGGAATTGTTATTAATAACAGAGCAATTTCAGTAGTTGAATCAACTAAACTACCCACACTTTAACAATAATCCGCTGATGTTTAAGAGGTGCCTTTAACTGCTGTATACTGCACAGAGAAACCGACGTGTCTCTCTCAATGGGCACCTATAGAGTCAATATTAGATTTCAAAGGACAAGTGGAACGGACATGCCTATTGGGATGACACAGCTATGTCAAAGCTGCAGCTGATCTAGCTGCAGCTATGCAGCTGATTCGTCTAATCTATAATGATCACGCCCAGTGCCTGATCTAGGATAACTCTAAATATAGGCACAAGAAATTTTGCGGAGCCCCCGCTTACGGAAACTTAAGCATTATCATGGTGCCAGTATTTATTGAACTATGCATAACTATTTTGTAACATTAGCAATGACCACTGCAAATTTTGGTCAGTGGTTTGATCAAAGTTAACCTCTGGAGCTAAAAAAAATGAAAACAATCATTAATTCACGACAGGTTCTAGAACTAAAGTATTTTTTTTCTTTATTTCTTAGCTTAAAATACAATTTTGGGTCAAAAATTAAGAAATTTACTGAAAATTTGGCATGTTGGCCTGGGCTTAACATGCCTTATGGAGGATCAGGCGTATAGTGTATACAGTGACACCACAAAGCTTTGTCTTCTGTCCCACAAACAAACCCCTCCACTCACGATCAAACCGTACATTTAGCTTCGTACATGAATTTTTATCACTCAAAAAACACCAAAATCCTCACCAATTCCTCCTGGAAAGCGTCTTCGCCCTCGTCACTGAGGAAATGGTCTTCCCCCTCGTCGGACATGAGATACGAGTCCCCATCGTCACTCCTTCTCGTCCGTTTCTTGGCGACATCGTCCAAGGAATTCGTGTCTTCGGCTGTCCTGAGAGCCATCGGCTGCTTTGCCTTCCACTCTCTTAACAGCATCTCGTTCTTGAGGTCTTGAACGGTGATGTTCTGGTTGCGCGGGCGGCGACGGATCTCCTATGAAATGGACGTTAGATACCATATATAGATACCAAGATACTATCCAGATACCAATACTAGATACCAAGATACTATCCAGATACCAATTAGATACCAAGATGCTATCCAGGTACCAAATTATCATCCGGATACCAATTAGATATCAAGTTACCATCCAGATACCAACATACCATCGCCAAATAATATTTAAATTTTTGACATATTTATACTACATATTTTAAAATCGTATTTATAAAGAGTTTTTATAAGTCGTCATAAACGACAGAACCAAAAAAATGAATAAGTGCTAGAGATAATTTTGTCATGAAAGTACCCTAATAGCACGGAATATCCTATGATGTATTTCTGACACCATTACGGTGTGGCGGTTCACCACACACGCAACCTCAACATGCAATCAACAACTAGGTGGCGCTGATTTAAAGCCCCGTTCCTACTACTATTCCAGATTACAAAGTTAATAGTAGTATATAAGCCGAGGTAACTCATCTCCAAAATTGAGGATCCTTTTGGTAGACTGTGGGTTACTAAGGCCGCTACAAGGGTATTAATTATGACATTATAATATCCAATGGACATCTAAAAGCGATCAGATGATATGCAGACCATTTCCGAAAACTAGTAAAAAGTAACAATTTGTTCTTGATTTGAAAATGATTTAGTATTCCTGCAAGAGCATTGTAAGAGTTTCTTTCCCGTTTAGAACGGGACAAGGATACACAGGACAGTTTTACAACAAATACCTGTAAGTTTAAGGGATTGACGTCGTCGATTCTTTCACATTGCGCGTTCCCGCCGACTTCGGGCTGAGACATCAGGTAAAGCAAGGACTTTCCGTCCAGCGTGTAGGTGGGCCATAGAATGTACACCTCGCCTTGTTTGATGGAACTTGGTCCCTGGTTACCGATCTGAAATGAAACAGAAGCATTGATTTGGTTGAGTTGGATTAAATAAACCTCCGAGGTAGAAGAAAGTGTCCAAAATGTATATAACTTTTTTTTTTACTAAATAAGATTTAACTTTAAAATGTATATTTTGCGTAATAAATGATTTCGATATTCCTTATTGAACTTCAATAAGATATCTCCGAAATAAAATATGCATTGCTAATTGTGTAACACGTTACCGATCTGACTGTTGAAAACTTCAAAACATTTCCCAGTAAGAAATAAACACAAAATGTCAGGATTTTACTACGATTTAAAACAAAAACGTCCAGCTATTCAACCAACCAAAACAAAAGCGCCGTTACTAAGTAAGAAAAATAGTTTGAGTTTATTGTAACTATTTAAAAAACAATATCGAAAATTGTTCGGGACTCAAATTGATCATTTTCCTAATATTGACCCATATTATTTAAAGATAAAGATTTTTTTTTTAATTTAAAGAATATACTGCTTACATCATAAATATGTGTCACTTCAGGACCAATATCAGATTCCCGGACTTTGTTCACTGGAATTTCTTCGGATTTATTGTAAGTGGCTACTGAGGGAACAGAAGCGCTAGAAAGAAAAATGAACTTTACTTTTGTATTGATTTCTATAAAAATCGCACAATCACAATTTTAAAATAATGAATATTAAAATTTTAGTTTAATAGATAGATTTTAAAAAAATAACTTACCCTGTAACTGCTAGCGCTACTTCAACTCGAACAGGCAATTCTATTTCATAAACATTGTTATGAAGGGTCTCGTTTTTCTCTGCATTTGTACTGAAAGAAAATAAAGAATGGGATAAATGTCTGTCGTACACATACCGCCTGTCTGAGGAGAAAGGATATCTGAATCAAATGTAATCAATGCACGCACATTAGGCCTGATTGCCCCATTCTTAGACTAGAATGGCTTCAATGATTAAATTTTCAAATATGAAATCATCATAAATATTTCATAAATCATATTTTATTTACTTTGTTTTCGTTCACAAAAACGATAACAAATAAAACGCGTATCTATTTGGGTAATTTTTATAAATAGATACTTGAATAACCAACTAAACTTTACTGCGAAATGCAGTATGTCTGATCACTCTACCCATAATCGAAAACATCGCCAATATACAGTTTCTAAAATGTTCTATTTTGACACAATGTTTGTAAAGGTTAAAATATCTGTTAAAAATAAAAAAAGATTATTTTTGCTGATTTCAGATACCTTATTTATTTGATAAACAGTACACTCTTAAAACAAAAGAGTGAAATTCACTCCTATAGGAGAAGTGCATTTCGGCACCGGAAAGGAGTGGAAATTAACTCAGACTGAGTTAAAACCGCTCGTTTTAAGAGTGTAGAACGCAGATTGTTTTCTTTTATTTATTTTACCCACTACGAAAAAGAGTGAATTCACTCCTATAAGAGAAGTGCATTTTCGGCACGGAAAGGAGTGGAAATTAACTCAGACTGAGTTAAAACCGCTCGTTTGTTTTAAGAGTTTACCTACTATCCGTCCATGTTTTGCTGGCCCCTAACTGAAACTCAGTAGCTTGATAGGCCATAGAGAGTCAAGGCATGACCAACTCAACTTAAGGGGGAATGGGCGCGCTGGATTGCGGGTCTCCAAACTCAAGTGCCTCAGTGTTAATCCAATGAAAAAAAAACCTATTTTCTCTGCCACATTTCTCCGGCTGTATTGAATATTTTTACAAACGTTTTTTTTTTAATAACAAATGTAGATAATTTACATGTCTCTATCTTCCCACTTTTTGAAAGTATGCTTCGAATATTTTGTGTAAAATTATTTATTGAAGATTTAAAAAAAATATTCGAACCTATTTCAAAAAGTGGGAAGGTCGGAACCTGTAAGTCAGCTAAATAAATATTTTTTCTCCATAGGATTAACACTGATGCACTTTGCTTTGGAGACCCCCGGTCCAGCGCGCCCATTCCCCCTTAAAGGCCCCAGAGGTTATTAGTGACGCCACGCTTCGGTTCGCATTCTCGGCTGTTCCGAAGAAAAGTACGAAACCAATTCGTGTATGGTCGAATATACTTTTCGTGTTCCGAACAGGTTTCGTTCCTCTCTTTCGGAACATCCGACAACCCAAACCGGACTGATAGTGTGACATCACAGAGAGCTTTTCTGGCCTTATTAGTTATTTCGCCTGCGGCCCCGGCCTGTTCCCATTTTTGCTTACGAGCCCTAGGCATTAAGGTGTATTGCAGCTGATATTTCGGTCAGTTGTTCAGACTGACGCAAAACCTCAATTGCTTAGTTTCTAAGCTAGCTTGGTTCTTATTTTATATTAACCTTGTCCAATCTCGGAAACGAGCTCCGGATATGAGACAGACAGGATACACTAAGGTGTTACTAAAGTTTCAACTTTTTGTCGTAAAAAAGTAACTTTGGATTTATTTTAAACGTGTGGTTTTAGACATTAGTTATACATTTGGATAAATATTTTGTATTCAAATAGGATATATTTTTTCTAGTTCAAGCCTAAAAAATTAGCGAAATTCAACCTAATTACTGACCTGTTGACCACCATAGAAAACACCAAGTCACTCGTCGAAGACACAACTCTGGACGGTTCCAAGAGAATTCGGAAATTGAGCTAGAAAATATTTTTAAATTAAAAATAAATTTAATACCCATTTTTTCTACCTCATGAAAAATTTTAATACTGAAAATAAAGGTATAGAAGAAAAGTATATTGATGTTTTTCACTGAAAAAGAATCAAGGAGAGCTCATTACATTTATTCAGAATATATTTAAACATTCAATTATCATAACATTTATCCGGAAGAAGCAGAACTTTCATATCATCATTCTAAACACTAAGTATTTCCTCAATGCTACAAGATCGAAGAGTCTTTTTAAAATAAGGCACAAAATACCCCCTTATAAAAAACGCATACCAGTATGAATAAATCCATATTTGTAACTCCCTAAAATCATAAAAAAAAATTAAAATAAGTTTCTATCTGGATTAGAGCAATGTCTCAATTAATCAATATCAATACTTTATGTTATTTCCTTAATATGTCACAAAAACCCTATTAACTATTCGCATTTGGCTAATTATACGTAACTGTAGTGTAAGTCACAATTTTAAAAAACCTTTTAAATTTTAAAAATAAATCAAATTAAATAAAGCACGTTACATTATTTAGTTGTAATAAGTGTAGATTAGCTATTCCGATAAAAAAATTTTCATTTCATTTCAAATGTTGTAGTGATAGTCATTTTTTACACACATGACTTACACTACAGAAAGGGTAATTTTGCATGGAATTAGCGATTTATGAAATTTGAATACTTTAGCCTATGCGTTTCTGGCAATAGGGATTAACTTAAAAAAGTTTGAAAAGACAAAAATTCAATCAAAAGCAATTATCACTTACTGTTTTATTGGCTGGAAGGGGATTTCCAATATCACACTTCAGAACGTTCTCTCCCGCTGTTTCTGGATGGGCTCCGCTGCAACTGACAGGGAAATCCTGGGCACAAGAAAACATTAAAAAATGTTGCTGTATCAATTTAAATACAAATAAATATTCAAGCAATCTATAATAATAAAAATGAAGTTTTGTGTGTTTGTGTGTATGTCTCTTATAGAATCCTAAACTAGACATTTTTTTGAATCGTAACTTGGCACAAATGTGTAGTTCATACTTAAGTTACAGATTTTGAACTTTCAGAGCTTAAAATGTTCTATTTTTAGAGAAAATTCGAATATTCTGAAAAAAATACACCACTTTCGCTCAAATCCGATCATTTTTTTTCTTTCGTGATGCCATTCGGCAGAAGAAATTAAATAAAACTTTTAGGAAATTAATTAAAATTAAAAATGCTGCATATTAAGGTTTAACGTTTTCAATATTTCGCCAAATACGTTGCCGAACTCGTCAAATTCTTACCTAAACGCGCCAAATGAGCCTTTTTTTTATTTATAATGTTGGTTGATTGTTCGAAGGTCGTCGTGCTAGAGCTGTATAATAAGTGTGTTTGTAGCTATATCTCTTTTCTCGCCGAATTCTTACCAAAAAAGGCACCAAATGAGCTAAAAGGTTTTATATGTTTATGAGGGGAATTACGATAACTATTATGCATACATTTTATAGCGTATGTTTTTTTTAGTCCGTGCGAAGTACGGGTATTTATTTGCTAGTTTTAAATAAGAGCCTTTTATGGAAGAAGTACATTTTAATGGATCTACGTCAACTGTTGTCTTAAACCCCACAAACAAACAAACCGTAAGCTAATTCATCTATATTTGAGCGGTTAAGCCTACAGTGACGCTTCAGTTACGTCAAGAATTGTCTTTTTTTCCCCACAAACCACTCTCCTGATAATACCAAATAAACCTGATCTGATTGGATGATTCGAACGGGGCGCACCATGGTTTATTTGTGGGAAAGAAGACATTGCCTGATGTAACTGTGGCACCACTGTAGGCTTAACCGTTCTAGTATAAACGAATTAGCTTCCGGATGGTTTGTTTGAAGGGTTTAAGACAACAGTTGACGTAACTGGGAAGTCACTGTAGGCGTGGCCGTTAAAGTTTAGACGAATTAGCTTCCGGAGGGTTGTTTAAAGGGTTTAAGACAACAGTTGACGTCACTGCAGGCGTGATGGTTCTAGATTAAAAGAATTTGCTGTCTGATGGTTTGTTTGTGGGGTTAAAAACAACGATTGACGTAACTGTGGCGTCACTGGAGGCGTGACCGTTCCAGTCGTCCATTGAAACCATAAATATCGGAAAGTGAAATTTGCAAAAGAGTCTTACCAGTTTGGTTCGGTCAATATTGACGTAGTTGACATCCAGAGGCATGGAGACGTACAGCATGGATTCGAAAGCGTCTTCACCTCCGTTTCTGATCGTCATATCCAGCTCGAGACGTTTCTTTGTGCCGATGGAGTATTGGTCCATGTTTCTTTTAAGAGAGAGATAACAGTCATAAATTTTTTGTTACCATATTTTCACAAACAACTCAGCCCTTTAAAGAGTGATATGGCCTACTCAACTTAAAGGCCACGGAAGCTTTCGTCACGTCACGCTATCTGTCGTCGATTTTTCCGAAGAAATAGTACGATTGAATATACTTTTCAGGTTCCGAATGGGTTTCGGAGCAATTGACATCCCGAACCGGACGTATAAAGTGACGTCAGAGAGATCTTTTCTGACCTTATTAGTTGAGTTGGCTGTGATTGGAAGTACATAAAAGGTAAAGCAATTGAAGAGTACAGGGGAAGAACCGATTTATTTATTAGGAGTAGTGCCGTAATAGTATCTGCTTGGCGGACATTGGCGACAGAAAACCGGTTTTCTTTCGGTTCTTCTTTCGCGGTACAAACGTGTGACTCGGGTCCGCTGATCTCTGGCGTAAATCAGGGTTGCCGCGAGAGAAAAACAAAGTGAGTAACCGATTTGAGTGGTTGCGACCAAAGTGAGTAACCGGCGATGAAAGCGATGACTCGCTTTCATCGCCAAAGAGGCCTGAGAGGAAAGTTTTCAACGAAATTAAGCGGTTTTTCCCTTGTGCTCTTCAATTGTGATTGATAATAAAATCACTGGCGAAGAGTGACCTCGACTTTTTCTTTTGGTCATCGCTACACATTTTCACGCTCAGTCAGTCGAAAATACTTGTCAGCAATAACATACCTTTTTTATACATTAGTTGCTTGCAAGAACAAGTAATTTATAACAAGCATTTTGCATGTTAATGTGTTGCGATGATAAACAAAACAGGATTTGCCACTTTTAAGAACATAAATGATAACTACTCACGAAGTGGAAAATAGCTGAAGATCTGGAATGCAAATGTCATCTTTTCCACAGTTCTTTTCGATATTCAGCTAAAAAAGGAAGCAACATTCCATTACGCATGTTTTGCCTTTCTATTATTAACGAAAATATTGCAATCTTAACAATAATTAATATTTTAAAAACTTTATTTAACTAATCCCTTATATTTTACATTTAAACATTTATTTCTAACGTTATTCAACTAAAAAAAATTGATCACTATTAAACAATAATTTTTTTCAGTTATTTACTTAACTACTTAGAATTTTTTTAACCATTCATTTCTTGAAGAAGAAGAGAAGAAGAACCATTCATTTAAAAGTTTTTAAACACTTACTTTGGGAGTTACTTGAATAGTTATTGATTTACCAAAATTGTATGATATTTTTAATTAAAAATTGCCACAGTAGTTGTTACAATACCTTGTTAGAAGCGGCCGTGTCAACGTTCAAGTTCAGTATCGGTTTGAGCACAAACCGATAGGGCTCCAGATCTATGAGCTCGTAGCTTGCCTTGATTTCGATAGGAGTTAACTTGTCCCGGATTGCATTCTGAAAAGAAACAGAAAATGTCACTATTAGTAGTAATAGCCTGTTGATTTCTGCCCCACTGTCAAGTGACTTGTCAAGTGTGTCAAGTCTATGGCTAGATGTAAAGAGTTGAATTCTAACGTTTGCTCTGAGAGCTGTGGTGTGTTGGTGGACGTTGTAAAAGTCAACTGGAAAGTGAACAGTGCGGCGGAACACAGCTGTTCTCTTGAGTAACTGTCTATGTGTCATATGGTGAACGGTTCACGTTCCAAATAATGATAACGTTTGAAAAGTGTGTATGCATCAAGTTTGAAAGACTCAGTCGTTGACAATCAGTAGAGTCGGTAAATTGTTAAAATACTAATGCGTCGCTTGAAGTCTGTCGTGTGCACTGATCCACAAGTAACAATTAAGTTCTATAAAATAAATAAGTTCTCGATTTTAAAGTTGTTCACATCAAAAACAGCAGTTGCTCAGTTATTCAAATTTTGTCAAAGCTATTGCAAACCAAGTGTTGTTTGAAAGAAAAACAGTGACATAATATTTACTATAGTTGAATAATAATAAACTCATGCAACAACAAAGAGACATTATGCTGCCCTTGTCAAGTAAGCAGCAATGTCTTATATGAATCGAGGTAAGAAATTGCTGCCTGAAACGTTATATTTGTTTTCGTACTCAATGATTTAGGATAAAGAAAATTCTATCCCATGAAATTATCAACAGTTTTTTAAGAGGGATTGTCAGTCCCATAGAGCTAATGCATTAGTTTTGGAATCACAACTTCCGCAGAAGTATTGCTTTGCCGTGTTAGCCCTTTTCCCCCAGGTATGGGAATCAACATAACATCGAAATGAAACACATTTGAAACGAAAATGTTATCTAGTTATATAATTATATATTTTGAAGTTTTAAAATGCCAAAAATATACAGCAGATGGCGACACTATTTTAAAACTTTATCATTAATAATTAAATAACCGGATGTTATTTTCTTTTCAATTTTGTTTTAAATGGATGTCATGATGATTTCCATACCTGGTGAAAATGGGATAACATGGCAAAACAATTCTTTTGCAAAAGTTGTGATTTCAAAACCAATGCATTAGCTCTATGGGACCAACAGTCCCTCCTATAAGAAAAATTTAGTTGAAAAGGATGCCACTTAAAAAGAAACAAATTCCTGGAGTTCAATACTTATTTTCGTATTTTTCCCCCAGGAGTTCCAATGAATTTCCACGAGTTTTCCCAAGTAACATAACATAAGTTTTCCAGTGTCTTAGGAACTCTGTTTCTACAAACACACAAGAATTCACAATATCCCGCGCGATTTAACAGACATTGAGTACAGAAAAAAAAATCTATCTTTTCAATTTAGGCAGCAATATCTTACCTTGATTCTTCTTACTCTTCTGCTTACTTGACAAGGGAAACATAATGCCCCCTTATACTGTTCCATATCGTCGGTAAAATGACAAAAACACAAAAGTGCAAAGGGATGGAAAACCGGAAACAGTTAAACCGGTTTTTGGCTTCGGTTGAATGGGCGAAAACATTTCTTAGCTGAACCAGTTAAAACTGAAGAACCGGTTGGAATAAACATTTTAACCGGTTAAACTGAAGGTTTGTTAGTTTGAATTGTCTTCGCTCCAGAGCTACACGACTGCAGTTGGCAACGGGGTCGTAATTAAGAATCACAGTCAAGTGACGAGTCTCTAAACTGAAGAAAAAATTTAATGCAGTTATATAAATCAATGATTATGCGTCATAAAATATATCATAATGGATTTGTATGATATGGGTTCATTATTTATTAACACCTCGCTGCGGATAAAGCCTAGCTTCAGAACTATGCTGCTGGTAATGCTATTCCTATGACACATTACGCAGCAACAAATCTTTCAGACCTACCATATTTCAAACCTAACCTAAATAGACAGGCGGAGTCGTTCAACCAACCAAGCAACTAAAACCGGTTTTTCAAAGGAACGTTTTTTTTTTAGTTACTTTTAACAGGTTCCGGTTAAAATCGGAGGGAAAAAAAGAACCGATTAAACCGAGAAGCGGTTTTATTTTTCAAAAACCGCAAATCCCTAGAATCTGCACATTCGTGGTTTTGTCATTTGACCGACGATATCTTATGCCATTGATTTTTTTCACAAAATTTACCTGAACGTAGACAGTGCTCTTGTTGCAGTACTGGACGTTTTTCTTCAGTCTTATGTTGTGCGTTCTGTTCGATACTTGGGAAGGATACGCGTCCATGAAAAGGGCCCTCGGACTCTTTTGGTCAGCATCCAACATGAAGGTATAAACAAGATCTGAAACAGAAAAAAAGTTTAAAAAAATAATATTAAAACAGACTAATAAATTGTTATTATGAGTTAAAATACTATATTTTTGTGCTTTCTAGCGATACAGAATTTTGTAATTTCAATAGATAAGTTCATTATAATTGTTAATTTATAATTATCACAGGTAACTTTACCGTAATTATTGTCATTATAAAAACCCAATAGATGGCAGCACCACAATTGGTACCTTGAAAGCCTCATAGATGGCAGCATTACAATACTCTATATAATGATAACAATATTCGAATTTCATTATCTTTTTTTTTTTTTCTTGGCAAATAGAATCGTTTCGCATGTGATATAGCAAAATTTTAATATCTCTGAACATAATTGAACTAACCCAATTAAACCATTTGACTTGTTTATTATTGTATACTAACTAACAAATATTAACATTTAATTTTCTACAATACAGAAAGGTCTTTGTGTGTCTGTAGCGGATGTAACATATAGCTCAGAATTCGAATTTAAATCCTTTAGTACCACTGTGCACTGATGTAGTTTTTCATATTGTTCATTTAGAGAAACTCTATTTCTGAAAATACCATTCTAAATATCATTTTCTTCGTTTCCCTGACAGAGAAATACACAAATAATTAAAGAAATTCTTAATTCTTCAACCTCATCTAATTAATGATTGAAATATGACGTGCATGAGCTAATGTTTTTACCAGAGGTTGACGGAAATAATAACTTTTATATTAGGTTAATTAAATTATCAGAATTGGATGACAGTAATCATATGGAAAATTTCGATAAATGTCATTTTATAGTGATTATTTTATTGATACATGAGTCGGATTTTATTCTTATATACGACAAGAAAGCTTGTATCTATCAATAAGCACATAACATCGATTGATATATTAGTCGTGCAAAAAGTATAAATTGCTAGTACCCATAAAAACAAAAAGCATACACTTAGTTAAATTTTAATAATTTTAAAATTCTCAGTAACGAATACAACTTTATACAGAGAACATTTATTTATATAAGAGTCAAAAACGTAAATAAAATACCTATTTCTGATGCTACACCAAGCCCATTATATCTCATACACAAAGTTGCTTCCATACTGAAAGAAAAGAGGATCTAAATGATTTACTTTGAAGAAATTCAGTTAATAGTTCCGAAAAAATCAGCAAAGTTACCTACCAGGCTACTTTGGTCTTGTCTTTCAAGTTGCAGGTTTTATCTTCTAAACTGACAATTTCCTTACTCAACTTCATTGTCGATGTAATATTGACAACAGGACGCGACCTGGAAGTACACGAAACAAATAATTATAATAAAAGTGTAGTAGAACTCCAATTATTCTAACAACTTTGCTGTGCCTCTGCACTGTTATTGGTCGTCAGTTTTTGTATTTGTAATTGGGACTGGTTTCGATTCGGAAAATCCAAAATATGGATGAACGGAATTTGTCCACATTTTGGATGGAAAAAGGATGCACTTTAATTAACTACTTATGTATATTTGAGTTCTATTGTTTATCAAATTACAATAACAATTGTGAGTAAAGTAATAGTAAGTGTACAAGGAAATTCTCTGGGATTTTTTTTAGATATATTTGTAGGAAAAAAAGGTCTATCAGAGCAATGTTTATTTTTTATTACTCAGATTGTACAAATTCTATAACCACTTTGGTTATACACAAATCCATTCATATGATTCAAATTCTGTATTCGAACCCAGACCTTGTGGGAATTTTTAAAGCCAAAGTTTCCCATATTAAGACTCTCGTATTTATATCAATGTCATCGTATGTTCCTTGTTTTATAGTTCAGCTCCCACTATATCCCCGTTTACGCTTAAGAGTAATGAACTAAAAATTTGATAGCTATAGGAATTCCTTAATTTCAATATATATGCCGAACCATACAAATGACCATGTTTCATGTCTTCAGTGGCAACAGTTCTACAGGAATGAAATAAAGTCTCGATTGGTTAATCAATGTATTGAGCGGAGCTTATAGTGTAATACCACCAAACATCGCAACCACCAGGAACGATCTACGTCACGTGAAACAAGCTAATTATAATAGTAACCGAAATAAAACACTCACCTCATATAAATAACCTGTTCTGTATCGTATGCTCCAATTGCAATATCTAAAAATACATAAACATCAATTAGAAATTAATCTTTGTTGGAATTTAACAAAATCGTTAAAAAAATGTTGTTCTTTTACCAGGGTATTGGTTAGAATCCATATCCTTGGAGCCGGAGAGAGAAAAACCTAGCGTTCGCAGTTCGTTACCAGGAAAATCTTCAGCTGTTATGACCTTTAAAAAAATAATAAGCAAATAACCGAATAAATTAATAATGAATCGTAAAATAAAGATACATTCTAAAACTAAATTAAGTACAGTAGAACTCCAATTATCCGAATCAATCGGAACATAAACACATTTCGCATGATCAGAAATTCAGATAATTGGAAGGTTTTGGAAAAATGGCATATTTTTAACTACTTAATGTGGTTGTGCTGTGAGATTATGTAGTTCTAGTTTCGGTCGTTATCAACCAAAACCTAAGCGTAACATGACAGAGTTTAGATAATTAGAGTTCTACTGAATCTCATTTTTTTATGAATTGTTATGTAATTAAGAAACATGAAGTACTTAACTTGCAATTCATACTATTTAATGTCCGAGTTGCGGAAATTAATAATAGAAACGTCAAATTGTTTATTTAAAATAATAAATTAAAATATTAAAAATATACAAACATTGTATTTAAATTAAGTATTAAAATATGTAATCCGTTTGTGTTTTAATTTTTATTCTTCAAACATTTCATATTCTTAAACTTATTATTTGAAACACTTATAATTATTATAAGAGCCGTTCACAAAACCGTGTTTCAATACGATATAATGCCGAGAGGTGCGCATTTTTATATTCTCGATTTCATCAATTATATAATCTATCGTTACTTTTCTGTTAGATGCGTATCAATCTAAAAAATAGCCGACCTCGGTCACCAAACCCTGTTAGGGTTGCCGTAATATTCAAAAAAGTAATGTTACACAATTGGTGCCATAATTGGTGATTTATCATTTGCTAGGCCATTTTATGAGTGGTGCGGGTCTAACGGAGAAGTACCAATACACCTATTTTATCATCTTATTGTATACATAGAAACGAGAACAACAACAACATTTAATTATCTCACTTGCGACGGTTTGTCTCTAACTCCACTTGGACTCCCGTGATAAATGTAAACTACTCCGCGGCCATCTTTACCAGCGTAAGGGGCACCAACAGCAAAATCTGTTGAAAGAAAAAAAAGATTAAGCATCTAAAATCTATATTCATTAACATTTTACGACAGGCATCGTACTGTAAAACTGCCCATACACGAAAGGACAGGACATGTGAACGTTTACCAAACATCGTTGATCTTCCGCCTAAGACGTTACCGAGAGCATTTTACTGCCGACACGTCAAACCAATCACTGACGGGTGAAAATGAGTTCGGTAACAGCTTGCAAAGAAAGTGGAAATGTTTAAGAAAGGTTCATATGTTCTATCCTTCCTTGTATGCCTAGCTTAAAAGCAGGGCCGGATTTAAAGATTTGCCACCTGATGTAGGCCACGATCGATTTGCCGCCCTTGTCACAATATTCTCACCCTTCGGGGAAAGATAAAAAAAAATAGGGCCGTATGTGCTGTTTAAAGTTATCACAACGAATATAAAAGAGGGAAAATAGATTTATTTGAAATACAATATAAATAGAAAATATAGAAACAGAAAATCCGATATTTTCATTTTCTGATAACTGATCACTTATAATATCCTCACGAATCCTGGTCTCACAAGATTTTACTGAAGTTGTAGAACAACTAGCGACGACACTCATATTGCTCTCCAATGTGTACTGCACTTTAAAACTAGCTCTCATTCGATGATATGCACTTCTGTTCAATAAAATTACATAACAGTGACAGTGAACAATGTGACCCACGCTCAAAGCTTATTAAATTGATACTAAAATAAATTATAATTTAATTACAGGGACTCCTACTTTTACCGATCCGTTCAGAATTAATGTAAACACAAAAATTTCTGTGAAATCTTAGATGATTGCTACTAAATATTAGTACTATATATACGTTCACGGTTTACGCATTAATGTAAATTTTAAATTATTTGTTTTTTTTTCTTAAAAATATTAGTAATTTTATAATAATTTTTTATGCCAAATTTTTATTAATTGGTCGTAAAAATTTGCCGCCAAAAAAAATTCGCCTCTTTAGGCTACAGCCTACTTAGCCTATTTAGAGATCCGGCCCTGCTTAAAAGGCTATGCTATGTTATACATGAATCGCTAAAGGTAAAACGGTGGTAAGTTCATTGACGAATTTCCCTTTACGTTTCTTCCAATCAACATTTTAGTAAACGAAGTAGGAAATGTTCGCTGGAGTTAGCCTCTTTTGCATTTGCCGATTCATATGTAAGGAGTAATGAAACAAATTCCAAAATGGGATACCTTCAAATCCGTCCCTGTTGATGTCTTTGAGTGAGGCAAGCGACAACCCGAATCTACCTTTGGTAAAGGTGCCGTCGAGAGCACTCCTGTCCTCAATTTCAAATTGATGCTGCAAGTAAAAAAAAAATTATAAACAAATAAACTACTGAGATAAATTAACTAATACTACACTCTAAAACAAACGAGGGGTTTTAACTCAGTCTGAGTTAATTTCCACTCCTTTCCGGTGCTGAAAATGCACTTCCTCTATAGGAGTGGATTTCACTCTTTTGTTTTAAGAGTGTACATTGAAAGAATATTGTTTGTAAGCTCAAGAAAATATAAATGGCTTTTTTATATAACCTTTGCTTCATATTGTTTAAAACTGATATTTAATGGCACTCCGCATTGTTAAGGAAATATTTTTATTGCTTGTAAATTAACCCCAATATTTTACGCATGCTTATATTTAGTTATATTTTATGTCAACTTTGCTGCCAGAAATTCTCTATAATATAACAGGTTCTCTTTTGCAATGTAGCTTACCTTCGGGGTTTGGTAATGCACATACACGCGCCCCTCCTCGTACTTGCTTTCTTTGGAGTTCAAATCGGTGAAGAAAGGAGCTCCAACCACAATGTCGTCCAGTCTGGGAAACAAAGATCTTTAACAATTTGTACAAGCACCATAGGGACAAATCAAAATTACCCATCTACTTACCTATTAATGTCGTATACACGTTTATCACCCCTGGCTCTCTAGCGGTGTACCTGCAAATGTTGCCGATCGCCATTTTTAATATCACTTGTAGTGTGAGTGGGCATTCGGAAGGATGTTTTACTCATTATAACTTAATTTGTTATTTTCTAAATAAAATAGTTCTTTGAGTGGTCTTTCTGGCCCTCTCCCCTCCTTGACATTAATATGATCCTTTTACTAAATTATATATGTTACTGGCAATTTGATTACTCAGTTCATTTTTCATAATGCCACTGCAATTTAAAAGATGCCTGATAAAATCGGGCAATTTAATAATTTTGTCTTTGTGAATGATATATAATTTATCACCTTCCCCGGTCATTATAAATACTGCTATTATTTCTCTGGGCACTGTGATGAACTTAACATTTTGTGTGCAGATGTATTTGTAAGTGGTATACATCTTATATGTTTCATTTTTAGTTACTTTTTTAGTTATTTAAAATTTATGTGTGTGCTTTAATATAATGTGTACTTTTTCGCATGTAGTTAAGTATAAATACAAATATTCTCAAATTGCCCACTCGACTTTCGGCATTATTCACAATGTCCGGGCAATGTGATTGTTTCTATATAATTAATCACTTTGCCACATTCCTTTGGCAATTTTTCAAACTAGCCGGCTCATAATAAATAGTGCCCAATTATTCATTTTGCCCGTGACATATATATTTTACAATCGATTATGTTTAAATTGACTCACAAGCTTGTTTGTTTAACTTGAAACTAAAAATATATATATAGTTGGCAAACATTTTCTTTCACTGTCCGAATCAATTTAGTGCTCTTTAGTCCAATAGTATCAACAGATCCAATACAAATGAATAGATTAAATGAACAAAACTTTACCCGTCCCCGTTGACGTCCGATACGCAGACAGAGTATCCAAAGTATGAACCCATCTGCTCCCCGGTGATGTTTTGCAAGTTGCGGAGCAAAGAGCTGAAGATCACTACCTGAAAGTGAAGAAATACGAAAATAAAGAAGAATATAGAGCCAAGATACCATATAGAAATTAATTATTGGTTTCTGTTATGACAAGTATTGTAAATATCTACGTGGCATTTAGAATTTGAGGAACAGCTATGATATAATAGCCGATCTTAGTTTGGCGATTTGTGTTACGTTGACAAGCAAGGAAAATGTCAAATGTGGTAAACATTTCACTTCATATTTCATACCATTCCATAGGTATAGAAAACTTTCAAATTAACGGGGTTTAGTTACATTAAATTTTCAAACTCGCCAAAAGTCGCCATTGAAGAGACAAGCCGTTATATCATAGATTTACCGAATTTTACCTTGTCAACTTTTCATACCTTTGTCTGCAGGGTACAGCTATGATATAATGGCCGGTCTGTTCATTAGCAAAAGTTGGCGAGCTTGACATTTTAACGTAGGGTTGCTATACTTATCGAGTTGTAGGAAATATGAAGTGGAATGTTATTTAAATTTACATTTGGACATTTGCATTGATAGGCTACGTAACTCAAATCGCCAAATCGAGGCCGGCCATTATATCCTATCTGTTCCATCTGCAGTCTATTAAGCAACTCCTATTTGATTTGAATTAAAATTTAAAAAAAATATTTAAATTTTACAATTAGCTTATTTAGTTTAGTAGTTATCGTACTTTATACACATTAGTAAAACAAATATTTTAAAACCAATTTTTATCTGCCAAAAGTTTTATTTAAATCTTGAAAAGAAAACAACTTTTGTAAGGGAACCTGGGGATGCTTGGCCATAAGGGAGGCTTGGCCTACCTTTAAATTTAGTGTTTATAAATATTTTAGTGTATTTTCTGAATAGATGGTACTCAAAGCTACTGTTGTCAGGAGACAGACACCTTAGTTTCATTGAGCTACTTCTAAGCAGTGAGGAGAAAATAGAAAAAGAAAGTTTCTCATCCCAAAAACCAAAAAGTAAACATTTTAGACATAATTTGTTAGATTTTTTCAGACAAACCAATTTAATTAAGGTTAAGCATGTGGTATTTTATAAATACTGTTATATTAAGGTTTTATTTAAGCTACAAAGTTTGTGCAATGAAGTAGGCTTCAAAGCACCATTCTTTACGAATGTGCCATTCTTTACGAAATGTCTAGGTAGGGAGGCTTGGCCACTCTATGTAAGGGAGGGTTGGCCACTGGACCAAGGCTCCCTAAGTTAACTACTTATGAAAATCTATAAATAATGTTTATAAAATTCACAGTTAATAATAACGTATGATAATAACTTTATGAAGGATATAGATTGATTATCAATATTTGTACTTGTTTAGAATAAAACCAAAACCTCAATTAAAACTAACTTGTCCGTTATGATCAAATATCAGACTTTTTCTGCAAAAACTAAGTTATTAATTCAAGTATAATAATACTCCGATTAATATTAAGATATTATCAGATTTTTTTCTTTATCGGGGGGGGGGGGGGGGGGGGAGGACTGAACAGTAGCTCTGAAAGTGCGCTTAGACTTTGACGTTTCCAGTTTGTGTCAAAAAATTCAAACTAAGGCTTATATCTTGTGCATTTTAATGTGTATACAAACTGAATGAAATATATTTAACATAAATATAAAAAATTACTTGATATGGACAATATTAGAATTTTTAATACATACAATACTAGAAAATTATTACTCTAAATATTAATTATGGTAAACATAATTTTTAAATGATTCCAGTTCCAGAGTGCCGAATTATAATATATATTTTTTTACATTTAATGCTCACAAAAATAATTTGAAATATTTATTATTGTGCACTTTAAAATTATGAATTTTTGTATGGGCCAAGGAGGCTTGGCCAGTTGCCTATGTCTTAAAAAACAATAAATTTAGAAAAGAAAAAAATGCATTATTTATATTACACTATTATATTCGTATTCCAATAAAATTTCTTTTAATACGTGCTTGTTATCGTATGAATTTTTTAGTGTAAAAATAAATTTAAAAAAAATAAAATTCTGAAAATTTGGCCAAGGCTCCCCAGGCTCCCTTACTATAAATATTTTCAGTCCTTTTCATTTCGCAGGCGCAAGCGATAAAGTCGCCAAAATTGCACAACTGCCGCCAAATGGAATATTTCCAATGGTAACCTTTAACTGTGCATACTGCGGTCCTTCAATTTTATATAATGTGTTTTGTAGCCAAAGAATCCATGTGGCGAGATTTGCTTCCACGAAATGGAGAAGTACCATATTTTCTCAATTGTTAGAGGGTTACAATTTTTTATGCATTGAGATTGGTTACCTTTCCTGTGAGGTTATTTCCCCTTGGCATTCCTACAACCACGTCCATGCTTGAATCACCCGTGAATTCACCAGTTGCTGATGAGTAACCTAATGTATATCAATAGTCAAATATTATATATTTTACTAAAATATATTATGACTTTATAAGATCAGTAAATTACAATACAGTAGAGTCACGCTTATCTGAAAGGTATGGGACCGAAGCACTTTCGGTTAATCGATTTTCCATAGGAATTTTCAATAATCGGGAATCATCCACCTCACACCTAGTAAAACGCTAGAGAAGAGAAAATATGAAGTCATAGAACGTTCGCGTCGTTCTTATAGGCCGAAAGGGACCTATAAAGTGCTTCCTAATTCCGAGTCTAGCAAGTGCAGCATTTCGCATACGGAAGTTACCAAAATATTAGATCCTTACATACATAGAAGCGTAAGATGAAGCCACTACTTCAGACGTTCTCTTGTTTAAAAGATGGCGGGACAGGGCTGCTTTAAAACGAACCAAAATTGAGCAGCAAAAAAATTAAAAAATACTGTATATTTTGAGAAATAAATCCAACTTTGTAAGTACGTATTCATTTTTTGTGTATTTCCTTATTTATGCGTATACATTTCATATTTTAGCAAAAAAAATTCCCGAGCCTTTTGGTTAAGCCGAATTTCGGATAACCGGGATCCGGATAAACGGGACTCTACTGTAGTTATTTGGCATAAAAAGCACTATACAGTTATTCTCGTGTCTCTAAGTATCACAACAATATTTGACTTCTCTGCAACTTAGTGCATTTAACTCCAATAGTAAAAAAAACTGCTCTTGTACTATTTGGCTTTTAGCCTCCTCATATTAGATGCCTTGAATTGCCTAAACTGACATTTTAATTCATTTTATGATAGAATTTTAAAATTTCGAAACTCACCAAGAAAGCTGTCATCTTTAGATTTGTGAGATTCTCTTGATTTTCTTTCGTCGTTTGAGGTCAGATCTTTGGAGTAGACTTGTCCTAAAAGATTTAAGTGTAGACTATGTAAAACGTAAGACAATTTTGAGTTAAGACACTCGATTTAATTGAAACAAGGATTTCTTTAAAAAAAACTAAAATAGTATACTTCTCTATTATTTAAACACCTACTAAAATTTTAACCTAAAAAAGAAGTTGGTTTGTAACAGTAAATTTCACTTATAACCTATTTTTCACAAGATTTAAACAACTTAGAAAAAAAATTCTTAAACACAGCATTCAATTACAATTTAAACTTTTAAAAGCAAAAAAAAATGCTTTTTTCATTAATTTTCTTTTGCAAATTCAATTTATATTATTTATCGTTTGCTAAATTTATTTACAGTTCAAAAATGTCACATAGCACGTTCTTCCTAGTAAGTCCTTCAATTCTTCTACAAGTTTCTCAGAATCAAAAAAAAAAACTATTTCAATTTGTAGAGTAAAATATCATACTGAAGTGATGACAATCTATGGCGGTAGTTTAATTTTGTAAACAAACAAGAAAGTAAGAAATGTTTTATAGGGGACATTAAAAGATAAAAGTTCAATATATTTTATTACCTTGCCAATACCAGCTCCCTGGGGCTCCGACAAACAACCTCTTTCCATCCTACAGAAATAAAAATGTACAATATAAAAATGCATTACTTGTTTCTTTAATATCTAAATGAAGAGAGACTATGGTTAACTTTGTCACAAGCATATGAAGTTCTACAACTTTTCTACAGCAATATTTTATTAATTAGTTAAAGAAGTGTTTGAACGGATTGAGAAAACCCAAACAAAATCTCATTTTTATACATGCTCTTCTGTCAAATATCATATCATACCGCATAAAAGTACTTATTTAACAGCAATGTCAGAGTAACTTTAATTGAGATAAAAGTAAAAATGAATCATGTAGATTGAAGATTTCTCTGTACATTTATTTTTATTATCATATTTTAGTTAAAAAGATGCCTTGTTAAAATGACCCATTTTTTTTCTTTTGGTGATTCAGATACAGGGTGGTTATAAAATAACGCTCGCTATTCCGAGAGGTCTGTAGCTTGAACGAATAATCCGAATGCAACAAACTTCGAGACACTTACTAATCAAGAAGGGGGGAAAATGAATGCAATCATAAAAAAAACCCACTTCGTCCCTTGACCAGGGTTCTAAATTACGAGGCGTAATTGGCTGTGTTAAAGCTCCTAAAGGAGGCTAGAAATAGGCAGCCGGAATCGATTACATTACATTAAAAAAGAAATAGTTACAATAATCACCGATAGATGGCACTGCCAATGTAAACACAATTGTAAGCATTGGCAAAACCAAGAAGCGGTCATTTTAAAGTAATGTAATCGATTTCGGCTGCCTATTTCTAGCCTCCTTTAGGAGCTTTAACACAGCCAATTACGCCTCGTAATTTAGAACCCTGGTCAAGTGACGAGGTGTTTTTTTTATGATGATTGCATTCTTTTCCCCCCTTCTTGATTAGTAAGTGTCTCGAAGTTTGTTGCATTCGGATAATTCGTTCAAGCTACAGACTTCTCCGAATAGCGAGCGTTATTTTATAACCACCCGGTATATATACTGTATCTGTCGAAATATTCAGTTTAAAGATATTTTATTGTATAGCAATTGAAGCAATTTATATAGCTGAACTTAATCAAAACATACCTCGGCTAGTGCTGCAGAAAACCCGGCTTGGCAGTAACCTTGTCGGTGAAAACCCCATTGGGCTAAAATTAAAAAACAACATATTTTTAATGGACAACCTTTAAACATAACTTTATATGTATACGTATGCATACGATCCTTTGTATGCATATGCATACACAACTTCTATAAACTCTTCGCTTCAGAAGTACACAAACGTTGATCTTTGTAGAACTCACATCATATCTTCATTTTACAATTTTTCTTAATACTAAATTTTCTAAATTATAAACTAGAATTTTCAATCTTTATGAAAATACCGATACCGAAGCAGCTGATTTATTAATTAAAAAATGACTTAGCAAGAGGGTCAAACATTTTTTACGGTGGTAAATGTATAAGATATTTTACAGTTAAACATATGTTAGAATGGACTATTAATTGTAAAAAACTGACAGATCTTGATCTTGTTTGTTAATTCATAGCACGCCAAAAATAGGTATTTTTCCCTCTTAAAGCCCGAAAACAGTTGTTTATATAAAGAATTGATGTGTAGGTTTTTATTCAGGAGTGAAGAGAATAAAGTTCTGATGGCGATTTATCATTGAGGTACAAAGAGGCCGAGCCACCTAAACCCTCAGGGTGGCGGGGAAATGAGCTTAGCGGATAAACGTCAATGACCGCAACATGGCCGAAAAGGGAATGGCGGGAGACAGGACGAGGACAACATTAAAGTAACGACGAAGAAGACTGAAGGCAAATAAGCATGTCATCATGTGAAGATAATAGCATGGTAGACGAAGGGGGATGGGTAAAATAATGTTTCTAATTTCTTGGGTGTGCTTTCGTTTTCTTTTTATTCCGACAGATGGCAGCACCACAAGAGTCTGAGAGTTTTGTCTGAAAATAAAATTTCACCTAAAAACTTCATCTTATAATTTCTTCGTATAATTTTGTAAACCAATTAATCAGTGACACATATTTTATTTTGAGGCTTTATTTTTGTCAGGAAAATAAAAGGTAATCCATTCTCATAAAATTATTTTCATGAATCAATTCATCACGTTTATTTCTCGTTCCCATAAATAGACTCCTTATAATAATATAACTCTACAAACAATGGTGAATAAAAAGTAAAAACCCATTCCTTTTTTTGTCGTCCACAACTGTACAGCTTGAACCATTCATAAATACTTTTTAAAAACTAGCTGTCTGTAAAGGACAAGACAAGATAAATTGAGGAAGCTAGTTTCTATCGTAGAAACTTTGCCAGCCCTTGACTTTTTTTGTGTGTCTTGTGCCAACTTCAGTGGGTAAGAGGGTCCACGGCCGATTTGGCACCCTTTATTTACCGTTTTGGCACACGGATTAACTGAAACCTTGGATCCCACAGTAGACAACGCGGATGTTTCATTGACTTTGCTTGGGATAGTAGCATTTGTGTAGGGATACCCACTTGATTCGGGGAAAGGACCAACATTGAGCTAGAAAGGAAACTGGAGTGAGGTGATGAGCCGAAAACTCACTCACACCCTTTTGAGCGAACAGGGCAGAAAAGGACTATTTTCCCTACACTTGTATGCAATGCTTGTATGAGACCCCTCTATCATACTGACTTGGGCTCCTAAATGTATTTTAACATTTTTAGTTCGAAAGAAATTAACTTTCTTTAACTTTAAATTCCAACTTTTTTTTAAGAAATAACCATGTGGATCACTAACTAAGAACCAGCGAAGACGAACCCAATAGCGAAATAGGCAAGTTTCTAGGTTTTCTGCCCGGGGTTCGGCTGCAGTGCTGTGCCTCCGCGTTTCGTCATTGGACCGGCACGTTTATTGCCCTGTTCAGTGAATCACACACCTCACTCCAGTTTTCCTTCTAGCTCAATGAGGGATACCCACTTGATTCGAGGAAAGGACCAATCGAGTACACTGTTCAAAATTTTGGTTGGTTGGTATACATATATATTCAGGTTGTGGTAAATCTTCGTCACGTAAGACAGACACAACACACACACACATAAGTGGATCCATCTAATTTTAGAGACAGAGGCCAACTAGAGGATCCCAGATTGGCTTGTCACCCCAGAGGTATTGATTTGGTATGGGAACTTGGAGGACTTTGTGACCACGACGGATTTACGTGCACCAGTCACCATTAGCGTACACGGGGGTCTTCGGAAGGCAGCGGGGCTCGAACTCGAACCTCAGGGATGCCAGTCCAAGACCTTACCGACCAGAAATTTGGTGCTATATTGCGCCGGAATTTTAGAACTTTCTAGCTGTCACCACTATTTGGAGCGTGGATTTAGCAATTTTGTGGTTGAACCGTAACTTTGATAAACAACAATAAGTAAAGAAGTCAACGCTCCCAATAGTGGTGGCAGGTAGATAGTTCCGGGATTCCGGTGCAATACAGGACCAGTATTTTTAACAGTGTAATAAGCTTCACTTTTTGGTTCATTCGGGGTTGATAAAGAGCTAATTGCTGGGGAAGCAGTTTTACCAGCTAGAATTTTCTAACAGTATCTAAATTGACGCTTCAAATAGCAAAAATTAGCCTGTTGTAACTTTTATTCGTAACTTCCCATGTGGTACTACTTGTGATACGTCACTTCCGGCATAATTAACATAATATTACTGAATTTTGAATGGAAAACTCTCGCCCCCTCATCTATTGTTAAGGTTAATACTTTTTTTTTAATCTTGCAACGGCTGTATGGTGAAATGTTTCACATATTTTCGGTATTCGGTTGAACCATTTTTCATTTTTTTGTTTTAATTTTTAGTTTAGTTTAGTTTGAATTATAGTCACACTAGAGCTACACGAGGGCTATTGGCGACTGGCGTCGTATTTTAAAACCACAATCAAGTGACGAGCCGACACTTGAGTAGGCACCCAACGCAACCGTTATTTTTTTGTTTTGAAAATCTGAAAAATGGTTCAACTGAATACCGAATATAAGGTAAAGCATTTCACCGTGCGGCTGTTGCAGCTACTAGGAACCATTATTAAGGTAAAACCAATTTTTTTTTAACAGTGTTACTAATTTCTTAAATTAAACCTCTATTGTCGATAAGAGTCATCATTCACTGTCGCTTTGAATTCACAACCGAATCCAGACACTTGGCACTCAGTAGAAGTTTATTTCACTACCCAAAAGCAATTCTGCTTTCGTACTTTACAAGCAATATATTCACCCGCACCGGATTTAGTTTTTATAAATATTACCACAAATAATCAGGCAGTATTAATAGCATATGACACTAAATATACTTGCATGCTCTTCTTTAAGAACAGTGGTTTTCGGGTAGAGTTTTTTTTTAAATTTTGTTTGGATATTTGAGCACAGTTATTAAATTTCAGACTTGAAGTGCGGAATTTTTTGGAAATAATTTGGTGTAGATTGCAAGAAAATCAAATATGTATTCGGATTAAAAACATTTAAATATTTAAAAAGTTATTTCACATACATAAGAACACCGTGTATTTCCCCATTTTCATTTTATAAGCAGAATGGGTAGTTGTAGTTTGTACCCATTTCAAAAAATTTTATCAATCAACAAGCCAATTATTTGTACATGTTCGAAAAAATAACTTATTTTGAAAAAATAGTATTAGTAGTTGTTGGAGTATTTATAAAATAGATTATTTTATTTCAGATTAGTGTATTTACGGACAATAATTTAAAGTTTGTGTCTACTTTTGCCTGTTTTGAATCAATTTGGCTACTCTCTTTTTACTCTATGATTTCAGAAAACTGCAATTTTATAAATTAAATTCTGAAAAATAAATTTACAATGAAATAAAAAAAGGAGTTTATCAAGAAATGATAACGGTTATATCCTAAATTTCATTTTTCAGCAACAGGTAAAAAACACACACACATTTATTTTATTTGCCATCCCCTACACGGCACGTCATTGCAAACTTTGCGTCAAACCACCGGCACACACAAAATATACAGTTTTTTCTCTACCTTCACACAAAAACGACACGAAGAAAAAACATCTTAAAAAAAACCGCCGTCGCGTCTCAAAAGTTGCATTTCTATCTTTAGTTGTTGGTAAAGACGGAAATTCGATCCGTCGCCCTTAAAACCGTATTTCCACCTTCGCTTTTTTTTTTACCGCTGCACCGTAAAGGTGAGATGTGAGTGTAAGATAAAAGATGTTTGGGAGACAGAGTAGAGAATATAAGAAATGTTTGAGGAGCAAGGAAAGATCTGCGACAGAAAAAGGATAGACTGAGGATTAGAGAAATGAACTCCACCAACTGGGACCAACATGAACTGCCCAAGTCATGTGGGCCAGTGCAAAGGCTTGACGTAACCACTTGACCAGAATACTGCCGACTCAATTAATAAAGCCAGAGAAGCTCTTTCTGACGTCACTCTATCCATCCATTTCAGGTTGTTCAGGTTCGAACGAAAGCTGTTCTGAACCTATATAAAGCTGACAATCCGAACTGGTCGGATACCGTGATGTAAGAGCTTCTGGGGACTTAAATTAGAGTAGGCTACGACCAGATACTGAAAATATTAGGTTCTTAGATAAAGTTATGGCGGTAGATATACTTCTATGTTCACATGATCACGTGGTCCAGGGGATCTACGTCACTTAATTTGTCAAACCAACTCGACGAAAAATTTTAATAGACGTGGTGAAACTACTCCACGGCCTACTCAACTACTAAGGCCAAAGAAGCTCTCCCAAACACGCTCGGGGACGGAAAGTTTGACTTCACAGTAGTTCCGAGTGACGTTGTTCCGAAGATGAAGACAACCTGTTCTCGAAACCTGTTCGGAACCACTCGTTCACGGCTGACTACATTTTTAGGGTTCCAAATGCGTCCGAACTAGTTTCTCCATATTCGGCACTCGGAACAGTGACTCAAAATTTCCGTCTACGCTCATGTTTGGGAGAGCTTCCCTGGCCTTGTTATTGAAGTTGGCCGTGACTACTCCCAATGTCCCATCTAAGTTTAGATACTTTTATTTATAAATTTAACATAACTATTTTTAAGTAGTTGTACTGGTATTAAAAATTGCTAATTGCATTATACAATTACTAATAGTAGCTTCCAATATAAAATATTTTAACTGTCGTTTTACGCGACAGTGTTAAACCACCAAAAATATTGGAGCATGAGCCTTTTTCTTCATGTTGGATCTACCCAACCTGTAATTTTTACTATTGGATTCTCTGTCAAATTCACCCAGGTCGTTGCTCTGAGCAAAAAAAAAGGTGAGCGTGAGCAGAGATAAAAGATGTGTTCGGGAGATATCAGGATAGAAATGAGTAATGTTGAATTGAAGAGTAACAAAGTTTCTTTGTTTTGGAAGCGAGATGGTAGATCCTAATTATTAAAGTTTCTGACGAGAAAGTCTCGAAATATATTCCTTAGACATTCAATATTTAAAATTAAAAACATTCAATGTAGAAAGGGGCCCTTTAAATCCTTTGAACAAAGCTTGGTTGACAGAAACCAATGTCCGATCCAAATTTCAGTACAAAGATTGTCAAACTTTTACATATGAGAGCCCATTTGCATTGTCGCAGGCTAAAATGTAACCTATTTCCATACTTTCATTTACACGAGTAACGAATAAGTAATTATTTGTTAAACTATAATAGCTTTAATTTCAATAAATTGAAAATTTAAATCTCATATAACTTTCATAAATATTGGCAGGAAACTCAAAAAATTAATTGCCTGGACCAGAAGGTAGGGCAGCTTCACTGGCTTGTTTTAGGTAACGTAAATCCTTCCAATTTTTTTCATTCCTCCCTTTCCTTCGATCAGTTCTCTGATTTGTACTATGTTCCCACGTGACATAGATTCACCAATCGAGGCTCGAGAACGAATAATATTCATTCAGCACTTCTGTTGCCACTCAAGACCTGAAACATGCTCTTTCGGAGATCGATCAAGATACAAACACTAATGGATAGAAATACCGACGCCCATAAAAGAAATATAAATAGCCATGATGACACAATGACACACGTTTTCAACATTGCAACGTCGTCGTAAGAAATGCTAGAACGCATCTTAGTCAATCTCTAACTGTTGACCTTCTAGCACCAGACCTCACATATGTTTATAACACAAATTATGATACAAGAAGAACGATGGCATAATGATTACGAGAAAACCGAGTGGCGTAGTGACATCTTTATGTTTAAGCTTGTCAAAATGTAAAGGCAATGACAACATGCAAGATGGGAGCTAAGGCATGTGTGTTCATCAGAGATTCAAAAAACGTATGTAATTCCGAAATGAACCACAAATCAATAAGTAATATGAATAAAAGATGAATGATTAACGCACTGAGTGTCATAATTGAATATATTGAGAGAAAAATGCTTCTCGAGTTGGTAAATCCTTAGCGATCTAATTTGAACATTTATTCTACTTCAAATTTCTTATCATTTTATTGGCTTACACAAAAAAAGTGAAAAACTTGTATGATACAAGATTGTGTAAAAATGGCACATTACCAATTTTTTTGTTTTAATAAAGAATTGTGTGGAGGAATTAATAAACAAATTCTTTTTTCAATAGTACAAATTACTGTGGACAAAATAAAAAACGACTTATTAATAATTGCTTGATTGATAAACATAAACTGTAAAGTGACTACATCTTAAACAAACGAGCGTTTAACCAGATCTGAGTTAATTTCTACTTCACTTTCGTAGTGAACCCAATGCACTTCTCTATTAAGTAAAGACATTTCATTTTTTCGGAGAATATATTGTGTTAACAAAGCTTAGATAAAAATAAAACAATCTATTCTAACTTTAAACTTAGCAGTTGTTAATCAAGTTATTGAATTTTAACTCATGTGGTTGCGAAAATGCCTTCTCTATACAGCTGCAATTCCTCTTTGTTTGAGTGTCAGATCACATCGACTGAAACGAATAATTAAGCACTGTTCCCACTCAAATACCTGAAACATGCCTTTAGGAGGACCGAACGAATACAAATCCTAATGGTGATAATAGAGCTAGCCCATATAGAAATATAATACATGATGACAGCAATGACGAACGTTTAACATTGCAGCGTCTCGTAAGTAAATGTCGTTAGCCACGCCTCTTTCAAATCTCTCTAACTGTTGACCTTTTCTAGGCACTCAGACACTCAACTATATGGTTTTATAAAACAACAAAATTATGAATAAAAGATGAAGAAAGACGATGGCATAATGAATTACGAGAGAAACACCCCGAGTTGCTCTGCGATCAGATGACATTAATATGTTATCCTTTTATTGGTTACACTAAGAAAAACTTGTTACACAAGGATTGTGTAAAAATGGCAACATTATAACATTGTTTTGTTTCAATACAAGAATTGTGTGGAGGACATAAGAACATAAATTTGTGTTGTTCCAATACAACTGAAGATGGCAAAAAAAACACCGATTATTATATATATGCGTGATTGATAAAAAAAACTGTAAAGTCCTACACTCTTAAAACAAACGAGCGGTTTTAACTCAGTCTATAATTCACTCTTCGTGCGAAATGCCTTCCCTATGAGTGATTCACTCTTTGCGAGTGGTAAAGAAATAAAAGAAACAATTACGTCTACACCTTAAACGACGTTTATCAGTTGAGTAATTTCCACTCCTTTCCGGTGCCGAAAATGCACTTCCCCTATAGGAGTGGATTTCACTCTTTTTTTTTTTAAAGAGTGTATTGCGTCCTAAAATATTATAACAAAATCATAAAGTTCATGAAGTGCCGTAATATACATTTTTAAGCTTTATAATAGCTATTTACCCGAAACATTAAAGACAGCAGATGCTGAACTATACATTTAGGGAGATTACATGCGTGCTGCGTCTTCAACATAATTCTTGGGCTAACCTTGCATTATTATTTGATAGCAATACAATTTTTGTTTTGTAACACAACTTGTAATAACTGAGAAAAACTATTTTGTGTTAAAAGTCAACATGGTTTTTTTTCTGAGTATCTATGGTATTGAATGTTGAGAAACGCTTAAAACTTACATTTAAAATAAGAAGTACTGAAAAACTAGAGTAGCCTACTTCCCTGGGTTTTTTAAATACTATCTGAAGTTCTTAAAGTATGGATAGACAGAAAGGCCAATGAATGCATAAAAGGTAGTATCTTATATAATACTTTTTTTACAAAAAAGAATTTGAACTGTTAGAACTGAAATTTATATCGACCTTCGTAGGACAGATAGACAGACCTTCGGAAAAGAGTACAGACAGATAGAAAAGTACAAAATATATAGGTCTTTGATGTCATATCTTTAAAGCGAAAAAAGAAATTATAAAATTGGGGAGTTAGAACGGAAATAGTAACGGACGTCTTATAAAGGACCTATGGAAGGACGGACGGACGGACGAAAAAGAATTCAAACGGACAGACCAAAAGTATAAAGGATCTGTCTCCAAATAGCATACTTTTCTAACAAAAACTATTTTTTAGAATATAGGACTGTTACATCGTATTTTGGAAGGGGTGCGGACGGAGAGACTAACGGACCGAAATCTCCACGATGTGTCCAAACCTACTTTACATTAAAAAAAAATTATCTCTAATTCGAATCCTATTATTAAAATGCAATATAGTTATCCTATATTCGGTGTTTCTCAAATAATTTAAAATTAATCCTTGTGGTAAAACAAAAATAAATAATGTGATAATAACAATAATAGTAATAATAAAAAAATAATAATAATAAAAACAGTAATAATAATAAATTAACGAAAATAGTATAAAATAGAAAACAAGTTCATAAAAAGAGAATAAAACGTTTTCGGCCATCGAAAGGAATGTCGTTAGCACGACTGTCATCTTTATCAAACTGTCAACCGCAAAAGCGGTCAAAACACTCAGAAATGCTTTTAAACTACTTTAAAAACGACAAATGAAAAACGGAGTCACCAAACAAAAAAAAATGATGAATTACGAGAACACAGGGCCGGCCCTTGTTTTGGACAGAACCGATTGTCCAAGTTAAAATAGAGCCATCGCCTTCAATTAGGAAGATGAACGAGGGACAATAAGGGAGGACTTTAATCTGACTATGAGGACCCTGAGCAAGTTATCATTAGTGACACGAGTGGGGATGAGGAACTGGTTATTGTGGGAGATGTGGGTTTGTTGGTTACTGTTGTTTTGCCTCCAAGATATTGGTGTTTAGAATGTTGATAGAAATATAATTTTGTAGGTGTTTTTTATTATTGCGCTCAAAGTGTGAAAAAGGAGTCCAAAATATAAGAAGCCAAAACCAGAATAAAAAATATTATAAAAATACTTAACTGTGGTTCATGAAAATTTAATAAAGTATCTTAGGTGGAAATCTTCGAATTATTTTAAGACGAGAGATAGAAGAAGAAGATTTTGGAAGACAAGAGATAAAAATATTTTGTATTACTATTTATTAAAATGTAATGCATATCTCATTCGTTTATTCGTGGTTCAAATGGTTTCGATACTTTATAGATAAATTATAAAAACACTGCATATAAGGCCTATAATTTAATAACGTCTTTAGTTATTAATTTAAAAAAAACGTATTTCTGTGGCAATTTGTTTTAGCCTGTGTTACTATTACTCATACGTTTTCTTCGTTGATATTAATGACTCTTATATTTAATATATCTATAAAAGAGTTTTCTTTTTTCGTTTTTATTAATGTACAAAGCACTGGTGAAAAATGAAATATCTGTATTTCTTTAGCATCTTTAAAGAGCGGACGACTCGATGTCGTTTTTTTTATGTAGGTTCAGGAGCATTTAGGTTGGGTCTAATAGATGATGGTGAGCGTCGAGATTTATTAGTAAAGAAGGATTGTTCCGGGAAGAATGCACGAGTTTTTATATTTTCATTGTAGCAATGCTTGTGCTGTTCATAGGATGTGGATGTAGTTTTTTCAAACTTCAGAGAAATAGGGTTTTGTCTCATCTGAACTGTATGAGGACTACTGGCGACGGAATCGGAATTTTGAACAGCGGTCAAGTTAGTCCATTAAACACGTGATGCGATTTTGACGATTTTTTTAACCCCCCATCTCACCCCGGTGAGATTTCGTGATACTTGTTTCAACCCCCAACCCTCCCCCCGTAATCTCAATAAGATTTTTCAAAATGAATTCGTATTATTTTATTCCTTTTTTGGTAAATGTTAAATAGTTTTTTAATGCTCCGTTATTTTGAAATATTGTTCGGAAAGCCACGATAAATATTATCAAGGAGAGATTTTGCCAAATTGAAGTATCGAGAAACATATTTTGCTGGAATTGAATTATATTTTCTCGCAATTGTACGTTGATTTTTTTTGCGGTGAAAAATTACGTTATATTGGATGAGACCCTCCTCCGGTATTATCCGTGGCATGACGTTGCAATCTACCGGGTGACACCGGCTCCACAGAAATATGGAAATAATGAAATGGGAAATGTTACTAAGAGAAGGTTTGAATAATTTTTACCTTTTTAAAGAGAATATAATACTATGAATCAATTTAATACAATACGGACTTTTGATAAAAAAGATGTCTCTCAAGAAACGCCGTATAAAAAGTTTTTTTTTGTCGCAAGGTTATTTATGAAATGTACACAATTTTGGAAACTGTTTGCCAGTTTAGGTTGATTTTATTGTCAAATTAAGCGTTCCCACAGAAGAATTATTCGGCATTAGATTTTTAAATTAGAATGGAATCCGCATGGCAAAAGGAAAAGAGGGAAGCCAAAAACAACGTGGCGTTGAACAATCAACAAGGAAGTAAAAGAACTTAACAAGTCACGGGGGAGATTAAGACCGTTGCTGCCAACAGGGTGAGGTGGCGGACCATGACGGTGGCCCCATGCTCCATGTTGGAGTGAAAGAGGAATAATTAAGTAAGTAAGTAAGTAAGATTTTTAAACATTGTAAAAAAGCCCCACCTAATTTACCGACATAGTGTGATGGTAAAAGTGCTGACATTACCCTGTTCAGTGAATTTACATATGATGCAAAATTTATTCTGTGATACTGGCAAGAATGCTTGCTTCATTTTCAGTAATCGGATGCATCTCTCTTTAACATTTAAATATTATATTGGAGTAAGTTATTCATGTGACTCTGTACGTCATGAAAACATCAATTTGCTGTAATACAAACATTACAACACTGCGATGCAAAACAAACCCCCCAAATTGTGCTGTGATTTTACAGATTTTTTTTTACAGTGAAGCTGACGACTAAGTCTACCCAGTTTATAATAAAACAATAAGTATGTGTGATAGATAAGTATAATTATTTATTTTCTTAATAATTTTTTTAGTAACTTTAAATGGTCGTGAAGTGATCGTTCAACACTTACAAGGTATCCTGCACGGTGAATATTCCTGGAATGTGGCCATAGAATCCCTGGCGATCCAGCAGTTTCCTACGGGTTCCCTCCTCTGGTAGTTGTAGGAAAAGTACACATATCGAGGGGCGCAAGCCTGAAAGAAATCAAGAATAGAAATAATTAAGAAAGAATCAATAGGGTAATTGACTAAAAAATATTTATTGGCTTAAAATATTCTTGTGCCAAAAATATTAGACTGTATTTTTTCTTTTTTCAAATACCCCATAAAAAGGGGGAAAAATGAATTTTAAAATTAGGGCGAAAAATCACTCCCGAAAACGCTTTGTGGCTGTCACGTGGTATCTATGATGTCACTAATAACTATAAACAAACTTTGAAACTCCTTTTTGGAATCTACTTTAAGCAAATTTGAACTATCCGCTTCTGTATAACCTCCACCCATTATCTATATAATTCTTATTTTAATAGTAAGTTAGATTAAAACCAGTTTAATTACAAACAAAAAAAACATCACACCGGTTTGTTTATATATACTAGTGACGTCAGCCAAAGCGACGTGTTTGTGATCACGTGACGTACCGATGAAAGAAAAAAGAAATTTGAAAATGATTTTTATGAATTATTTAAAGATTTATTTTGTTAAAAAATAAATCGTTTGTTATTTTTGGGTTCAAACTATAATTTAATATTGGAAGGTATTTTAGCGATACAGTCACTATTTATAGGTTAATGCGCACAACTTTGATATGACAAAGAGTTTAAAACAGCTTCTTCATTTTCAGCGTTAGTCAAGTGACGAGGTCGATAACTGAGCAAGCACTCAACAAAAAAAAATCGAGTGACATAAGTTACTTATTGATGTTAAACAAGTAGGTTCATAACAGAAAATGCCATTTATAACTTCGATATAATATTCGTGTGTCCAAAAAAAAGCAACAAATACAGCGTTTTATTCTGTATTACACTTTTAAACATCAAAATTAAACCAACTATTTTTTAAATCGAAAATTTAATAATTATTATTTATAGTATGCTCAATTTATTTGTATTTCGAAGAATAAATAATATTGCTCACACTAAAACAGAGGTAAAACATTTCATATCAACATACAATATTGAAACTATTAAATATCTATCGCTTTCAAAACATAACTAAACGAATTGATTTTGAAATACCATTAAAAAAAGACAATGAATAAACCTAGCATGTGTAATAACTAGTATTTATTAAAATGTCCTTCTTCCAAATGCTTAAATGTAAATGAAAAATGTTAAGTAAAAAAAGTTGTTTAAATTTGTATTCCAGATTTTGCACCGTCAACTTCGGTCTTCTAGGATTTAAACAGTGTACTCGGGAAACTTTCTTAAGATTTATGTGAACTGAAAGCACTTAAATATCCTCTTGTACCAATGACAAGGCATAATGCGTCTTAAAAGGCAGAAAAAATTGGGGCCCTGACGTCACAATGAAGAGTCTAACAAAACACGGGCATCAACTCGAATTAATCCATCTCGCTCTCTTATTATCCCGATCCATCTTTGGGGGGCCCCTCGCACTCTGCGACATGCAAGAAAAGAACCCTTTTGTATTTTTATACTTGTTCTCAAATGATTCCAGCAGGTTAAAAAAATATATGTGATGGTTTTTATTTTTTGTTACTAATTTTAATAGTTATTTATGCAACTAGTGTGAAAAGTAAGGCTTTTTTAAACGAGTTGAATAAATTATTTCACGTGCGAGGTACGAGCGAGTGAAATAAATTCACGAGTTTAAAAAAGGCTATTTTCAACGTGTTGTCATACACTATTTTTTTATAATAACGTGCAAAAAAGTATTTATTAAATTGGCATTTATTGATTGGCTTATTAATTATTTTATTATCATGTTCAAATGATTTGAAGGAATCAGTTCAAATGAAAAGAATTCAAATGAAGAGAATCAAATGAATGTTCAAATGAAGAATTTTCCACCAATCACAAAGCCGCCGAATAAAATATCACGCTCAAATAAAGAATTTTACACCAATCAGATGCTCTTATTTACTTTGTCGCACTAGTGCGTAAAAGTAACTTTGAACACGATTCGTTAAAGCATTTGCCACGATTTTTGAAAAAGTTCATTTCACGAATTAAATTAGTTCACGATTATAAAATTATTTTGCACGATATTTAAAAGTTTTTTTTTGCACGATATTATAAAAATGATATTTTTAAAACTTGCTTTAGCGTTTTTAGTGTGTAAAGAGGAGAAAAATAGCATCTTTTTATTTCATTGTAACTGTCAAGTGGAGTAACTTTGGTTCAAGAATAAAACTCTATTCCTGACTTTCCTTTTGAATATTTTTTTCACTCATAGCACAAGAAAGAGTTGCAATAAATTAAAAAAAAAGACAATAACATTCTAAAAGAGTGTTTTTAAGGAGAACAATTAGCTTGAAGAGCTTGGGTCGAAATTACCTCATTCGACGGTACTTTACAATTAAAAGATGGAGTATGAACAGTTTTGCTCCATTTTTAGCTTCCACACTACGTTTATAACGTAAAAAGTGGAAGATATTATAATAGTTCAGTCCGTCTGTTTGTCCGTCACCCACTTTCATAGCCGAACTACAAATGCTACGAACAAGTGTGATATGTCAAAAAATTCAGCGCATCGAAATTAGAATACATTGAAAATTTCAGAAAAGAATTCGAATTCGAAGAATTCATTATTTTTCGAATTTCAAACAAATTCAGCAAACGGTAATGAGTAATTATTAATTTGCGAAAGAAGATTAATGAAAATAGTTAATTTTGACGTTTAAAAGTTAGAATTAGAAATAAATTATAAGCTGAAGGCCCATGTGTTTGGCGATTTTTTTTCAGAGGTGTATAAATAGTGAGTTTTTGTTGATCACAAATACTGTGTGGAAGCGGTTTAAGTGACAGATTCTGTAACAAACCTACTTGTTTATGTATGTATTATTTATGTTTCAGTATATTTAAATGTAACATTGACCATTAAAACTACATAATTATTTTTTTAAAGTTAAAATGGGAAGATTTTTTATTTTTAGTATTGCTTCCTTGTGTACCTCACACATAAAACCAATAGTACAATTGTTTTCAAAACGTATATACCCATTTGCTGTTTTTAGTTTTCTATAAAAACTCGATTTTTATTCGAAAATTTTACTTATAAAAATACGTACGATTACAAAAATGGAAAACACTACTTCACGGGTTAATTTATTTTATAAATCAATCAAATATATGTTTTTAAAAATATCTGGTTGGTTTTGAGTTTCGTTTATTCTTTTCGATGCCAATTAAAAAGACGATAAAAACACAAATTTCATAAATGAAAATGCAATAATTTAACAAGAATAACATAAGGCCGACTAAAGTCAGGCTTAGGACAGTTGGAAATAGGACTACTTTAAAATTTTTTTGGGTAGTTCAGAAACAGTTAATTAGATAGTTAAAATAAAAGATAAACTTTCATTCAAAAAGAACCCTTTAAAAAGAAGAAAAAGTCGCGGCACGCGCAAGCCACACATTTATTTTTCATCCTGTCTCATCTTCCCTTATTCATCTTTCAAGCAAAAGTGTTTTTTAAAAAAAAATCCCTGCTATATTTGCGAGAAGAGAATGAGAGTCGCGAGGAATAATAAAAAGCGCCAAGAAAAACACGATTTTTTGCGGTCGGAAGTGAGGAAAGTCGCGGGGGTTTTCGCGCTCTAAATCGAACGACGACACGGAAAAGAAGGGCACGTTCTTTTTGATCAGTTTTTACCCATACTCGCCGGCAGGGCCTGATCTAGGAAACCTCGAACTATAGGCACAAAAAATTTTGCGGGCCCCTTTAGGGAAAATTTTGTGTATGATTTCCCTTACTGATGATGCTTGTTGACCAATTTTTCAAATTTTTGCTACGATTTTATCGGCTTCCTTATAACATCAATCAAACCAATTACTTTAGGGTAATGTTTTAGTCAAAGTCAAACTAAAAATGAAGTGGGGTCAGAATTTTTTTTAATTAGCTAAATTTTAGGGATCTGTACAGCATTTAGCTGAACAGAAACTAAAATTTAGGGGCTTCTAAAATTAGACCAACCCGAATTCGCTTGCCAAGCCATGTTAAACATTTATTAAAAACGAACCCCTTTAAAAGAAAGAAAAAGTCGAATCACGGATGAGACATGGATATTAGTGTTGTCAAGAGTACATGTGGAGAACATGCTCGTTCAATCTGGGAGTCCGAATGTCCTGTGGGCGGTCGTAACACAGTTACCATGGGTGCTGGTTGTCTGGAGATAAATGCCTCTCCCCTCCAGCGACGTGCATGAAATGAAGAGGGGGTGTCCACTCGGAGCAGACTCGGACTTTCACCCTCACGGGTTCTGAAAACCTTGTACCAACCGCAGCTACTGAACCCCCTCCTGCCTTCAGGCTATGCCCTAGAGCCACCCAACAACAACCCACACTCGCTAAACCCAACGACGCTATAGGAGGTACTTAGGTCAAGTTTCTACTATAGGTATAGCGGTTTAAAAAGCTGTTCGATGCTAAACTATTCATGACATCATGATTTTTAACAGTATCTGAGGAAAAACCTAGTGTCCAAATTTCCAGGAACAGGGGCCACAACAAGATCGACGCTTCTAGCCATTCGGAACAGCTTCGAGCAATAGTGTTCGGTCTAATCAGTCCTCGCGTAGAAATAATGAAGACCGATTATGCTCCAAAACAGGTATACATGAGCCAAAGCATCCGAACATATAACAACTGTATTCTAAAAAGAACTAGTATTCGGCGTTTGAACATTTGGGTAATATCCAGTGGCAACACGGTCGTTGAGAGACGGTGTTTTTCGGGAGGTGGATTTGATCCTGGAAATGGCCTAGTTAGCAACCCAAAGTACCACAAAAAGAGTCCAAAAGATACCTTTAAGTCAAGTCTTGTTTAATAGACGGAATGATATTATTTTTCAATAGCACAAAACGTGGTCAAAGTGATGCTTCTTCTATTTTAACATACTGAGATGTTCTTCACGTTTCCAGTCGAAAGGTCTCGTGTTCAAACACGGACATTGCCAAAATTACTGCCGACCTATAAACGGTCTGTTCCACTAAAAAGTCCCGACGTATAATTCTCCGTGTACAGGGAGTGCACGTTAAATATGCTCCAAAGTCCTGACGTTGTGTACTGCGTCGCTCTTAAAAAAAATCGCGTTGGGGGCCTACTCAGGTCTCGACTCGTCACTTGACTGTGGTTCTAAGTAACGACGCTCATTACCAACAGCTTTCATGTATCTCTAGTGCGAAGATATTTCAACCTAACCAACATTAGTATAAAATCTGCAATTGATAGTTATTTTGCGGCAAACTAACCAAATCTCTTTGGAACAAATATATTTTTTTCCCAAACTTTAAAAATTGACAAATATGCAAATTGAGCATATCAACGTATTAAAGAAATTGTGTGTACTATAAACACACACATGTACTAGGAAAATAAGATTTTCTAAACTTGTGCTGCAGAACGTTGCGCAAAATTAGCATTTATGAGATCGATTAAAATCGATACTATTATAGATATAAATAAAAAAACGCGACACCTCTTTTAGTATTAAAGTGAAGGAAAAGAGCGTGTTTTTACTTCCACAAATCTACTGAACTGCAGAGTTATAAAAAAAATAAAAGAAAATCTAGGTATGCGAACCCTTTGCTCGAGTTTTTAACTTTTTACCAAAAAAAAATATCCGTAACTTTGAAATTTAATTTAATAACCTTTTAAAAACCGCACTATTTCCAAACAAAACCGCTTATTTGTCGTAAATTCCGTAAAGAGTGGGCAGTTTTTATGTGCTATGATATCACTATCGCTAGAGCATCTTAGTTTCTGTACACATAGCTGTATACATTCACCATATAAGGTTCAGAAACGCTGCCTACATATTACTTGTCTATGCTGCTCGTCGAAGAATGCAGTAGTCATAAAAATCTCGCCGGGGGACGCTTTTCATAACTCTATACCTTTTTGCTGTAAATTGTCATACTAAGAGAGTTGTAAATAATCTGAGTTTTTCAACTGTAACACCTACGCGAAAACGCATCCTCAGAATTTCAGTAGTTGTGTGGTACAATTGGATTGATATTATTTTGGCTTTATAGTGCATGTTTTACCGTATTTGGGAATGAAAGGAGTTTGCTTGAAGCTATAGAAATGAAATGACTAAAATTTATAATGTACTGTTAAAAATTCTTATTGCTTGGTTTCACTATGGTGATGAAATATTTCACATTATTTTCGGTATTTGGTTGAAAAAAATTTCAGGTTTGGAAACAAAAATCTGAGAAATGGTTCAAACGAATACTAAAAATATGGTGAAATACTTCACCAAACAGCCTTTGCATAGGAACTATATTTTTTTGTGAAACCAAGCGCCAAATTTTTGACAGGTCAGTAGAATCATTTCTTTTCTGTCAAAGGCCATGACCACGCATCCATTACGGCGGCTCATACGTTAAGTTTTAAAGTCATTAAAGTTATTTTTTCTTGTTTATTTAAATTAAGTAATGGGCATTTTTATTACTTGTTCTAAATTTCAATTGTATTTTAGAACTTGGATGTTGAGGTGGAGTTTTTCGACGTAATAAATTCCTTAAAAGGGTTTTTATACTACCATGCATACCATTCCACTCATTCCAATCCATAATTGTGTATAAAGTCACGATTTTAAGAAACATGTGCAAAAGTTACATTTAATCCCAAGACCTGTCATGGATGAAAAGAAACTTTTCTTTTAATGCGAGCAAAGAGTTCTATAGTAGGGTAGGACTGAACCTGGCAACAGCACCATGGACCAACACGGAGACAATATAGGGTGGCATGTGGGGCCCGATGGCCGAGTGGTTTGGATCGCAGGCCATAACACTAGCAGTCCGCGCGCTGTAGCAGGGGCGGGTTCGATTCCCGTTTTTGCCCTGGGTGTGCTTCCTTTCTCAGTATCAAAATTATAAATTAACTAGCACTTTTGCCACTCTATTCGGGCTCCGTAGTGAGCCATGGCTGCCGATGGCAGCTCAGCACGAGTCGTTCCTCTACCCTACAATAGAACTCTTTGAATGCAAGCTGTCTTTATAAACGAATTTCACAACTAACAGCACAGCAAGAAGTTGGCATTTTAAAATTGTAATAAGTAAGATATTCTTTGAAAGCTCATTTTAGAATACTAAAACAAAAGTAACTCCAAACAAAAAATTAAAACAAGACCGCTGGACTTGTTGCCATTCACGACGTGAAACAACCCCATTGAATCAAAGCCATTTAATTTCCACCCATATATAATTATGTCCTTTTAGTATTATAATTCAGACATAGACACCGAATAAAAACAACTCTTTGACATTTATAATTAATTTAATCTGTTAGGCGCCCGCCAGTAGGACTATACCCGGATACACCAAAAAAAAAATCTAGCCACATTGGATATGTGTTTTTATGGGCCCATAAATTCAAGTCCCCATGTCATTTCCGATGTTATCGTGGTAAAATAACCTGAGGATTAAGCGAAGAATCCCCAATATTCATCACATGAGAGTGTGTCCTCGAGCCGATTCATCACGCTAAGCTTCCGGATAGTTGGCGATTTATAAAGTGTTTTTACGATTTTATCGTTTAAGAGTTAGCGTATAAGAAATATAAAACACGCGTATTTCGTACAGTTTGCCGACTGGGCCACTGAATGGTTATAGCTGTCAAAAGGTCCCTGATTCGAATCCCGGCATAAAGCGTGGATATTTGTGTTGCGTGTGGCTGTATTTGTCCTGAGTACACTGCGACATACGTGCTGGTTAAATTTGTGGAGTCTAAAAGTTCGGAACAAACGCCCGAGATGGCGCTACTGGTTTACTTTGGGCTCAAGTGTCGTCCTCGTCACTTGATCAGGGTTCTAATTTACGAGGTGCAATTTAGCTGCGTTAAAGCTCCATGGAGGCTAGAAATAGACACACGGGAAACGTACAACCTCCGACCGGGGCGCCGTAGGAGCTAGTTGGAGCCTCTGGGTTCGGGTTTGAATCCGTAAGGATGGAGTTTGTGTTTGTCGAGTATATGCGGAGTACGTGCTCGTTAAATCTGTTGGGTCCGAAAGTCCTGTGGTCGTCATGCGCATTTCCCGGGTACAGCCAACTATTCCTCCCTAGGGACATGTCTAAATTGTGAGGTGGAAGATGGCCACTTATATATGTGTGTGTTGTCGTGTCGTCTTCTTGACGATGGTTTATAAGCGGGTCTTTGTGACCAAGCACACAACCTGAAATATATGTCTAAACCCAACCTACAACCAACCTAACGTAACACAGTGATCACTAATTACCGATTTGATGAAGGTTTATAAGCGGGTCTCTGACCAAGCACACAAACCTGAATATATATGTCTACCAACCAACCAACCAACTAACCGATAATTTGGAAAAATTAATGAAAAATCAAGCAATGCACCAAAGTGGTTAGCGGGAATATGACAAAATTCCAATAATTTTTTTCTTACAATAAAAAAAAAATTTAACATTTACCGCTTGATGGAACTATTTTGACCAGGTATTCATGTTTGGTCTGATTGGATTAACGTCGTTTGGGTTTGGTTTGGTTTGAATTACCGTCGCACTAGAGATACACGAGGGCTATTACGTCGTTTGGGATATAAGTAAGGAGGTGTGAACACGCTTCAGGTTAGGTTGAGTACGAAAACGTCGTTCTCACAAATTTCAAAAAGCCAACAGCCTTTATAAATTTGAACCATGGTCGGTGAAGGTTATGTAAAATCGGGCTAGCAATACATAAAAAAGTGGTACCAAATGGACTAAACCATAATGAGTTCCAATTTGTTATCAAACGTGTCGGACGATGAGTTGTCAACGAGCATTAACTCCGTTGGTATGATGATCAATCACGCGTCTACAAGACGAAGTGCAATGTTTTGCAAACGAGACTGCCTTGTTGTGCTTTTTGAGGGAGTTTCTTACAACCATTCTGCAGGCAGCCGTTTATTTATAGCACTCTAGACTCGCAGAAAGGGGTACTCTGTTACTTTCCTTCTCTGTGGCGGATTAATTATTCTTGCAGTAGAGCTTAGAGGTTGTTTCGAAAACATAAACATTGCTTCCTTCTCGGATGAGTATTGTTTGTAGAAAATTCAGAGAAAAACCATATAGAAATAGCCCGATATATTTTGAAGTAGCGATCAGTCACGTACTAAGCAAGCGTTCAAAACCCTGAACTAATGGCATTTGGATATTGTATTCTTCCAATGCACATGTATATTTTACTGTCTACAGCTATTTTGTGTTATTAGAGGGTGTCTCACAACCATCCTGATTCAAAGCTGCTGACATAAGAGCCGTTTATTTATAGCACCCTAGGCTCACACAAAAATTGGTTGTACCTTCTCTCGGCGGATTAATTATTCCTGGAGCAGAGCTTAAAAGTTGTTTTGAAAACATAAACATGCCCTCTGTTGCTTCTAGAATGGATATTGTTCATAGGAAATTTAAGGGAAAACCATAGAAATAGTCCGGAATTGATCCTTCACTTCCAAGCAGGCGCTCAAACCACTGACATTTGGATATTGTACTTTTAATGCATTTGTAAATTTTACGGTATACAGCCTCGTTGTGTTATTAGAGGGTGTCTCACAGCCATTCTCATTCAAAGCTGCAGACAGAACAGCAGGGAACGTTTATTTATAGCACCCTAGACTTACAAAGAAAGGGGTTTACCTTCTCTCTCTGGTAGATTAATTATTTCTTGAGCAAAGTTTAGCGGTTGTTTTGAAAGAGTGACTTCTGCTGCTTCCAGGATGGGTTTTCGCAAGGGTTTTAAAACAACTCCATGGAAATGGGCTGGAATTAAGAAACATACCATTCGCGTGCAAAGTAAGCGTTGAAACCAGTAAGCCTTATTGACAGTATGATATTGAGTTCTTCATTGATGGACAGATTCTACTGCCAAAAGCAGAAAATGTCCTACACGGTAGACGCGAATGGCTGAGAAAATGTGGAGTGCGTATGCACTAAATTCTATTCAGAATTTACTCCCCTAAAAACACGAGCGAAACGGAATAAACGGATTTTTTAATCACTTCACAGATGTTCATTGACAATGGACAATTCGTTTGTTTGTGCGAAAGGAAGACAATATGCTTGACGTAACTATGGCATCCCTGTGGATGTGATCATTCTGGTTTGGACGAATTAGCTTCCGTGTGGTTTGTGGGGTTTAAGACAACGGTTGACGTAGCTGTGACGTCACTGTAGGCTTGGCAGTAACAGTTGTCCATTTACGAACAGATTAATGCTTGGGTTTTCTAAAGGATATAAAAGTTATTTACTGGGGAACAAATAATAATTTACTCCATAAGTTAACTTTTGAGTTGAGAACTACTCAGATACCACTCACCGGATAATTTTTTTTAACGTGATTAATAAGAACAGTACTTAATACTTACCACCACAAGCCCGCTCTCCCCAGAAGTACTGACAGTTGCTCCGAACCACTGGTTCGATTTGTCGTCTGTGTACTTGACAGAACCATTCACCACTCGAGTGTTGGAACCTGTATTGAAAAAACCACAAAATTAAAAAAAACTATTTTAAAGGATTACCTTTGCAAAATTTAAAGTCTGTAACAACAGAACCACCGATTAAAATAACCTGGCAATTCATCAGTATACTACAAAAAGTAATGAAAATTGTTTGAAAATTTTAATAGAGCTATGTATTGATAGATTAGTTGAATGGAATGAAAATCCGGTGGTATGAGAAAATTTAAGAACAGTATTTTTTTTAAGAACTACAACAGTACATTAAAATTAATTTTTAATGTACAAACTGAAAAAACGCATTTGAGCCTTCTTCGAGAACATTAAGATTTCCTAAAAATAAACAAAACATAACTGTTATTTCGAAAAAGATCAAATTTCAGGGGTGCCTTTGGGACATTTTGTAAGAGTCTCAATAAATTTTCTAGATTCGGCAAGAGTCTTGAAAATTCCAATTAATTCCCCGCTATTGTGACTGGTATTCTACCCACAAAGTGGTATTCTCTGGGACTTAATAAAGTTATCAGCTACAGTAGTAAAGTAGTAATTAAGCCATACACCCTAATTGCCTTTGCCGCACGGAAGCTAACACAGCGGTATGCCAATCACGCTATATGTTCTCCAATGAATATATTCATTGTATGAATTCCTAACTCACCTGAGATGTCAAAAGGAACAGTTAGACAACTGGCTGTAGATTCCAATCCACACCTGTAGACGGCGCCACCTGCTGCTACGTTGGGTTGAGTTGTTTGAGCACGGGGAGCCCCCACCAGGAGCCTGGAATAAAAAAAAACAGACTATATTAATATGGAATGGAACAAGTACTGGTATTTGTTATAAAAAGATTGTGTTGCAATTTTGCGCACTGTTGGGTAATTTGGTTTTGAGAGTATTTGTATTTAAGTTTTTTTCCACGTAAGGTTTCTTTTTCGGGTTATTAAAACAACACCTTTGAACTATACCTTTTGACTGGACTATAGGAAATGTGTCCATTAACAGAATTATGCAATTTCGCAGTAACATAATATACACTGTAAAAAGTTTTGTGTAACGTAGCATTAGAAAACGGTGTAAACTTACACTAAATCATATTAACCTTACTCCACGAAAACGAAGTAAGCTTACAAATAAAGTAGGAGTAAAAGAAACCTGTGACTGTGTTGCCGCTTCCCAATTTTTGATGGAGCTGAACAGCTTAGAGTAGAGTGTAACCTTGTATACAATATTATTTTCTGTTGTGAAATTTTGCGTTATATAACCCAAATAAAACTAAGCCTGTAGATAAGATTTGATATTGTCATCCTTCGATTTCAAGAATGTCGCTTTACTAACTACTCAACACCGTCAGATTAACAGAAACTGCCACAATTTTTTCATAATCCTTTTTTATTTTACAATAATTATGATTGACTATAAGCTTATAGTCTATGCAAAAGTGGAGGAAAGTTACACGGCGTTTTGCGGAAAATTCATCTTTCTATCACATAATTGGAGATCAATCAGCGTGTTCCAGAATAGTAGGTGTAATGTTACACCGAAAAACCATGTTCACATTACACCATTTTTTTACGGTATACAGGGCCGGATTTCTAAATAGGCTAAGGCTGTAGCCTAGAGCGGCAAAGTTTTGAGGGCAGCGAATTTTACGAAAATTAGAGGCATTCGGCATAAAAAAATTATTATATAGATACTAATATTTTTAAGATCGAAAACTAATAATTTAAATTAACGCGTAAATCGTAAACGTGCATATAATACTAATATTTAGTTGTAAACATATGGTAGCTGCGAGGGCAATTGTACCCTCTCCCCCCGAATATGGAAGTTGTAAGAAAAATAGTAGAATATGCATAGAGTTAGAATATGGTTTAAAAAATTATTTCGCTTATTATTCCGCTTTCGATTTAGAGTAAAGGTACATAGAAGATTCTAATATGTAAAAAGAAAAAAAAGTCAAGAAAACTATATCTGGCGAAAAATCGATCGTATAGCCTACAAGCGGCAAATCTTTAAATCCGGCCCTGACAGTATACACGCATTTCCTGTTTCGTAACCCCTCTTCCCTAAAGAGACCCATAAAAATAAGTGAAGGTGGGTTTACTTGGTGATTTTTAATGGTAACACTTTAATTTTTTTTATCAAATACGAAGAGGAAATGCAAAATTGGTCTGAACTTTAGTAAGTGGGAATCTACGTTAGATGACATTTACTGCACGGAAACTTTGATTTAAACACCTTACTTCTTTAGACAGCTGTTCTTCATTTGTCCCGCCATTCGCGCCTTTTTTTCCGTCAGAATAGAAAACTAAATTAAGAACGACAGTGTGAAGGATATGATATTCTCTTGAATATACGTTTCTGTTATGGGGGCCTCGTATGTAGCCCATTCGTCAGAATTTGGGCCTTTCATTGAGAAGGTTATAAACCAGCCATACACTGTTAAAAATTTTGTGCTTGGTTTCACCATGATATTGGTTCCTAGTATCTGCAACGGCTGTGTGGTGAAACGTTTCACCTTTTTTTCGGTGTTTGGTTGAACCATTTTTCTGCATTTGGAAACAAAAACCTGAGAAATGGTTCAACCGAATACCAAAAATATGGTTTAACGTTTCACCACACAGCCGTTGCAGCTACTATGAACCAAATTTTTAGTGAAACAAAGTGCTGAATTTTTAACAGTGTATCGTATAGACGGATATTTGTTTGTAAAAGTAAAATCGACATATTTATGGGACTTTCCGCGTACATTGGGACAAACATGCTTGTTAAATCTGGGGAGTTCGAGGTACCGATGGCGTTAGAGTACGGTGTCAGTCAAAGTTCCGTTGAGTGACAGTTTTTGTGGCAACCTTGTCACAATATCGTGGTTATAAATTACTAGGTACACTTGTCTGTGTTAAAGCTCCTATAAGACTCTAAGAGGATATAAATAGATAGCTGGAAACTGTCAAACAAAATCAAATCTCCTGCATTTGGGACGCAAGAGCCCCTTTGGACAAAGGTGTAGGCAGTTTTTTTTTAAATATTAAATTGCGGAGACTAGTATTACTATAGGAAACAAAAATCCTGTAATTTTTTTCAGTTACTTAAAAACATTATATAAATCCCTAGAAAGTATGATTTTACCATTTATGCGCTGAACATTGATGCGGAAAAAAGGAGATACACATTTATATCACAATGACTTCCTTGAAATTCTAATAATTAACAATAATTATGTAAAAATTAAGCATTACGCATATTTTATTAGTTTCTCAAGATTTAAACCACATACATTTTCATTCAGGTAACTTCGGAATACAAACAAAATAATAATAAAGTTCAACTACACTAGATAGCGCAAGTTAAAAATAATTGTTTTAAATATAGAAGATACACCTACTCCATCCTTCTCAACTTTACAAAAAAAAATTACGAATCGTTCCATTTTTAAACTGTCTTCCCCGATCAGAGGGGGTAAAGTGCATCTTTGTTCTTATTTTGTTCTATCTTAACCTTAAAACCTAGGACAAGTGATCTTACCATAGTTGACCATTTAACACCTATAAGTGTTCTTAGCTCAACAATGGTAAAGTCAAGTGGTAAGGCAAAGCTTAGAGAACTTTTTACGAAATGTGAGGATGCAAGGGGAGAAAGTTGGAGACCAAGTCATTCCTTAAAATATTGTGGTAAAAGAACGTTCGAATCTGGATAGAAGATTTCAGGAGGTGATAGAGAATAGAGATAATTCAAAAGTTTACATGATCTGATTTTAGCTTCCAAAAAAGTGGAAGGTTTTATAATCGTTCAGTCCGTCCGTCTGTCACCCACTTTCACAGAACAAACCGTAAGTCTCACAAACAAACGGGATACGTCATTTTAAAGCAAAAAATCAGATTAGGCTACATTCCAAATTTCATTAAAAAATTTTAATTAGAAGTTTATTTAAAATTTAAACAACTAAAAATTTAATTTACATTGAAATAACATGCAAATTCCATTTTTATTCAATATTTTCACTGTTGCCATTTCGTTAAACGTCCGAGAAACTTTATTTAAAATAAAAATAAAAACTTTTGAAAGAATAATTATTTATGTGATATAATTCATTTTGGAATTGTAATATCACAATAGAGTTCTTTTAATGGTTCTATATATATGTATGAAGAAAGATGCATAGAGAATTCTAAGTTGGCATAAAAAATATGCAAAGTTTCGCTTTTATTTTTAAAGCATCAATTGTACTAATTATATATTTTTCGAACTGTAAATTAATTTAACAAATAATAAATAACTGAATTTTCGAAAGAAATGTAAATGGGGAGGGAAATGAGGAGGGAAATTGTTGCGACACAAAGATATTTATTAAAAAAAGATTACATCATTATTCTTCGAACTTCAAACAAATTTAGCAAACGATAAAGTCTAATTATTAAATCTGAGGAAGAAGATTAATGAAAATAGTTCATTTTGGCGTTTAAAAGTCCGAATTACAACTAGCTAAAGGCCGTGTTTGGCGAAAATATTTTTTTTCAGGTGTATAAATAGTTTGTTTCCTGTTGAGTACAAATGTTGTGTGGAAGCGGTTTAAGTGACAGATTCTGTAATAAACCTACTTGTTTGCTTTTACTTACCTAATATGAATAATTATATAGATAATGAAAGTATTGCGATGGGGTCGAAAATCGGAAATGGAGATTTTTGGTTTCTACACGTTTATGAGGTTCTGTTTCTATAAAAGTTGTCTTTGAACAATGGTCCATCTGTCTGTGTCTGTCTGAAACCTTCTCTACAGCTCGGCTTAAATTATTTACGAACTACAAATTTAGTACGAACGTGTCCTATAGAACGTGTGCGCAAATGTTGGAGTGCGCAATGGGAGAATACGCAAATGGTAGCTGCCATATACCTTTTTTAGGTATTAAAGTTATTGAAATTACCTTATAGGTAGATATAATTATCTTTAAATGGGCATTAATATATTGAGTGGTAATCTGTGTAGTTAGTCAGCATACTGTTACACGCCAGTAGTTTTTCAAAATTTAGCTAACAATAGATAATGTTTCTCTATTTTTCTGCTTGCATATGTTGGTACTGAAGTTATCGAGCAAAAATAAAAATATCCCCTTGATTTTTTTCTCACTCCTGAAACTGGGTGATTATAAAATCCCATCATTGTTTATTTACGCTGCAATTTGCAACTTTTACCACACTCACAATTGAAAGACATCACGCACACAGGGTCTGTTTATGACAGGTTGTGGCCTAAGGCTCGGATAATTTTGGAGGCCCTTTTTGAAGTGATATTGTTACAAAAAATGTACATACTGCAAAGTTTTGACCTTTAAAAGTAAGGTCAATGTTCAAATATTATAATATCAACCAAGCACGGGGAGATTGTATTGTACCTATTGTTATTGTACATTATTATTGCACCTATTGTTATTGAAAACTCAAAAATATTAAATACTTCAAATATTCATAAAATCATACAAACTTACATACATAGGAAACAAAATGTACAAGTTTACCGCCAATTTTGGGGGCTCTAAAATAATTAGGTCTAGGCAATGATCAGGGTCTGCCTGCACTGCCACTTCATTGCTTAACTATGTAGGAAAAATACCATCTTCAGCTAGAAATCAACAGTTCCAGGGGGGCTTGTGTTTTCTTGGTAGTGGGTGTAAGACGAGGAGGGTGTAAGTGAGGTGATAACCCCTCCTTTCCCCTCAATAATTTAGGGGTCAACTACCCCAAATGAGCCTTCGAGGAAAGAATGCTAGTAAAAGTAAACGAATGGCCTAGGAATCCCGAGAAAATTGGGGGTTTGGATTTACGGGATGTTGTAAAATACAGTACAGTACCACTTTTTAATCCAAAGTAATTGATGTAAAAGCCCTTCATATTGCGGAAGGAAGAGGGGTTGATTTTGAATTACGTTTGTTGTAATGTACCAAGAGTTTGTTAGAATGGTGCGGAGTGTTATGGACTGTGTTCTTCGGTGTACAGAGTGTCTTCGAATTAGCAAGTGTGTTATGTTATAGAAAACTGCAAAGTTTTGATTCAGTATAGGAATTTTTTTTTAACCTAACTGATTTTTTTCAAATATTTAAATCTTAAAACTGGAATACGTAGCACGTAATTAAAACTCTATTCATGAATGCAATTAAGTTTAAAGTAATATAATAGGATTGTTTCAGGTCAGAGGGGCAACAGAAATGCTGAATGAAAATAAATTATTTCTTGAGCTTCGATATTGGGGAATCAATCTTTAATGGGAATAGAACACCAATCATCGTAGCACTGTCGAAGCAAGTACAGGAAGGAAAGCTGGAAGGAAATACGTCACCTGAAACAAGCCAATTTCTAAACTGAAATTAAATGTCTGTGAAACCGTAAAAAAAATAATTAGCTTATTCATAATACATAAAGCGATAATAAAAAGCGAATAAGAAAACGTATTTAATAACAAAACTAAATAATAATAAACTAATAAGAAACTAAAGTGAATAACAAATGGTTCACGTTCACATCAAATGCATTTCCACTACCCAATTTCAATCCAAATCTAATCTTTCTTTCCTTACTAAACACCCCTAAAATGCGATACAAAAGTGCTACAAAAAATCCGTGACAGCCGGCTTTTAACCATTTGACCCCGGGAAAGCGTAATCTCAAAGACAAGGGGAACTTGAGACATATGAGGGGCTTTTCTAGTGGGTGGTGGCAGGGCGAAATACAGAAAAGGCGACATTTTACACTTCACGAGCTTTTGACGTTTACATGGCACCCAGCTGCCGTTTACGATAGGGATGTTAGATAAAACGTATTGTTATTTTCATTAACTTTTTAAAGTGCAGTATGGCGTCATGCGACGGAGGATACATAGCAGGTTCTGTCCTGGTCTCTCAACTATTTTTTTAAGGGATCGTATTGGACATAGTGTCACAAATTCGTGTTACAGAGAAAAAAGTTATCCCACTGATAAATGAAGCTGTGGATATTGGAGAGAGGCTCGATAAATCTGTCGTGGTCCAAAATCATGAAGCAACGTATGATGTCGTTATGAGGTTGATATGGGTGTAAACTCAAGTGTTAGCCACATTGTTTATACAACCATACATTTAAATTATGAAACAACAGAAAATCCTAATTAAAATCGTATACAAACTGATTCCTTTAGAAAAAACATACACATTTGTGTGTGTGTCGAGATTTTAAATATTTTAAGTACAGTTGTTATTGTTTTTTATCATGCCTAACACGTACAGTTTAAATGACTCCTCCTAACTCCATTAGTTTAAACACACCATTCGTATAAAAAATTCCAGGAATTTTCCAAAAAACAACAATAATGCAGGTTAATTGTTCAGAAAAATGAATCTACATTACACTCGTTTACTAAGACATTCATCCCAACGACAAACATCTGTTATTTCGCGTTGAAACCGCTCGAATACATTCTTCTTACATTTTCTTCTTCTAAGGCATTCTTTTACATAACAAATGGTTCACATTGAGGCTCAAGTCAGGCGGACTTAAACAAAACTGAGTCATCAAAACGCTTTGCAAGCGAGTTCAGGATTATGCCATTGAGATTATTGTATAAACAACCACCTGTTATTTTTTGGTTTGAAGCCGCTTATGGTATTATTGGCTTTTAGTTTAGCTTTTATAAACGTTCAACACTATTCAGAGTGTGCCCTTAAGCTTTATTTACGACTATACCATTGCTATAAAAAGAGTTTTATATACGGAGTGGTGAAGTTCAATGTTAGTGGAATGAAGTTCAAGGCTTCAAAATTTTAAATAGGAAATGCCCTATCAATACTCTACTTGTGTAAAAATAGAAACTTCAAGAATTAGATAGAAATAAATTTAAATATTGAAATTATGACAGTTTTTTCAGGTACTAACCTAGTCTTTACTTGAAAAAGAATTCTTTTTGTAGGTTCATATTTTTTTTTGGTGCGTAAAACAATTTTAAATATTTCTTCTTTTTTTTTTACTTTATTTTATGGGAAATGCGAAAATTCAAAGTTTAAAATGTTAATAAGCTAGATGACAAAAAAAATCTTATTTTATAATTTCTAAAGTCATCAAACATTCTGTTCCCATACCCCTATCACTCATTTCAACCAATACAAATATTTTTAATGTGAAATTCACTTCAAAAGTTCCTGATGTTTAAAAAATATGAATACCACCACCTACTTATGCATGTCTGTTAATAAGAAACACACGACGATGCCCCATATTTCATGAAAAATCTGACTTAGTACTTCCAAATCATTCTATTATAACTGCCGAATGGGAGTCGAGCACTGTCCAGATGGGACTTATGGAACAGCGTTTTGCTGTTTAGGAGTGACAGAAGTGTAACTGACGAAAAGTGTTCAAAAACATGCCATTCTTATTTAGAGATAGAAAAATGCTATTATTTCCACTACTTCACGTTTTTCTACAATACCTATGGAGATCAGACTTTGTCCAACTCATCTGGGGGCGCCAGAGGGCGCCGCGATCGTCATTGTAAGTCTGGAAGAAGGTAAGCTAAAATAACTGTGACCGTGTCGTGTGTATTGGAAAAAAAGAACTAGAGAAGACGAAAGATGATGTAGTACTAAAAAGCACATTTTTGTAACTTTTTGGTATTAATTGATATTCTAAACTAAGTTAAAAATTTTATTAAATTAAACTTTTAAGTCTTTCATCGTATAGGTCGGTGTTTCGAGTCAGCTTGAATTTCTATTTCTTTCGCCTTAAATGACGAACATCTACAATACCTTTTTTTCAATTTCTTTTTAATTCTTTCGAGTAAAAAAATTAAAGAAGGCTAAAAATAGAACGCTCTATGACGAACCATCTAAAAATCACATTATGCTATTTACTATGACGCCATTCCAAACTGAGTTATAGCAGACAGATGTCTGTCCGAACGTACAGACACACAAATAAGAAGTATAAAAGATAGGTATCTGATATCTAATAACTTTTTAACAAAAAAAAAATTAAGATCTGACGGATAGAACCTAATTCGGAAAGGGATACGTTATATAGATGGTCATCTCCAGCATGTGAATAACGATTTTTCCATAACTTAAAAAATTATTTCGAATTAAAATTTTACTTGTATTGTTCATATTCAATGGATTTTTTTCCCCATTGAAGCCATATTAAATCAAAAATTGAATTAAAAATAGGAAAATCAGCTAAAATTCCTAGGCACCATAGGCTAGTTCCATACAAAATTTTCCTTTCTGTAGTGTAAGTCACATGTGTAAAAAGTGATTATCACTACAACTTTTAACATTAAATGAAAAAGAATTAGTGTAATAGCTGATCTACACTTATTAAAACCAAATAATGTGACTTGCTTTATTTAATTTGAAGAAAAATTCAAATTTAAAAAGCTTTTAATCTCCTCTTAAATTGTGACTTACGCTACAGTTACATGGAATTAGCCCACAACAGCTGTTGCCCTGTGCAAATTTCACTAAAAATAACAATTACATCTCTACCAAACCGAAAAGACAATCCCATAAACTGTCCCCAGAACCGCGTCTTTTTCCGGTGTGCCGACATCTGGACGACATTTCCTCGACAACTACGGAAGGATCAAGGGAAAGACAACGGAAGTATTACCACAGGGGGGGCTGACACAACCCCCCTTGGGTGATGCGTCGCTTCTGATTTTGCACAGAGCAGATCTTAATCTTATGTTTGAGTGGGATTTTAATCTCTTTTTGTTGAGGAATGTCGCACTTTTATATCAAGTTGCGCTTAAAAAAAACCCATCTCACTTGGGTACGAAACTTTGTATGTGGGCAAATGAAATTAACTGTGCGGTGGGTCACGGCCGACATTCAAATTGTTCCAAAGTAATTTGACAAACAACATTCTAACACATTTAGTATGACAATAATATGACATGACATCACAGATCGTAAATTGGACTTTACGATATCAAGTTCAGGTACAAGTCGGCACCAGGAAATAGATTACATATCTGATAAAATTAGGCTTACTATTTAAGGTATGGACCTTTAGTATGTATCATATTTGTTACTCTATTTTATTATGGTTTATATGGGAAGTGGGTGGGAACTGAACTCAACTTTAAGAATAACACACCGGTTTTCCTTTCATTTAATCGATTTTAGGAGACGTTTAGATTCTCGGTGGGTGGTCTGTCAAAACATTACCGTTAATAATAGGGAATTTAAGCACCATCGAGAGACATTAGCGGAGTATTTTGTGGTTTAGATTTCATACAAATGGCCATTACCTTTTTCAGTCTAGAGATCCATGTAAGGTTACTTGAAGAAAAGTTCTTTACAAGAAATATCATCTGTCGTACATATTTGAGAAATGAGAAGTTTTTGGTCAGAAAAATACGTAAGTGCTTTGGAATGGTATTAAAATATTTGAAGTACCATAGATATCCAGCTGTTCTACAACAAAAAATGTGATTTTATCACAACTGTATGGCGAAAATAATGTATATTACATTTATTAGAGGCATAAGACCCCCTCCCTCCAGTGTTCAAAATAAAAGAAATATGCAAAGATATTCAAAAGGCAATGTAATTTTAAAGTCGTTCAATTAATCAGCAGATCTGATTGATTTTACTGACTGAGTGATTTAACAGGTAATTTAAATTTTGTATTCAATTTATCTCATCAAACATGTAGGGTTTCCTATAAAAAAATTAAGGTTTACGATAAAATTGATAATACTTTATTTATATTAATTAATTTTACTTTAAGCAAAGGTCCGTAATTATTCAACATCACAGATCCATAGTGTATTCCTTCCTCTTACGTAGTAAAAAATTCAAAGAGCCAACACTAAGACACATTCTTTAAAGCAGTGACTTACAGTGCAACTATGAGAAATTTCAACAATAAAAAAAATGAACCAGCTTTACGAAAATCATAACAGATCCGTCCACTTCAATTTATCACTCTTTCTCAACCCATAACAACTATCCATTATCTTTAAAACTTGATACCTAAAGTTTAAAGGCTTATCTCGCTACATTAAAGCATAAGCCATCTTGTGATGGATTAGTTTTCTTCACGCCTAAATCTAGTCATCCATCCTTCAGTGATGAGGCCGCATCGTAGCTGTCTATATATTTTTATTATGTTGTTCTGATAAACTTTTATTCTCCTGTTTGAAATTACCACAGTCTACACAGCTATACTGTTTAAAATTTCGCGCTTCGTTTTAACGCAAAAGAAAAAGGTTCCTAGTAGCTGCAACGGCTATGTGTGGTGGAACGTTAAACTATATTTTCGGTTTTTAAGTTGAACCATTTTTCAGATTTCTCGGAAACAAAAACCGGGAAAATGGTTCAACCGAATTCCAAAAATATGGTAAAACCACACTTCCCTTACAGCTTGCAGCTACTTAGTCTTGGTGCTAGTACGGTGTCGACGATGTAAAAATATGGTGAAAAGTTACTTCAGAAGCTGTCGGCAGCACAACCTGTCATCAGTTTTACGGAGTAACGTTCCATCAATTTTTAACATAGTGTACATGAAGCATTTTAATAAAATTATACTTTAAGTGGTTAATGTAGTTCCTTGAGAATTTGTGGAACAGCTAATCTAATTCATTCCTTCCCGATACAAAAAAAAGTAATTGTAAGACATTATTTTTCCATAAAGCTTCCACCAAAATTTTACAGTGGATGAACCCAGTTCTAAGTTTGTGTGGGAAGTTAATTAGTTGTTCAATTTTATGAGTATCTTCCTTGCAACTATTTAACATTAAACTAACACAACTAAAATTTAGTATTTAATCTTTTAAAAAGTTGTATTTGTTACTAATGTATCTGAAAAATACGAGCGACCTTTCGTATTGTTTTTAATAGAGAGATAGTTAAACAATGCTAAAGAATAACGCAACTTTTTTATTGATTCTGGCTATCAATCCCTCAGCAAACCTCAACATCGGTCCATATTTTTCTCTGTTTGTCTACGCGATTCATCCCCCCCATCTTGGGATCTCCTGTCTAAAATTGCCGCACCGATTCGTCATAACACTTCCAGAAGAGGCTTTGCAAGATTTCTTTTTCTAGAGAGGTCTGGGTGTTGAGGGGGGGGGGAAAGTGATAACAGCAGGGTGGTTTAGACGGCTGTGACGGTTTCTTTCCTCCTTCTCCCATATATAAATAATAAGAGATGTATCGGTTATAGTGTGAAGTTTTCGAATAATGTATTTACTAAGGATCGGGGTTCGTCGTTGAATTTTAGAAAGAAATTGCTACAACAAATAGATAACCTCTAATTAATCTGTGTTTGTGAAACAATAAACAGATGAAATCTGCCGTGGTCAGGTACAATGCAGTAATTAGCCTAATGACTTACACCATTGTTGCAAAAACTCAATTACTTTAATCAATAGTAAAACATTGGTAAAGACTAATTATTTCAAATCAAAAATGGTCTAATCCATTGTTGTGGTTACAGGAGTTTACCTGCACACGCCAGAGCTATTTTACGAATTGAAAAATTACCTCAAAATATTTTATCTGTTGTTTTAAGCTCGTGGTCGCCATTTTTAATTTTAATATCCTTTTAGAGCTTAATCAAGAATCAAAATTTGATTTGGCGATTGCTTTTAACTTTCAAACGAATCCTAACTAGACTTGTGTAACTACACGACTTTCACAATTAGAACTCAATAAATTGATACATTTAAAGGTAATTATAAACGCCATAAGGAAATTTCAAATACTTCAAAACCTAAAAAGTTCTACGGCAGCTTAAAAATCTTGTTATGACGTCCGACAGGTACTAAGAACTCGTGAACGAAATTTGAAGTCCGTAGCTCTTTTAGTTGGAGCGGTAGAGTGACTTCAGACAGACATATGGACCAGCGTTCAAAGACCTATTTTTTTAGAATCAGCATCCTCAAAAACGTGTAGAAAACTCAAAATCTCCTTTCACCATCGCAATACTCTTTCATTACCTTTTATTTCCTATTAGATAATTGAAATTGACTACCTCATTTGCTTTTTAAATTTTTGCTTTAAAAAATAGGCTCGAATTTGTTATTTTCAATTATTAATATCCTTTTGGGGCTTAATCAAGAATTAAAATTTAATTTGGCGATCGCTTTCAACTTTCATATAAATCCTAAAAATATCCATTGTTCTGCTAATAAGGAGAGATGAGGACTAAAACGGTTTTCCGAAGATGATAAAAGATGTTTTTGGGAATCTGAACATGGATAATATCATATTTTTATTTTAAAATAATATTATTTTAATAAACAATTCAATAAGTTGGGGGGCCTTGGCTATAAGGCAGACTTGGCCCACCTTTAAATTTTAGTATTTAAAAATATTTTAGCATTTTCTCAATAGATGGTACTCAAAGCTACCGTTGTTAGCAGATAGCCACCTTAGTTTTATTGAGCTACTTTTTTGCATTGAGGAGAAAATAAAAAAAGAAAGTTTCTCACCCCAAAAAGTAAACATTTTAGATATAATTTGTAAGATTTTTTCAGAAAAACCAATTCAATTAAGTTTAAGTATATGGTATTTTTAAAATACTGTTATATTAAGGTTTTATTTTAGCTATAAAGTGCAATGAAGTAGGCTTCAAAGCACCATGTGCCATTCTTTACGAAATGGCTAGGTGGGGAGGGTTGGCCACTCTATGTAAGGGAGGGTTGGCCACTGGACCAAGGCTCCCTAAGTGAACTAGTTATGAAAATCTATACATAATGTTTATCAATACACGGTTAATAATAACGTATGATTATAATTTTATGAAGGTAATAGATTGATTGTTAGAATTTGTACTTGTTTAGAATAAAACGAAAACCTCAACTAAATCAAACTTATCATTTATGACCAAATATCAAACTTTTTCTGTAAAAACTATATAAGTTATTAATTCAAGTATAATAATACCCCAGATTAATATTAAGATATTATCATATTTTTTCTTTATAGGGGGAGAAGGGTACGAACGAGTAGCTTTGAAAGTGCGCTTTGACTTTGACTTTTACAGTTTGTGCCGTTAAAATAAAAAATCAACTGAGTAACTGTCAATTTCATGGAAAATTATAATTTATTCATTCTAAAATGTATTACCAAATATACGGTAAAATGATTTTTAAAGATTCAGAGGTGATTATAATATAATTTTTTAATTAATGTACAAATTAATTTGAATATTTATTATTTTCCTTTAAATATACGGAGATAAGTTTCTAAGTTTTAAAAAACAATATTTTAAAGAATGTTTTTTATATCACATATAACTGTTGAATAAAATTTCTTTAATTGTGCAATTACATGAAATTATTAGTGCAAAATAAATTATAAAATAATTCTTAAAAGCATGGCCAGGCTCACATGCTCTTACTATTTTGATAATAAATAACTAATATATTAACGAAACTTAATACTGCTGTGTAAACTGTAGTTAATACTAATGATTGTGTTAACACTATATAACTTTACAAATTATAAATATTTTATATTTGTTCTAAGAGTTTTTAGTAAATGATATTTAAACAAATATTATTGTTTTGTTTAAATTTGTACTAAAAATTTTAACATATGGCAAAATAAAATGTATAAATAATTAAATTCTAAAAGCATGGCCAAGTACCAAATGCCCCACTATTTGTGATAATAAATTAACTAATATTATACAACTTAAATACTGTTCTGTGCAGGTAATGATAACTACCTAATGACTTAGCCCATTGTTAAAAGCACTCATATAACTCTAACCTATAGTAAAACATTGGAAAGACTAATCATTTCAAAGCAAAAATTTTCTAATCCGTAGGGAATCCTGCAGTTTTCCCGCCCATGGTAGAATAATACAATCACATACGCACAAAAAACCATTAAATCAGTTTACAAAGTTTCAAAGACATAAGAAAAGAAAAATGTGGGAAAATATTTCGGACCTTATGTATAGCCAAAAATTCAAGATAGCATTAAAAAAAAAAATGTCATTCTAGATTATAAACACCGTGTAACATGTGTCACAAAAACGGGTTCACACACTTTATACTACAGGATAATTCACAGTTTTCTTGATTAAAAAAGCTTTTCAACTGTATGTGATAGCAAAGCAATTTCCCAAGCATAAAAGTGAATTTTCCTAGATAAAATGGAATGAAGATATAAAACGCTTTTTTTATAGAACAACTCTTTGTTGGTTCTGCTTTGTTTGAAGGTTCTGCACATCTAGTCTGGTTTTTATCATGCCTGCCTTTTTTTCCAGATGTTTTGTAGTAAAATATCAAACATAATAAAATATCAAACAGTAAAAATAAATCACTACCTTTAGCCTTACTTTGACTTGAAGTTAAGGCGAGAGGTTGCACCAAAATTTGGAATTTCACATGAGTTTGGTGAGATTGATCACCATTATTTAAAGCCAGCAAATCTACACCCGTTTTTGGTGCAACATGGTTCTTTATTATTCACAGTGAATAGACAATAATCTCAAGTTCGAGTAACAAAAAAGTAAATAGCCCACACAAGCAGTTCAGACCTTAAGTAAATAACTTAAAATATCACTTAGGTAACAGTTAAAAATACATACTACAATATTTTCTTTAACATCTTAAGTATTCCAGAACAGTAGCCACTAGCTTCATTTGTACTCTGCTGGTTTTACATAACAGAGGGGTTAGGGGGTCAAGTGTGAAAGTGTCTTGGGAATCAAACCAGAGATAGTCTCTGTGTTTTATAAAGAGGCCAAGGATTTTTTTTGGGGTAGGTAGCGATGATAATGAAAGTGGTTCGAAGATTTTAGCTTCCACGCTACTTCTATAACGTAAAAAGTGGAAGCTTTTACAAAGGCTGTTCGTTTATGTTCGTCACCCACTTTCCAACCGAAGCAAATGCTACAAACAAGTGCAATACGTTAAAAAAATTAAATTCACCGGAACTAGAAATCATTGAAATTCCCAGAGAACAAACGCGAATTATAAGTACTTTAATTATTGAAACAAAAACAAAATGACCCCCCCCCCCCCCCCCCACCATAGGAATACCATAAGAACGCCGTTTTTTAGGCAACCGAAAAAAAAAGCGCAGGGGAAAAAAAAGCATGCGGAAAAAAACGTTTTTTAACCCGATAGTCTATTTATTTACAACTGAAAAATTTCAAAGAAGGTATGTTACTAAATTATTAGTTTTTTGAAGTTATGAATATTGGAGTGTTTTTTGATAAGCCAGTGGAGTCACTAAGTTCTTGTTATTTTTATGCATGTAAAATAACCGAATTATCTGGCCTGCGGAAATACATTTTTTCCTATAAATTTAAGCTTTCATAAATATTTTTTTTTGTAACTGCAACGCTGATGCCATACAACAATATCACGAGAACCCATAAACAGCTTTGACGCCCCATTACTTACATTTATAAAGATAAAAAATAGGTCCTTAGTGCAACGGTCGTACTTACATATGTAGAGTCTAAACATTTTATTAACATAACATGCAACTTATCAACACCCCATGCTAATTGAAATTAATGCAACGGTTGTACAACTGTAGGGAGATTAAACATCCTTAGAGATTAAACAAATTTATCTAAACAACAAGTACTTTATTCCCCTACGTTAAAATTATTAACACAGCACGTTATTCATTGGTGTAAATTACCAAACATCTGTTATCGACTGATAAGTGACTATCGCCACATCCCTATTATCTAGAGAGCTCCATTATCAGGTAAAGTGCTTGTACATTCAATGGGGTGCACGCCTTGTGGGTACACGACAATCCGGTTGCGGTACACGCATATTTGTACATCTCCTCCAGGTACACGCCTTGACGATAAAGAAGAAGGAACAGGTTCACAAAAGACCGACAATCATCAATGAAACCATCTTATCTGGTTTACGCTGTGGAGACGGGATTTTACGCTATCCTACCAGCCTATCACATTATAATCGAGTAGACGGGGGTTTGAAAATTGGAGGCACTTTGAAAACTGAGACTGCAAGACCAGATCCGATTTTCAATACATAAGATTTTGGACTATACAATATCCACAATATCCACTATACAATATCCACAAAACACAATGTTGTTCATTCATGCAAAACTAATGTATGTAACTGATTTCGTAAAATCTAAAGAAAAACACTGTTCATAATTGACGCCAATTTTCAGTTTTTATTTAATATCTGCACTTGTTTAGAATATAAAATAAAATTTTCAATATTATTATTTAGTATTATGCACTGTCAAAGCAGTTGGTTTTCAAATTATGCATTTGTGGAAAATATATGAATTTTCAATCCACTCCGCGACTTGCAACTGTCCAGTTTTCCCAATCCGGTCATCTGATACAAAAACCTGGACACCCTTACCTTATTCACAGTCCCCACACGCACAACCGCCAAATTATCCATATTACAAATATATACTTAACATTATCAGGGATTAGGATTACAGCATCAGGTAATCCGGTAAGTTACGTCGTGCCACAGATCAGACACTAATTAATTGTCTGACTTGGCGTCCTTTAGAAGCTGATTTAGAAGCCGGGATTCCTGTTGGCGACCGTTTTTGTCATCGAGGTGACAGGACGATGAATGGGGGTTGTGGAGGAATCTTCACAATGGATAGCCTTGTGAATCGGTCTGGTAATAGACACTCCCTGGGTTCTTTGGTGGTACGGAAAAGGTTCTTTGGAATTTAGAAATAGATTTGGTTGTTTACTGTTTTCTACCTCAGAGTTTAAACACGTATGTATTTGTAGGGCGCTGCGATCGCTGCATGTGCACATTAAAAAAATATTGCGCAAGATTGCACCGGAATCCTAGAACTTTCTAGCTGCTACCCCTATTTTGAACATTGAATTACCACCTTTTCTGTGTACCAAAGTATTGGTTTTACCATAAAATTGATTAAAAAAAATCAGAAAAATTTGCCCAAATTGTGGTGGCAGCTAGAAAATTCCAAGATTCCAATGCAATCTTGCACTAAACTTTTTAACAGTGTGGAGCTACGATTGAAAACAAGTGAAAAATTATTGTAGGATCACGGACGTGAAAAGTGGATTGAAAAACCTGCCCTGACTCCTGTCCTGTCCTGAAAAACTGGGAAATACCTTTCTTTCTAACTTATACCTTATCTGGGAAATTCCTTTAATAAAATTTTTTATAAAAGTAAACAGCAGTTTTTCTTTGTTTACATCGGTAGCCTAGTAAATTCGTTTGATTTTATTTCTATATTTAGTAGTCAATAATTATTTATCCTATTCAATATTTTAATGAATATTTACCATAAACAATATTTTAAGAATAATTTATGTTTATGCAAATGAGACATTTAAATAATAAACAAAATTAAGATACATATTATTATATTACTATAGATATGTAAAGTATTTAAGGAAAATTTATAATTTTTTAAAAATTTTAAGTCCACAAGACAAATATTTATTAAAATACAAAATTGTAATAATTTGAATTAATCCCATTAAATAACATTTATTAACTGATGTTTTAATAATCCAAGTTTTTCCCAGGCGGGAAAACAACTTTTCCCAGGAAATACTGGTTTTTACCATGGTATTAACCGGAGATGGTAAAAACCATGTCAACTATCATTATGGTGAAAAAAAGCATTTTTTTTTAACAGGACAGAGTGTTTAAAGGCAATTTACCGACATCAAAAGTTTAGAACAACTTTCACGCTAAATTGCAAAAGTCAAAGACTGGTCAATCAAATTTAGGTAAGAAAATAGTTGCTTTAGTAGTTGCCTATAACTTAAAAAAAATAGTAACAAAAAAGTCGCCTTCTTATCAAGATAGTAGCAAAAATAGTAGCTTTAGTTGCCTATAATTTTTCACAATAGTAGCAAAAAAGTCGAATTCTTTTCAAAATAGTAGCAAAAAAGTCGAATTCTTTTCAAAATAGTAGCAAAAAAGTCGAATTCTTTTCAAAATAGTAGCAAAAATTGTTGCTTTAGTTGCCTATAAATTTTCAAAATAGTAGCAAAAAAGTCATCTTCTTATCAAGATAGTAGCAAAAATATAAGCTTTAGTTGCCCATAATTTTTTTAAATAGTAGCAAAAAGTTTCCTTCTTATCCAGATAGTAGCAAAAATAGTAGCTTTAGTTGCCAGTAATTTTTCAAAATAGTAGCGAAAAAGTCTTCTTATCAATATAGTAGCAAAAAAGTCTTCTTATCAATATAGTAGCAAAAAAGTCTTCTTATCAATATAGTAGCAAAAATAGTCGCTTAAGTTGCCTATAATTTTTCAAAATAGTAGCAATAAAACTCGCCTTATCAAGATAGTAGTAAAAATAGTTGCCTCAAATTTAAATGTGATATGTATAATAAAAAAAATTATTGGATTTACAATGCAATCTTACTATCCCGAAACTCCGGCGTAACCCGACACTCCGGCAATCCTTCTGTTCCGCGGAAATCCTACTATCTTTGGAAAAACGGGAACATGCCTATGAAAAAGTTGTAATACAAGAGTTGAACAGAAAAGTCGAAATTGTGAGAAAGCAAATAGAAGCCCAATTTTAAAATATAAATAATTTTTTTTTGTACAAATTGGTTTCTGAAGCGAAGAGGAATTTTTCGGCGAGAAAAAAAATATAGAAGAATGCGAAAAAGAAAGATTAAGAATGCGAAGAAAAAAAAAAGATAGAACTGCGGCGATACTAGTATCTCGAAACTCCGGCGGTCCTTCCCTCCCGCTTAAATCTTACTATCCCGAATGTAAGGCGATAATGATCACGAAACTGTGGCGATGCTACTATCCCGGATCTCCGGCAATCTTACTATTCCGAAACTCCGGCAATCCTACCATCCAGGGGCAATCCTACTATCCCGAAACTCAGGCGATACTACTAACCCAATACTCCGGCAATCTTACTATCCCAAATCTTCGGCATTCTTAAATACTGCCCCCCGGCGATACTACTACTACCAATCCCGAAACAGCGGCGATCCTACTATCCCGGATATCCGTCAATCTTCTTACTATCCCGAAACTCCGGCAATCCTTCCATTCCGAGGCAATCACTATCTTTGGAAAAACGGGGACAAGCCTATGACAAAGCTGTAATCCAATAGTTGATAAGAAAAGTTGAATTTGAGAAAGCAAATTGAACCCCCCCCCCCCCTCCAAAAAAAAATTAACTGTTTAAAAAAAATTATAAATTGGTATTTGAAGCTAAGAGGAATTTTTCGGCGAGAGGTAGATGAAGAGAATATAGAAAAAAGATAGAAACCCAAACAAACAGTTTTTAACTCCTTTACACTTCCACCAGAAGCGGCTCAGTGGCTGAGAGGTATTGTGCGTCCGCCTCACAAGCCCGAGATTGCGGGTTCGAACCCCGTCTGGGTCGCCTGATTTTCATGGTAGGGAAATCTTGTGTAGCACACAGATCTCGTTTAAAACACATATTTTTACTTATTAAAAATAACTTATTACTTATTAAAAATAACTTATTACTTATTAAAAATTAATATATCATATATAACAATTTAGTTATAAAAATAAGGAGATACAAAATTTTATATAGAAAAAGCAATTGAGATATAAAATTAAGGAGATAAAAAATTTGATATAGAAAAAGCAATTGAGATATAAAAGTAAGGAGATAAAAAATTTGATATAGAAAAAGCAATTGAGATATAAAATTAAAGAGATAAAAAAAATATAGTAAAAAACAACTGAGATATAAAAATAGGGAGGTAAAAAAAATTATACAGAAAAAACAATTACGATATAAAGTAAGGATATAAAAATTTTAATAAAAAAACAATGGAAATAATTAAAGTGAAGTCTTTCAATAAAAATTACAAGAAATATAAATCGGTCAAAGGATTTCAAAGATGTTTAGATGATTTGGTTTGCCAGTTACAAAATAATGAGCCAATCCAACATGCAATGAAATTGGCCAACACACCAGACGGAATAACTGTCTTGAGGGTCCACATGCTGCACGATTACAGATTATTGTTTTCCAAATTAATTGCTGCCAAAATGGTCATAGCTTTGGAAAAACGTGCGCGTGTCTATGACAAAGCTGTAATCCAAGAGTTGATCAGACAAGTTGAGTCTGAGAGAGCAAATTGAAACCTAACTTTAAAAAAAAATATTTTTTTTTTTTACAAATCGCTTTCTGAAGAGAAGATGATTTTTTGGCCGTCGGTTTTTTTCTTCAATTCCCTTTACAAATCGGTGTCTGAAGGTAAGAGGATTTTTTTCGGAGAGAGGTAGATGAAGAGAATATAAAAAAGATAGAACCCCAAACAAACAGTTCTATTTCTTTACATTTCCCCCCATAACTTAATATTCTTACAGCTTTGAACTAATAAACCGATTTCATTAACTATGGTGTTGTTGGAGAGGTTTTAAAACACAGATTTTTATTAATTAAAATTTTTGACTATTACTATAGGTTTTAAAAATCAATATATCGGCGCAATTGTAGATGGAGATTTATTAATATTATAAGGCAGGGTTTGAAATGCACCTTTTTTCAAAATTTTAATTTTTTTATGTAAAAAAAGCAATGTAGATAATCAGAGTGAAGTTTTTCAATAAAAATCACAAGAAATTGAAATCGGTCAAAGGGTTTTAAAGGTGTTTAGATGAGCTGATTGGCAGTTACAAGCCAATGAGCCAATCCAACATGCAATGAAATAGGCCAACATAAAAATTAATGTTCCAAACTACACATTTCAAATTATTTTTTTTAAAATTCTGCATTCCAAATTTGTAAGTTTCTTATTTTTTTAAATACTTAATAAGCTTTTTTTTTCAAATTAAATATATATATTAATAAAAAGCATTTTTCCGAGAAAAAAAATTCTGATTCTTGACAGAGAAATATAAAAAATAGTTCATTTTTCATTTTCATCATCAGACCCAAAATACTCAATGATTTTCGGCAAACATAAGATATCAAAGAAACAATGGAATTAATTATCATTTAATTTGTGTCAATCAAAAATAAAAGAAATCAGGCCATTAAAGTACAATTGACTTTTTTGGATACCATATCATACGAAACAGTTTCAAAATCAGCTACCAAATTCGAAAACTCAATACCGTTTTAGGGAGAAAAAAATTCAAACTACATTGGTAAGAGCAGGGGGTACTGTGGTGCTACAACCTTAATCCACGCTAGATGTCGCTGAATTACTACTACGTCACTACCAGTCATTTAGATTATAATAGTAATTGTAGCAAAAAAAGCCGAAGTACTCATCTTCACCTTGGGGATCTTTTTGGTAGATCATGAGTTACTGAGGCAGCTACAATGGTTTAGGTTTAAGTTTAAAACTGTTAATGGGGTTAATTGGAAAGTTTAAGGGGACGCGGTACCCGAAAAATTAAATCCAGTATTTTTATCGCTAGCATTCAAATTAAACTATTTTTACAAAGAACGAACATTCAATAAACATATACGAAAAAATGATTAATATCGAAACGCGTTTTTTCAAAAAATTAAAAAATTAAAAATTTTAACGTTTTTTCAAAATGCTACTCCTAAGAATTTTTTAATGGATTTTTTTAATGTTCCCACAGCATCTATTAATAAAAGTTGGTATGGATATTGAGCTGTCAGCTAAACAAAAATAGTTATGTAGCTTTATGTATAAAAATGGCCAAAAAATAAGACTTTTTCTAAATTTTCAACGTCATTCATTTTTAAAAAAAAATCTCATCCCACTAGACCTTATTCCATACCAAATTTTGTTAAACGCATATTTTTCAACACAGGAAAAAAATTTGGAGGTCTACATTAATTTACTTAAAAGCCTTAGGGTTTTAACCTATCACAAGCTGAAAAAAATTATAAATTTAAAAAAATCAACATAAAATTTCAAAAACCATTTTACCAAACCACTATATCATTTTCAATAAACCTCCTTTATTATAAAGGATACCTTCTTTTTGTGCAATATCCTTAGCTCACAGCATTCGAGCATGTTTAATTATTTTCTGGGCAACCCTAAATTTTGGGTAATGCGTCCCCTTAATAAAAACTTGTCACATGTGTTAAGTGATATTTGATATGTACACGCTTTTCAATCATTTTTTAATATACGCTCCACCTTCTTTCAAATTCAATTACTATCTCCGAGTGAATCTACATTTGGGGCGAGGCCCCGTAACGAATCGTCGCGAGTCATGTTAACGCATTTATGGTGCAACAAATGTTCACGGGTTTTGGCAACTTGATACCGATGTAAAGCGCCAAAATGAGAAATAGGCGTCATTTTTGTTTCAAGTAGATACTTGGAATGCTGTCGTCGCTTCTTGAGATTTTTCAGTGGCTTAGAACGTTTTGGGGATGAAAGGTCGCAGGGGGAGGGGGGTCTGAAACAGGACGTCAAAGTTAGTGAGACGTCTAATTTAAAATAATTTCTTTTTCTACAAATTTAATTTAAGTCAATTTTTAACTTAACAGCGTAACACGACGAGAAAAATCTAAAACTAAATTTTGGGTGTGAAAGATCTTTCAAAGCCAAACGTCAAAGTTTGTTTGGGACAGATTACAAAATATAAAATGCTAAGGAATTAATTAGCAAGTTTGTGCAGTTTTTGTTTCTTGCTTTCAGATATTGTATTACACAACGGGCCAATGTGATAGAATTAATTTTCACGGGCCGTTGCTAGCTTCCAACTTATCTGTTAATCCGTCGTATAACATTTTAATAATATCATGTGATTGAAATTTGTAAAATGAATAGTGATTGTTATAGTTAATGTTTACCATCGTATGTCATTATTTGTAACCATCAGTATTAACAATATCCAACATCCAACGGCTAAAGTGTAAACCTTTTTCACTGCGTGAGATTTAAATTAAAATTTGTAACTGATTATTTAATTTCTTAATTTTTTAAAAATTTTGCTTCTGTGTTATATGGTTATAAATGGCTCCCCCATGCTTTAAATCTTAAAATTTTTCTAAAATTATTAAATGTATAACTTTTTAAAAACTATGTGTGCTGCTAGATAACCTGACAGTTCATTACCTACAAACTACGTCTAAGTATTTTAAATAAAGTACATGGCGCCAAAATTTTGAGATTCACGCGTCAAATTGTTTTTTTTGTCATTGGCAGCTAAATTAGACAATTTCCCAAACGAAAACAAAACATTGTAAGCAATAAATTTGCATGCAGCAAAATAAAAGAGCTCAGTAAACAAGAACAATCATTTATACCCCCCCCCCCCCCAAAAAAAAAAAAGAAAAAGTATCATGCATTTTCTCCGAAACTGCCCCTCTTCCTGTTGGTTACGCTACTGGTAGCTCTAGTTGGACATCAATGCCACCCATCCACCCTTAAACCACTTGTTTTGCGGTCAATATTACAAGCGTGCTGCATAAAATTCCTATCAAACTCGCTGACCTTAAGTGATGTGCGGAATAATTTATTTCGCTCATGTTCGGGAACAAGGTCGATCTTCTGAGAAAGCATAGACCCATTTAAGGAGACGAGAAACTGAAAATATTCCAACTCTCATTTGAGAAATTAGTTTTATAGTTTTGATATCATAAGAAGAGAATGAGTGAAAGTGTAAATGAGGTGTATTTAGGCTGGTTTCACAAAGATTTTTCAGGTAGATTCTAGCTGCAAGGTCTGCAGTGGAAAGTTAATGAAAGATTAGGGGGAGGGAGAAACAGTAATCGAAATAATGTGAAAGAGAAGAAATGTAATACTCTTGGTAAAGAGTGAGGAAGCTATGGAATAATGCTACCGGCATTAGGGTAGGATAGAATAAAGGGGAAAAATTAAAAAATCCTCGATTTGGTTTTCGATCCCCGAAAAAGTCTCTGGGTTACCAGTCATTCTATATTTTTGTTTTTTCGTTATTTTCTTCAACTAGTTGCTTTTGCATAAAAGTATTATTTCACATTTAAACACAACAAGAAATGCTACAACAAAAAGTATAAAAGATAGGTATCTGATGCCATAGCTTTTAAGCAATTTTTTTTTAAAAAAAAAACTCTAATCGGACGGTTTAAACGAGAGTAAGAGGGGTAAGAACAGACAGACTGACGTAGGGAAATCTTGATTATGTCAATGCCTACTTTACTTTCGATTGAAAAAAATAGTAATAAAAAGAAAAAATGGCTAAAAAGTACAATGCAAGCATGTACGATCAACAATTTAGCTTAATTTTGACAAACAATTCCTCTGTAATGTATTATCCTGATGTTACATTATTCGTGCATTTGTAACTTAGCTTCAATATCTAAAACCGCACACTTAAAAAATATTCGCGCAAAGCAGTCTTAAATTTTGATTCAATTTATTTCCAAAATGTTCATTGAAAAATACAGGCCATTGTCAATGATTTCTACAGCAAAGAACAAAGTAGAATGACTCCGTGTCTTGTCAAAAGTTAATTTGGCAAAGCTTCAAATTGCTGTTGTAATTTGTTTCTTTGCTTTGGAAATCCGCTACAGGTCAAGTTTTTTTCTTAGTTTAAATTTACGCGTGTTTGCAACATGGTATACTAAGGACTGTGACGAATGATATTGATTACTTTTAAAGTCATATGACTTTTTTATTGTTATTCTAAGTTAAGTTAATTAATAATTTTTAAAGTTGTTACTTTAAATACTTTAAGTCAAATTAAAGTTTTTATTTCAAAATAATTTATTATTTTTAAGCTGTTTCTTCAAGTCAAATTTATATATTATTTTTAAAAAGTTGTTATTTTTAAAAATATAGTCAATTCTACGTATTATATAATTTCATAATAAGATACTATATTTCCCCCTTAAAATGTGAGCCGTAACAAGTCTACTAGTCGTCAAATGTATTTTACATACTTCACAGCAGTTTATGAGAATTGTGAATAAAATTTAAAAATTGCACAAAAAGTCGCAATCATTTTATCCAACTCCAGTACAACTGGTATTAATGTTTTTTTTATTTCCCCTTACAAAACTATAAACATTTTTTAAGCCTATTAAATTAACTTTAGCATTTCAATAGCAGCTTTTGATAATTATTATTATTTCAAGTTTATTATTCAATAGCTAATAGTTATGAAATAAAAAATAATATCTTACTTATTATTATCAATGATAATTAAGCAAGCAATATGGATCGAATAGTTATGAAAGTTTCGTGTCTATTGGAAATAGATCATTTAATGAAATCACTATATAAATCATTCTTCACTCTTTTCAATTTACAAACGAAGCAGATAAGATTAGAAATAACTTCTTTGCATTCAAAATCACCGACTACTATCCTATCTTATCTATGCAAGTCAAGCGAGTTGTCATTTCTATTTGAATAATACTCCGAAAGGTATATTCTTCTTTTCTGCTCTATTGTATATTCAGGGTTTTATGAATTGAGATCTATACTACAGCCGGTAATTATTTATGATGGACGAGGCAGTCATTTTTGATAATGATTAATTATTATTAATAACCGACGGTTATTAAGAATTACTGGTTATTATTTATTGATTATAACCAATTAATCAGATGGATGGTACTATATTCAGGGATATATTGAGTCGACCTACTTTTAGTAGTGTCTTTAATAAACGGACCCTGAAGATTTCATTTTCAGAGGGAAAATTGCAGTTAAAAATAGAAATGTAAGATAATCGGAGTTCGAATAATTTGAGTTCTACTGCATATCATACGGAACTATAAAAAAAAAAACCTGGAAAGATAGTCACTATAAAAAAAATTTCGGCCTCAGAAGTGTATAATATTATAATATTAATTTCTGCCAGAATTTACTTTCTAAATGCTATTTTTTTTTCTGCCTCAGAAGTACATATAAAATCGCAATATTACTTTCTCCCAGAATTTACTTTCAAAAGCTCTTTTCGTAGGTTTTTCTTTTAATAGATCCTTCCTAAAGTTGTTACATTTCATTCCTACGACATCCTACTAATCATTTTAACAATCAATATTGCATTAGGGTAAAAGCCTTTAAAAAATCTGCCATAGCAATAAAGGGTGTATACAAATATTAACTCACAGAAGAGGCGTTTATTTAAAAGCTTGGCTGGCTATTTGAACGGGTCAATTGTAGTGTTGCCTCGTTATACTATCTAAAGATAAGAAAGTATCTTTATTTTAATTGTTGCTGTAATTATGGAAATAAATGATTACGTCAAATCAGGATTTTTTTGAGAAAGTGTTTTTTTTATGTACAGAACTAATGGACTTCTTTTTTATGGATTTTTTTTTAATAATATAAGGATATTGAGTAGAAATTTCTATTTCAGCAAATATTCGTAAACGAGGTTGTTTTTAGTATAACAACAAGTTTAATTGTATTTGTTTACACACAATTCAAGGACTTTTAGTCTTTAGACAAACAATAATTTCTAGGTCCCTAGATTGTTTTTCCAAGAAATTTTATTGTAGTAATAAACTAACTATGGCGTTAAAAGGAATCACTTGCCAATTCACCAAAACTACTGGATCTCGTGACTGTAAACTCTGGCAGAAACAAGACGGTGTGAAATGCCTGGGGTTTTCACGTGAAGAGGCTGTAAAAAGTCCACATCTGCTTTTGGACTTTTTGGAAAATTTTAACCTCATGGACGAGATGGGCAGGCCGGATTTAAAGATTTGCAGCCTGTAGGCTACGATTTGCCGCCCCAGTCACAATATTCTTCCACTTCGGGGAAAGGTAGCTGGTTAGTTGCAAAATAGGGTGGTATGTGATGTTTAAAATAGATACATATATTAGAATCATCTATATACATTTACACACTAAATCGAAAGAAAAATAGGCGAATTTTTTTCAAACTGTTCTACTATTTTCTTTCAACTTCGATATCCGGGTGTAGGGGTGCACTTGCCCTTGCAGCGACCATGTTTGCTACGAAATATTAGTACCATATACGTTTACGGTTTACGCATTAATGTAAATTATTTGTTTTCCTTCTTAAAAATATTCGTATCTTTATAATAATTTTTTATGTCGAATGTCGCTTTAATGGGTCGTAAAATTTGCCGCTACGAAAAATTCACCGCTCTAGGCTACAGCCTACTTAGAAATCCGGCCCTGGAGATGGGGATTAGGCCCACCACTACAAATCGGTATTGGGTGTGACACTGGTTCACACCAGAGACAACAGTAACTCAAAACCATCCGATTCATTTACAACAATTCCAAACTGTACGTGTACCAACACAAATACGAAACTAAAGAAAATACCACTCACCAGCTATCCTTGCTGTCTTTGAACAGGGCCACCGAGTATCCAAACATGGAGCCAGGTGCACCTCGATGAACAACGGCACTCTTCAGATCAATGTTGAACCCAGACGCAAAGTCACACACAAGCAGACACCACAGAACGGGCCAGAATAGACCCTTCTTGTTGGAGATTCTGTTTTCCATTTCGGTTGTGGTTTTGGAAGAAGATACAATGCTGTTTTGTTTTTTATTGGAACTAAATTTGGAATTTTTGTTTATGACCGGCTTCTGGAGCTTGTTGGAGTTTCGGTGGAACTACAGAGTCGCGGCATGGTTTGTAGTTTGCGAATCGCATCAGGTTATAAGTAATATTTCATGTAAACATTAATGCAGTTTTTGACTCAATAGGGGAATATTCCATGTGAAAGTCGTTTTTACTAGTGATGAACATAAATTGATGAAGATTGAGTGATGAAGAAGACTATATATTGAGGATGGACTTTCAAAAACTCTATTTTAGGTGTAGACTAGTATAAACTAGTATTATATTTTACATTAACACAACTCCACTTATATCTAACTGAAAAAAGTTATCCTTCAAACTAAATACTGTCAACACAACCATCTTTTCCACTTGATACCTCAAAAAGAATCACAATCAAAACAATTCGAATTTCACGATACAAAAACTCACGTGCAGACGATAATTCTCTTTCAAACCGATGATGCCAACCAGGGGAAAACAAAACATAACAGAAAATTACATCAAACAATTATTTCTGGGCGCAAACACACAATTTGGAACACAAGGTAGAATGTTTTTTTCCCGCCACCGGGATGTTGGAAGAGTAAGGAACAAGTCTTGTGTCCCGCGCGGGCTCTCGCTCCCAAATAAAGATAAGCGTGTCATGTTCTTGGTTTGGGAAGATGCCAGTGGTAGGGGGACGAGGGAGGTATTCGGTTATATTTAGAGAGTGTTTGTATTATATTTGTACTCTTTTTGACTGAATACTTTAGTACTTTGTTTACGTACTCTTTACGACTGGTATATTATTATTTTTTATATTGAAAAAATGTCCGTGAATTATTTGTACTCTTTTTAAAAACTGGTTTATTATTTAAAAAAATTTAGATTGAAATAAATATCCGCACCCAAAAATAGGTAAACTAACAAATAGCTGCTGGACAGATTACGGATACAGAAGCAACATATACATGGCTTATTTTGTTGTTATTTTAATTTAAAGTAGTTAAGTACCATAATTTTAGGCAATATCTCAATAAAAGATTTAATTAAAATTTTAAAAGAAATACTTATCTTCTTAACAAGATAAAGAATTGGAGATAATCAGAAAATATAATATCAGAATAATTTATAAAAGATAGGATTCATTAAAAACTGAAGGACGATCTCATAATAATAAATGAATGAAATAAAAAGATATATTTCCGTTAATTAAAAATGGTTTTCATTGACACATTTTACGTTTTTTTTAATTCCTTGTTAGGCACTTGTTAATACATTAATTCTCTCTCTAATAGAGAGAGAAAAAAAAATAATAATAAAAAAATTCCATTCTCTCTCTAACACATGCCTAAAACCTTTTTTCTTTCAAAAACCATTTTAACTTAAAAATAGTAAGAAAAGGCAGAAGAAGTTATTGTCCCAATGGAATAAGGTTAAAAATACTCTGAACTAAAACTGCAGACCATAGACCTTACAAATGGCTTATTATAAAAAAAGCCTATAATTGATTGAATAATAAATAATTAAAATAACAATAATGAAAGAGTTCGTTTCGTGGGAAAATTTATAGAATCTTCAAAATTACAAGCAGAGCATATTAAAATTTTATTGATATCATTTGATTTGATTAATATCCTTTACGTAATTAAGGACGTATCATAAATGAAAATTTCTTCGTTTAGATTATTAATCAATGTGGGTTAATACATTTAGATTAAATTTACTTAATTATTTTAAATATAATTAGTTATAACTTATTAATTTTCATTTTTAAATTTTGCATAACGCAGTTCTGAAATCTGTCTCGAGTGGTTAGAGCTGGACATACACACACAAATACGGCAGCGTATATGGGACTGGTGCACGTTAAATCAATCGTGCTCCAAACTCTTGACGCCGCATACGATGCCGCTATAAGGTTGCGATGTAAGCTAGCTAAATTGTCGGCATCTACCTCGTCACTTGATCGAGGTTCTAAATTATGGTGTCAGTCGCCATTAACCCTCTACCGCTACTTCAATTAAACCAAACCAAGAGTTTAGCATTAAATCCTAAACGTTAAATCATTTTAATCATTGCCTCTTTTCTCTCATTTCCTTTTCTTCCGTTAAGCAAAAAAACACAGGGGGAAATAACAAGACAATCCCTCTTTTACATCTGTAGCCAGTAGTGTGACGTCTGTCTTCCCCTTGGGGGAATGGGTCTCATTTGCAGTCCTCCTGTTCGCAGAGGGGGTGTTTAGAAGGGGGTAGGTTTTTAAAGATAAATAGAGCTAAGGTTTCGTAGAAACAGGGATTGAAAGAGGTGAAAGTCGGAATTTGGGAGAGATAAGCACGTTTTTCTGGTGTTTGGTCTATTTTTTCTTGCGACGTAAATGAACCGTTTATTTGTTTAGGGGGACAACGTTGCTGGAAGGAACGTTAAAAAATCTGTTTTGAGTCAATTATACATTTGTAAAATACTTACTGATTGTGATCGTGCTTGTAATTAAAATGCCTGCTTATAACCTGGAACTAGTATGATACTTTGGTACGACAGTTGACAGGTATGGTGGTTGCATTTAATGAACTTTCATTCAAGGACTCCGGTGTGCTGAAAGAGTTTCTATAGAAATCTATGAGTTCCATTGTTCACGATCGTGTACTTTTATTTTACATGTTATCAGTTATTTAATTTACAAATTACGAAAAGGGCATTGGGAGAGAGTCATAGAAATATTTATATCTAAATTATTAATTATCACTCGATTAAGTATTATGGTGCATTATGGTTTAACATTATGGGTGAATTTGTATCTTAAATTAACAATTTTAAGAACGAACAACGAACTTTCATTCAAGGTTTTGAGCGTGCTGAAAGAATTTCTACATAAATCCTTATAAGTCGTATATTACACTATCGTGTACATTTATTTTAACTGTCATCCAGTTGTTTAATTTACAAATTACGAAAAGAGCATTGGGAGAGAGTCATAGAAATATTTATATCTTAATTATCACTCGATTAAGTATTATGGTGCATTATGGTTTAACATTATGGGTGAATTTGTATCTTAAATTAACAATTTTAAGAACGAACAACGAACTTTCGTTCAAGGTTTTGAGCGTGCTGAAAGAATTTCTACATAAATCCTTATAAGTCGTATAATACACTATCGTGTACATTTATTTTAACTGTCATCCAGTAATTTAATTACAAATTGGGGGCTTTTACCTTAAATAACAATTTTCGGGTTATTGTAAAAAACATGTTTTGCCAGAGAATTTAAAGCGGTACTGATAGGACCTTTATTATGTTAGCCAAACCTATTTAAAATAAATTCCGGCTCCATGACACTTAAGTAAAGTTCAATATATAAGTAATTAACTATTTATATTGATTTTTTTAAAAAGGCTTCATATTTGGTTTTCCTTATTATTTCTGACAACATTGTCGGTATTCATGTCTACTTTACTTTAGAACAAACAGTAGTATTGATCTTGCATCGACAAGCAACAAACTCGTTCTAAACGAGAGGACTTACAGCTGCCAAAACATTAACCCTGTTATTCTTGAAAACATCATTTGGAGTGGTAAGGTTCTGAATTGAAGCTTTTCTTTTAAGGGGACCAGACCAGAACCCCAAAAATTTTCAATAATGACATTTCTACGTTTTTAGTATTTCTCACACTATGTAATCTTAGCTTTACAACGATATCTTAAGATAAAACTTTCAAGTACTAGAACTAGAAGTATTTTTAAATATATATTTTTAAATGTTGTTTAGGTAAAATCCCCTTATGTTTCATAGGTAAGAAACCACTATTGTTTACCTTAAACGCTTATATCTCAAAACTTACTTTTTCAATGTGCGTGTACCTTTTTCTCAGAATCCACTATAAGTATCAACCTGAAAGTTTTTATACGTAATTAAGAAGTTGGTTTCTAAAAATGGCTGGAGGGATTTGAGTATAACTATCTTACTTTTTTTTCTTTTTAATATTAATGATGTTTTTTAGGTCAAAAGTGTGTAGTTTCACTTAAAAATTTATAATTTAAAAACTAAACAAATTTTTAAAAATGCCTCCCTCAAAATATAGCTAAACATACATTTAATAAATAGTTAAAATTTCATTAAAAAGTATCAAATAGATTCTGAGAAAAAGGTACATAAAAAAGGCCATTTTAACATGGGTTTCAATGGAGGGCTCCGGTCCCCCTTAAAATATTTGATAAATTGTTCTTTATAGAAAAATAAATATATAAGTAGAAAATCATTTCCTCATTATATTTTACAAAATTTTCGAATTATTAGTTGCAAATTCAATAGTACTTTTGATTACGATGATTTACATTAAATGAGAATTATCAAATTTTGGCCAGCAAATTAATGATTAGTTACACCTAATTGACTTAAAATCTCTATGAATCTATAATAAAAAAAATCCCGAAAATATTACTATAAAAATATATACCCAAAATTAATTAAGAACATAAACTTAAATGCTACCCCAATGAACCATTATTAATCCTTAATTGGGTTACAACTAATAATTAAGATTTAAGTATTCGTGTAACCCTTCTTTCCCCATATCTCCTCAACTTGATTCACAAATATTATCCGGAATGTTTCAAATGCATAAACAATAATTAATAATTTTATTAATTAATAACAATAAATGAATGAGAATAAATATTTCATGTACAATAAGTTAGTGTTAGACAATAGGAAATTGTTGTTATCACGAATAATTCTCGAAAATGTTTAGCGACGTACCAGACGAAGCAAAGCATCGAGAAAGTTTTGAATTAATGGCTTTTATTAAAATAATATTTTATGTTATTTAATAATATAAATAATTTATATTATTTAAATTACTATCGCAGAGAAAAGGACGAAGATTCGTATAAAGATACCTAATAACTTTTTAATTCCTCGCAAAGTATATAATCATTTACAGCGATAGTAGTTGGATTTGAATGGGTGAATAATCACCCTTGGTGCAGTTCGAACTACACGACGGCCCTGCAAAAGAGTCTTAATGAAAAAACGAATGGATTAAGGAAACGCCTGATTAACGAACTCTGTTCATAAATGAAGTCCATTGCCTGCGTGAGAACGCACAAAGTGGGGATTTGAAAGAAAGGGGCGTGACTGGGTAAATTGGAACTGATGAGTAGGGACAGTAATGCCACGGTATTTAGCGATACCATTCAATTGCCATAAATGACTAGGATAATTACACTCTAATTGGAGTGATTCGGCTCAAATGAAGTAACTTGTTGTCATCTTAATGGAAGGGATGGGGCCCTGATGCCGAGTGGTTTGAACCATTACGCTAGCAGTCTGTGCGCTGTAACGGGTGCGGGTTCGATTCCCGCCTTCGCCCTGGGTGTTATTCCTTTATCTGTGGACATAAAAATTCTTTCTGTGTCTGTCTTACTTGACGAAGGCTTCATAAGTGGGTCTCTGATGAAGCACACAAGCCGAATATATATGTACCTTACCCCTCCCCCCCCCCAATGTAAGGATACAAATAATTGTTTTTAATGTACTAATTTTAAATGTAGTGTAATTTAAATGTAACGAATTTTAAATGTAGTTAACTAATTTTAAATGTAGTGTAACGTTAGTGCAAACCACCTTATTTCTTTCTGGGATTGACACATTTTCTCTTGAAATTAAGTATACAATTATGAAACCGAAACGCATGAAAAGGCAAATGCATGTTAAATGCTTATTTTTTTTAAATAATATTTTACTGTAATAGTATAAAATAATGTTTAAAATTAATTTTTCCTGGAGGTTTTTAAATGGTACATATATCTTCTTTTGAACATAACGAGATTAGATTCCAATAAATTCCAAAATTTTCGACATCATTATGCAACAACCGGATATCAAAATTTTAAAATGCTTTAAATAACTGTATATTTTACTATAATGAAAAGAGAAAAGGAGTGCAATATAAATGGGGTTAAATATGTGAGTTACTGACCACATATTTACTATTAAACGAAATCTTAAAATTGTATTGAAAAAAAAATTACGTGCTGCTCCAAAAAAAAAAAATGTTTTTAAAGACCATATTTTAATGTTAATAGATTTGTCTTTATGCGTTGTTTTTGAACAAAACTCTCTTTTAAGTCATACAAAATGAAATTAAAATTTTTTTGGTTAGGAAAATGGTTAATTTATAAGAAAAGTTAATATGTCTAAAATTAACCTAGATCACTATTATATTATCTGTCTATTAATTAGTATAATTTCAAATACCCTTATTGCAAATATCTGGTTGCTCTCCTGAATAAAAAGCTTTACTACAGCTATCCGAAGCATTAAAGCATTAATAATTTTTAGTATCAGTGCAACACTTTTTGCTTTTCCGCCGTTTAGTTGAAACCATAGAAATTGTAGCTGTGTGTGTGTAAAACCGTTTCTCTGAATATTTTTACTTTTTGTTTTTAGGGAAAGATAAACTCTGTCCCATCCGCTGCCTGCTTTAGTTTCCTTTGAAGGGACAATACTTCCTGACACGCGATAAATTATACAAACAAGAAAATTAAGCACGTTACGTTTAGTTTTTTGTTGCTAAAGTAGCTGTAAGTTGTTCCTTGACATTTTGGGTTAGGTTGAATGACGTTATTTGAACGATAAAGTGTCAGTTTTACCAGTATTTAATATTTTTAAAGAGATTAGAAAAAATATAAATTGATTTGAGAAAAGATTTAAGTCTAATGTTATGATACCGGACATCAGCCGTTTTTCTCTGTCTTGATGCAGACATAATTATTAATACTAGTCTTTAATAGTTATTTATGCAACAAGTGTGAAAAGTAACACTTTTTAAAACTATTGGATTTTATTTTACGAGCGAGTGAAATAATGACACGTGTTTTAAAAAGTTTACTTTTCACACGTGTTTCATACACTATTTTTTATAATTACGTGAAAAAAATCAAATATCATTGGTTCATAAATAATTCACGTGCTAATTTTTTTTACGTAAAGAAGATCGGCATCGATAAATCTCCGGAACTACAAAAGGCAAACATATTTTTAGTTTAAAGTCAAACATTTGAACATGGATACTGATTCAAAAATAATAATAACATTCACGCGCATAATATTTATAAATAAAGCAGATCAATAAATTTCTGGATTTTATGAATCTTCTGAAATAGAAATTTTACTTGAAATGTTGGCATCTTATGAAAAGAGTGAAAAAAAGTACTTTTTTTCACTGCTTTTGGGTGAAAAAAAAGTAATTTTTTATCACTGTTTCTAAAAAGTATAACTTTCGCACGCGTCTGATATTAAAATTATAGTGTAAAAATTGGATTTTTTCACGCAATTATAAAAAATCTATTATTGGTTTGGGTCATTGAAAGACGCATCAGCTAAGGGTGACGCATCAGCTTAGTTAACACAAGGCTATAAGTGAGTATTTGAGATTATAATATCGTTGGTCAAATGACAAAACCACGAATGTGCGGATTCTAGGGATTTGCGGTTTTTGAAAAATAAAACCACTTCTCGGTTTAATCGGTTCTTTTTTTTAATCTGGTTTTAACCGGAATCAGTTAAAAGTAACTAAAAACCGGTCCTTTGAAAAACGGTTCTAGTTGCTTGGTTGGTTGAACGACCCCAGCTGTCTATTTAGGTTAGGTGTGAAAATCGTCGCACTAGAGCTACAAGAGGGCTATTGGTGATGGTCGTCGTAATTTAGAACCACAATCATGTCTCATCCATTGATTTATCTAACTGCATTAAATTTTTCCTTCAGTTTAGGGTCTTGTCACTTGACTGTGATTCTTAATTATAGCGCCCGTCGCAAACTGCCGTCGTGTAGCTCTAAAGCGAAGATAATGCAAACTAACAAACCTTCAGTTGAGCCGGTTAAAATGTTTATTCAAACCGGTTCTTCAGTTTTAACCGGTTCAACCAAAGAAATGTTTTTGCCCATTTAACCGAACCTAAAAACCGGTTTAACTGTTTCGGGTTTTCCATCCCTTTGCACATTTGTGTTTTTGCACATTCGTGGTTTCGTCCTTTTACCGACGATATGTGGTTTGTTCTGACTTCTGCACCAAATAAGGATTACTTAATACGTTATTCTTAGCCAGTTTTTTTAATTAGGAAGAATTAGGAATAAAATGGAAAGTAAGTATTGGCATCTTGTAGATTTCCGTGTTTCTATCTGTAATAATTTGTCTGTTGATACCTTCTCTCAATTTCCGTTCTAACAGACCTATTTTAAAAACCTATTTTCATTTTTGAAATTTATGACACAAGTCTATCTTTTGACCTTTTTGGGTAAGGGGTATGGGATATATATTCCGGCTTGTGTGCTTGATCAGAGACCCGCTTATATAAGCCTTCGTCAAGTATAAGACAGACACAGAAAGAATTTTTACTGTCACAGAGAAAGGAAAGTATACCCAGAGCGAAGGCGGGAATCGAACCCGCACCCGTTACAGCGCGCATACTGCTAGCGTAATGGTCCAAACCACTCGACCATCCGGGCCCCTTGACCTTTATGTGGTCTGACCTTAACAACGTCTGGTGATCTGTGATGTTGCTGATCTGTGGTGTATTTCAATTTCCGTTCTTTCCTACTGTTTTTAAAAATACTTCTTTTGTTTGGAGAAGAGAATATTTCTTTTTACTTTTTACCTGTTTATCCGCATTATAAGAATCTATGTTAATAGTAAAGTAACAGGGAAGATAGTATTTTAGTTCTTCTAGAACTTGTGTATTCGAATGTTTTTGTTAAAACAATAGGAAAATCAGATAATAATAGCACCAAAAAAATGCGTTTGTACCAGTAATTATCTCTTGCAATCTCTTTCAAATTCAAACATATTTATACTTCTCATAAACAAAAAAACTCACAAAAAACATTATTGGCAACAATGACTTTAAAATTTTCTCATTCATCACAAAAAAATATAAAATAAAATTATTATTTTAAATATTTCTACAATTTATATATTAAAACATATTTAAAATAAATTTATTGTAAAAACATGCTTTTTATAAGAAATTTAATAAAACATCATGTATATGCTATATCTATGAATTGAAATAGGCAAGAGTATAGGGAATGGTATCATGACGTATAGCAATATTTTTTCAGAAAGTTGAAAGTTATTTTTTATAGTTTATAGATAAAAAAAATAATTTGCAACTTTATTTCGCAAGCAGGCGCTAAGTTATGCCAAGCATGACACCTTTCTTTGGCCGTCCGGTGGTTCAGTTTTACTACCCTTTTTAGGCGAGGTTTGAATAGTTTCAGCTACTACTCTTATTTTAATTCTATGTACTAATAAAAAACTTATGTGGATATCCAATACACAAAAAATGTGTTTTTCCATTCATTGCGGGTAGAGTAGGGTAGAGTACATATATATATTCCGGCTTGTGTGCTTGATCAGAGACCCGCTTATATAAGCCTTCGTCAAGTAAGACAGACACAGAAAGGATTTTTACTGTCACAGAGAAAGGAAGTACACCCAGGGCGAAGGCGGGAATCGAACCCGCACCCGTTCAGCGCGCAGTCTGCTAGCTTAATGGTCCAAACCACTCGGCCATCTGGGCCCCCCATTCATTGCAAGTTGTGTTGAAACAATGCAAAAATTGTTGCCGCAGCACGCATGTATTCTTCCTAAATGTAGTTTAGCATGTGCTCTTTAATGTTTCAGATAAGTAGCTGTACTAAAATTTAAAAATATATATATTACGCTACTTTAAAATGAATATCATAATTTTGTTATACACATTTTAGGAAACAATATATGTATGACATATTATAACTTATATAACCCCCTCAAAAACTTTATTTTGTACCCCAATTAAACTTAATAACTTAAATTATCTTTTTCATATATACTTAATATCACTTAGTACTTTATCATCCCAACCACACCCTGTCGGCGACAAACAGTCGCCTAGATCAGTGGTTCCTACAGAAACTGTTAGTCATCACATTTTAAAGTTGAACTTTCAAACTTTCTCATAACTCTGATTGGTCAGTGAAGCAGAGCTCGAGATTTTTCGCCATTTTTGTGGGCATTCGATCACACTCTCTCGTCGACTGCAGACGACATATCAACCTTCTCCTGATGACTAGTTACTAAATAAAAGATCTTTAATTACTCCGAAGTTTCCCTGTCGACTTATTTTACATGTAGTTTACAGTTTTTTTTTTTTTTTTTTTTTTTTTTTGTCAATCGCGTTTGGATATACTAATCGTTTCCCCTCGCGATCGTCAGTTGTGTTGGAACAACACAAATTTGTGTTCGTATGTCATCAACACAATTCTTTATACTAAAAAAAAACACCACAATATTATAATGTTTCTATTTTTATCCAATACTTATGTATAACTTATGCTGTTTGAACACAAGTTTTCTTAGTGTCGGGCTCGCACTGGTCTCTACAAGACTAAAAGAAGAATGTTTAAAAACCGTATTTCCCCAACCTGTTTCTAGGGATCCTACGTCAGCAGAAGTAAAGCACGGTGGGCGTATATGCTCATCAGTAGTGGAAACTCGAGATGTCAACCTGTCTCCGGCGGAAGAAGTTTACGAAGGTGTGGGCGGTACTATGTGGCTGACCATCATCACTTTAAAAAGCCTCTTGCTATTTTGGGTGCGTGGATGATTTGTGGTGCTATGCTTGAAAAGTAGTTGTTTGCTTTTCCGATTTTTTTAGCTACCATGTAGGCATACATATATCTAAGGGAAATCACGTTGATTCTTGGCACACATACTAGTTTTATTGTGTAATAGATTATTTGCGCCAAGAATCAACATTGTTTTCTTTATGTATCTTCATGAATTATTGGCAAAGTTATAGGGATATTCTCTGAATACCATGTAGACGTTTTATGAAGTAAGAAATTCGAAATGTAATATAATCGTTTAGCCCCTATGTCTCCCCTTTTCGAAATGCGAACCGCATTTTTAACGGGACGATACATATAGCTAGTGAGCAGGCTAAGTTTTAATATAAACTTCACTTGAAATCTTTGTGTAAAAGAAGAAATCTTGCAAAAATTAATACATATTCAAATACCACCAGTTTTATTCATTTTATTTCAGCACAATAACCTACATTTTTCTCCATCAGAAACTTAATCTCATTGAATAAAATAAAACGTTTGCTTACATTTAAAATTAAGCAGACTCAAATAGGAATTAGTCGTATATACTATAAACTAAATAAAAAAATTTAAAAAAAAAGGAATGATCAAATTTTTGTTATTTCTTCCACATCTTTGATTGAAGAGGATTTTTAATGGCATTGTTTTCCGAAACATCCTTTCTTATGGGCGCGTCCAGTGTTACACTTTGAAGCATATTTCTTGTGATTGACACTGATAAGAAATGTTTTATGAGTAATTGTTTCTTTTTTGTTTTGTTTCTGAATGATTGATGAAGTGAGAGGGATTGAAATTGTCATCCCATCCTGGGGGAGTGGTTGTAGAAAAGCATCGCACTTGGTTTGGGTTGTACATTAGAAATTCAATTAAAATAACTGTTTTGACGTGTTGATGAGTAATTTCTGTAGACTTAAATGCTAAACTAAACCAAACTAAACTCCTCGGCGCAACAGCCCATTACTGGGCCAAGGCCTGCCGCGCCCAATTCAGCTTTCGTGACCAAGGGCTCTGGGGTGCTAGGCACGTGTCCCTCACGCGGGACTCCCAGTGTTTAGATCCCAAGCATGCTTGGTCCTCATTTTATCGACCCAATTGATGAAAGGTTGAGTGAACCTCGCCCAATCCGGGATTCGAACCCCGGGCCTGTGGCACGGCAATGCAAAGCACTACCACTGCGCCACGGGGAATAGACTAGCTTAAATGCTATTTTGGGTAAATTTTGTTTTAGGAATAGTTAAATCGTTTGTAAAAGTGATTTTAAGTGGTTGTTACTGTCACACATTTTAAGGTAATTTCAATTGATTAAGTCATTAAAATATTGCAAAATTATAATTTTTAAATTTTACAAATATTTGATAGGCAAATATTTTTTTTAACTTCAATATCTTTATTCTCCCGATTTCTTGGTTCAGGATGGTTCCGATTACGCCTCTTAATTTAGAACCCTGGTCAAGTGACGGCATTAGAGTTATTCGTCTGTCACACTGACCTTCCCTAAGTCATTAGTTAGATCTATTCCTTATGCAAATTTAGCCATCTAGATGATGTCACCCACATGAATGAATTTGACCATGAAGGCTAACAAAAGTTATATATAATTTCTACCACAAATAGAGACATTTAGAATACGGCCATCTGTTTTAGACGGGGTTTTTCTTTACCTTTGTTGTGTGGTGTAGGCGAAAAATTATGTTTTAGAAGTGTGTTTGATGTATGGGATATAATGGCAAATTACGGGCGAAGTAGTTGGTAGGGGTAGGTACAATATGTATTCCGGCTTGTGTGCTTGATCAGAGACCCGCTTATGAATCCTTCGTCAAGTAAGACAGACACAGAAAGAATTTTTTTACTGTCACAGAGAAAGGAATAAACACACAGGGCGAAGGGGGGAATCGAACCCGCACTCGTAACAGCGCGCCGACTGCTAGCGTAATGGTCCAAACCACTCGGCCATCCGGGCCCCGCGCAGTAGTTAATTTTGGTTATAAAAATATTTTTTTAATTTAGTCACAGCATTATAAAAACAGATGGAGCAGTAACTGACACCTAGAACCACGCCCAATTAATATTTAGGGATTTGAACTGTAATATGTGTGGTATTGAAGGGCAAATTACGGACTCAGTGAGCCAAGTAAATTTGAGTTATAAAAGTATTTGTTTGAATAAGCTAAAACTTTATAGAGACAGGCGAGTAGATTAAATAATAAAGGTTTGTAACAGTATAACTCAATATATCAATAGTAAAGGTTTATAATACTATAACTTCGAATCGCTTCTAAACAAGATTGCACATTCTCAACTAAAAAAAAAACCCTAAGACATTGCTTGATTGTTAATTTAAATTTTTTACACGCTTAATTGGCTTATTTATTAATTTCTTTCGTAGTTCAAGAATGAACTGTAGTATTTAATTAAATTTTACATGATTTTTTTTTGTAATTTACAACACACTACTTTTTTTGCAATATTAAACTGCATCGAGTCCAAGTTAAAAAATGATATTTCGAACGATACAGTTTCATGTGTCGTATAAAATAAAAAATTAAATTCCATGCACTTGTTAATAGTATGAGAGATTAAGTTAAATATTCATATTGTATAACTCTTTATTCAAAATAGGGAAGGTAATTTTAGGACTCCAAGTACTTAGCAGTGTCTGGAATCTGACAAGAAACCCATTCCCAACCTTTCAAAACACCCGAGCGTTGCTACACATAAACAGACTGAAACATCCCTGTTTTTACAAGAGTAAAAATGAGTTACTTGTGTTTATAAGTTCTTTATGAAAGGTTTCTTGTTCGGAGCCACGTCGACGGATAAAATAAGTCTCTAGAAAGGACTTGGTTAAAGAAATATGTATAGGGCCGCCTCTAAAGAGGTGCATATGCACTGTAAAAAAAATCTGTTGATTTTACAAAAATAAAGCATAAATTTACAGAAAAGTTCTATTACTTTCTTTAAACAGTATTTTTCTGCAAAAATATGCTGTTTAAAAAGTAAAAACAGAACTTTCATGTTTTTTTTAACCGTGTAAAGAGTACTAGACTGCAACTATAACCGTGTGGTTTGGACCATTACGCTAGCAGTCTGCGCGCTGTAACGGGTGCGGGTTCGATTCCCGCCCTCGCCCTGGGTGTATATTCCTTTCTCTGTGACAGTAAAAATTCTTTCTGTGCCTGTCTTACTTGACGAAAGCTTCATAAGCGGGTCTCTGATCGAACACACAAGCCGGAATATATGTAATAGTAGTAGTAGTACTAGACTGCAACCGAACAAGCATTTTAACTGTTAGTGGAATCACTGTGCGACGAAATCGCTCATTTGTTAAAGGGAGGAACATTAGATCTAAAGGTTCGTGGTTTTGATCCCGGGGTTGGTAGTTCAGTTGTCCTCGGCAGAATTTTTAGGATACCAGCTGGGGTAACCGGGGATGCGATTGCCTGCCAGGGGAAGTAAAATATAGTTTTTTCTTTGCATTTGTGTGTTAAAACCAGTTTTTAGCCTACTTTTCTTTTTTTAATTCGAAAGAATTAAAAAAATGAAAAAGTAGGTATTGACATGCGGTCGATGTCCGTCTGTCCGTCTGTCCGTCTGTCCGTCTGTCTGTCCGTCCGTACCCCCCTTCCAAAATCGGTTCTAATCATCGGATCTTAAAAATTCTTTTTTTGTTAGAAAGCTATAACCTCAGATACCCAACTTTCATACTTTTTGTCCGTCTGTCTGTACGTCCGGACGGACATAAATCTACTATCTGTCGGCGAATTTCCCATTGAATTAGCATTGAAATTCAATTTTGAGTCATTTAAATCACTGTAGGTATTGAAATGCGGTCGATGTCCATCTGTCTGTCTGTCCATCTGTCTGTCTGTTCGTATGTCTGTCTGTTCGTATGTCTGTCTGTTCGTATGTCTGTCCGCCTGTCTGTCCGTTTGTCTGTCTGTCTGTACCCCCCTTCCAAAATCGGTTCTAATCATCGGATCTTAAAAATTCTTTTTTTGTTAGAAAGCTATGACCTCAGATACCCAACTTTCATACTTTTTGTCCGTCTGTCTGTACGTCCGGACGGACATAAATCTACTATCTGTCGGCGAATTTCCCATTGAATTAGCATTGAAATTCAATTTTGAGTCATTTAAATCACTGTAGGTATTGAAATGCAGTTGATGTCCATCTGTCTGTCTGTCCATCTGTCTGTCTGTTCGTATGTCTGTCTGTTCGTATGTCTGTCTGTTCGTATGTCTGTCCGCCTGTCTGTCCACCTGTCTGTCCGTTTGTCTGTCTGTCTGTACCCCCCTTCCAAAATCGGTTCTAATCATCGGATCTTAAAAATTCTTTTTTTGTTAGAAAGCTATGACCTCAGATACCCAACTTTCATACTTTTTGTCCGTCTGTCTGTACGTCCGGACGGACATAAATCTACTATCTGTCGGCGAATTTCCCATTGAATTAGCATTGAAATTCAATTTTGAGTCATTTAAATCACTGTAGGTATTGAAATGCGGTTGATGTCCAACTGTCTGTCTGTCCATCTGTCTGTCTGTTCGTATGTCTGTCTGTTCGTCTGTCTGTCCGTCTGTCTGTCCGCCTGTCTGTCTGTTTGTCTGTCTGTCTGTACCCCCCTTCCAAAATCGGTTCTAATCATCGGATCTTAAAAATTCTTTTTTTGTTAGAAAGCTATGACCTCAGATACCCAACTTTCATACTTTTTGTCCGTCTGTCTGTACGTCCGGACGGACATAAATCTACTATCTGTCGGCGAATTTCCCATTGAATTAGCATTGAAATTCAATTTTGAGTCATTTAAATCACTGTTGCCAAATCAACAATGGCATGAGAAACTTTATTTAAACATATTTGAAGCAAAATAATATTTTCATGAATCAGTTTGGAATGACGTCATAAAATGTAGAACAATTTGATTCTTTGATTATTCATTAATTATCTACCAAGAAAGCGGCAAGGCATACTTTTGCATGCAATTATGCTTAGTTTTAATTTACATTTCTTGTTTTTTAATGCAGTTCGGAGTAGTTTCATTACTTTTGTTATTAATAAATATTTATTCTTCGAACTACAAATAAATCACGAGCAGATGATAAATAATATTTAATTAATTTGCGAACGAATATTAAGGAATATAGTTGATTTTGCCTTTTAGAAGTTTAAATTATAGCTGGGTGCTGTGTTTCGATTTTTTTTTCTAATGTGTATAAATCTAGTGTAGAAACGGCTGTTGATGATATTTACTTTAGGAACCTAGTTTTTTTCCCGATTAGAACTTCAGTAAGTATTTAAGTAACAGGAAAGTATGCTATTTTAGTTCTTTATGAACTTCTTGTTTTTCGTTAAAATTACAAATTGTTCGTATAAAGCAGATTTTTCTCTGTGAATAATACGGTATTGTTTTATGGCACATCAGGTGACAGGTTTTTTCCTCTTAGGGCAGGCGCATTAATTAACTAGAGGGGGGGGGGGAGGATTTTGCAATACAGCTTTAAATAAAAAGATTGACCCCCCCCCCCCTTGGGACCTGAAATTTAAAATAAGACCCCCCCCCCCCACAATCTACTAACAAGCAGTTCCACAAACCTAAGCCCCCCCCCCCCCCCCCAAAAAAAAAAAAAAAAAATCTTAAAAATAAAATATCAAGTTCAATATAGTTTTCATTTTAAATATTAAGATGATGTAAGTAAGTAAACTTTTTAAAGATTTTTTTGCGGAAATTGTTTGTTCTCAAAAGTTGGGAATTGTCATTGGAAATAAGCAGATTTTTTTTACAGCTGGGTTGACTGTCTTGCTGTAGGTTGAAACGAGAATCTTCAAATGTACTATTTGTCAATTTGATAAGTTAATCAATATGATGCAGCTCACAGTAATTACGATACATAATTTAGAAAAGTTTTACTTTATGCATTTGTTGTATAACTAACTTACACGGTTAAATTTGAAAAGCATCAATTTTACACATTTAGTGTGATATGAATTTTATATGCTTCCGGTAATATATATTTTTTCTGAAGACCTTAAAACTTAATCATAATAATTCTAACCCTCCCCCCCCCACTCCTTGGTAAATAATTGGAATATATTAAAACCAGGCCCCCCCCCCCTTTCAAGGATAAAATTTAATGCCCCCCCCCCCTATAATCCTACCTCCCCCCCTCTAACTAAATAATGCACCTGCCCTTATATATAAATATACCAGGGTCGCCCTTGTTTGTCGACTTTGGTTGGTATACCGGGGCAGTAATTTGATTTGTGCATAGGCCGCATACAAATGTGAATTCACACAGGACCTAGTGCTATTACCAAAATTGGTAAAACAATGGAGAAAATCTGTTTGACTAATGACATTTTATTGTATATATTCTATTGAAAAGGAAGTTTTTTTCAAAAACTTGGTAGTGCTTGTAAACATCGGGCCAAACAACACATATATTTACTTTGTCAGTTCTATTTTAAATAAATAAAAAATTAACACACCTTATTAAAGGTATACGACTGCCAAATATCTTTAAAATGAATTTATATAAAAAAATAAGCTAAAAATAATGTATATTTCATACAAGGTTTGCTTATATCGGCAAATTACCTCCAAGGTTACCATACAAAAGTAGCAATAAACTTAGTTTTGTATGTTCATTTACTTAACTCATAAAATTCAGTAAAAGGACAAATAGGTGTAATTTTATTGCTCTTATTAAAAAAAGTATGCCTGTTAGATTTGCCAGATCTCCACACTAAGTATACATTCATTGTGGTCTAGAAAAAAGATAAGGGCGATCATATCAAAATAAAACAAGTAGGTTTGTTAAAGAATCTGTCACTTAAACCGCTTCCACACAACAGTTGTGTTTAACAGGTAAAAAGGCGACAAACACAGCATTGATATTCTATATTAAACATTTACATGCTAAATTTGGCTAGTTTCATTTATTTTATTTAGAAAATTCAATAATTATTACTTATCGTTTGCAAAAATTAATTTAAATTTCAAAGAATAAATATGTAATATTCATAGATATCATAGTTAAAGTATCAGATTGGCAGATCACGTGACCTCCAATGCTAACGACGGGACGCGCATGGAGCCCTTTTAAGAGGGCACAATGGCCAGTGTTGCTGCCACTTTAAGGAGAAAAATACTACGAAAAAATACCATTTAATTCTAAAATTAAAAAATATATATATATCGTAAAAATACTAGCTGCATTTTGGAATCTTTTTAGTGACTTTAAATAATTTTCTAGTATTTTTTTTTTTGGTAATTTTAGAATTAAATGGTATTTTTTCGTAGTATTTTTCTCCTTAAAGTGGCAGCAACATTGGCCATTGTGCTCTCTTACCCTCTTAAAAGGCCTCCATCGCGTTCCGTCGTTAGCATTGGAGGTCACGTGATCTGCCAATCTAATACTTTAACTATGATATCTATGGTAATATTCCTCGCTTTTAAATAGAATTAAAATATTTCATATCAACGTACAAAGAATCTCGTAGTGAAATATATTTGACGTCATTTCAGACTGATCGATGTAGCAAAAATAAATTTATTTTAATTTATTGTCTGAAAGAATTAAAGTTTCTCGAGCGATTGTTGCGAATGGCAATGGTGATTAAATTGTAATAAAAATGGCTTCCTATGCTTTTAAAAGAGCATTAAATTTTGCAGTTTTTTTAAGTAATTGAAGTACTTCGAATTCGAATTCTTTTCTGAAATTTTCAATGTATTCTAATTTCGATGCGCTGAATTTTTTGATGTATCACACTTGTCCGTAGCATTTGTAGTTTGGACTATGAAAGGGGGTGACGGACAGACAGACGGACTGCACGATTATAATACCTTCTACTTTTACGTTATAAAGGTAGTGTGGAAGCTAAAACACTATTTGTAGCATGAGAGTGAAGGAAACAACCTAATCATTGGCGCAAATAGTTTATTAGGTCAATTTTCACCTATAAACTATTTGCGCCAAAAACTACGTTGTTTTCTTCACTCACATGTTTCTAGCGGAAAGTTGAAGATTTTTTATGTAGCATTGAATTTTAATCTTAAATGATTATTATCTTTATTTATAAGATACAATATTGAATGAATTATTTATTTTCGCTTTCGATAAAACTGAAACGTATATATGCTTATCATACTGCTATCATACTAAACAAAACAGGAAAACGAGTGGTAGCACTCTTTTTTGGGCATTCATTCTTTGTTTAAATATATCCGTCACCACATTTTTAACGATGTTTTTAAAGGGTTATAAATTCTTTTGGTTTTTACTTATTTAAAGATAGTTTAAAAGTTTGAAATAACGGGACTGTAGCGCTAGATATAAGGCTCTTTTGTCATCAGAATATAATTGAAGTGTTTTCTACTAAAATCTTACGTTTCTTTACCTACTTTTTAAAACTTTATGATTTAAATTTAAAATGCAAAGCACTTAAGTGGGCAACAAAACCTTAATTGGCTTGTTTCAGGTGACGTACCGCTTTCCATCTTTCATTCCCGATTTTTCTTCGATAGGTGCATTTGTTCCCATGCGTCATTGAATCACCAATCGAGGCTCAAAACCTGAAACATACCCATCATTCTGGGAAAGGGTTAATTATTCTTCAAAATTAATAATGGCCCATTCCATTATTCTCGGGGAGAGGTAGGGTATGGGTAGGGTTGGCACATATATATTCCGGCTTGTGTGCTTGATCAGAGACCCGCTTATAAGCCTTCGTTAAGTAAGACAGACGCAGAAAGAAGTTTTACTGACACACAGAGAGAAAGTACACAGTACACCCAGGGCACAGGCGGGAATCAAGCCCGCACCCGTTACAGCGCGCAGACTGCTAGCGTATTGGTCTCCGATCCAAACCACTAGGCCATCCGAGCCCCCGGGGAAGAGGTTAAACCACTAACTACATTCGTGGTTTTTTATAAAAAAAATTAAACTAAAATAACAATAATTTTTAATAAAAAAAAATTCCAGTGAATTGTTTGTAAGTTTTTGAAAAAAAAAATATATATTTTCCTTATATTTAAGATTATTAAAAGAAATTATTAAATTATTAAGATTATTAAAATTATGAATAATTTTAATTGTACCGTCTGGTTTACAGCTTATGAGCCCCAAACCAGAAAGCAAGACAAATTACGAACCACAAAGCGTATTTCGTGTAAAGATGTCTTATTTATTTATATTCCTGCAAGAAAAATAATGAATATCAACATGCAAATGTATTAATTACCTAAAATTTGAATCCTTTAAAAAAAAAAAAACGTGAAATCTTGTTCATATTCAGTGATATTTTGCGTATTTTGAAAATACTGCCAAGTGTGCACATGCTAAATTTTAGCCTTTTCAAATTTTCCTTCACCTAAAGCCAAAAAATCATCCAAAGTTTAGTGAACTATAATTTACCTGAAACCCTTACTTAATCATCATGAAGGCTGTGCTTTTTAATTTTTTGAAGTTTCAAGTAAGTTGAATTTCATTGTTTTCCTGAATTTGGGATTTCGATGTTACAGGCATATACCTATATTTAAGAAATTTTTTTTGGGGAAAAAAAATCGAAATTGCTATGATATAATGAACCGTCTCGATTTGGAGATATGCGTTACGTTGCCATGCTACGAAAATGTCAACATGTGGTAATCTTTCAAATTTCATATTTAATACAACTCGATAGGTATAGCAAACATACGTTAAATTTTACAGCTCGCCAATGAACAAACCGGCCGTTATGTCATAGCTGTTCCGAGAATTCTAATGTCTTAGCTTGTGCTAAAGAAAATTGAATAATAAATTACAGTTGTTTTTGATAGTGGGGCATTTTTGTTTCTTTAACCAAAAAAAAAAAAATGCAACAATCAATTAACAATCGTATATTCTCCTGTGTGTTTGTTCATGGAAAAATAACTAACTTTAAGGAGAAAATGGCAGGCCTTCAAAAAAATATTCTTAAAACAATTGTCTGAAATTTGCTTTTCCACTGCATTTTTATAAAGTGGAAAATAAAATATCTCCTAAATTGTAGCTCAATAGTTTCACCAATACCTTTAAAAATTGTGTTGATTGATAGACCTTTATAGTTTTGAATATTTGATGATTTTAACACAAGAAGTTCAATCTGTTAGTCAATCACTTTTATGCACAAATTGTGTTATGTCAGTCATGGCTATTTCTTGCGTGCTCTTTTCCCACAAGTATTTATATTGCAGGAAGAAACCAGAGTCAGGGAACTGGTTATACACAACCTTAATATATGTTGTCAAAATATTTACTGACTAGAGTAAAATCTTAAAATAAATAATCAAACTCAAGATATTTTCAAAATTACAAATTTTTATTAACATATACTTAAAAAACATCTTGTTACATGAGTTGTAAATAAATAGTAATGAAAAATGAGTTGTATTAAAAATATAATGAAAAGATAAAATTCAATATAAAAATATATAGGAAAGAGACCTTCATACACTACACATACAACTTTGACAAACTCTTTACAATCAATACATACATTGCAAGTACTTCTAGCTGCAAAATTTGTCATTTCAAAGAGATTTTATTTTGTATGATTAAATACTAGCTATGTTGAAGTGATCAAGAACTTGTTTTAGGTTAGTGTTACTAAAGTAATCCCTTTTGCTAACTGCATGCTCTACCTATTTTCAAAGTAGACTCTTCCTTGATCCATGATTTTTATCGTCTGGAAATGGGGAGTCTTACCATACTTTTATTTTGTAGAAAGTTACACTACAAATAAGTTATTTTTGCAAAAATAAATCTTTAAGGGAATAGTTTAACGTGACATGTTTTCAGATCACTTTTTCCATTGCTAATGCCTAAATTACATCCATACTAAATATAGTTTTTTAATAATAGTATTTATAATAATGATGTTTTTTGGGGGGGGCATAGAATCAGTCTTGTGTCTGTAGTATATTACTTGCAGTGTTTGCATATACAAGAAAAATTATGTATCTTGTTATGGAAAGCACAGTCAGAAAGTAAAGATAAATGTAGTTTTTTGCGTGCTAAAGTTCTTATTTATTGCAATGCATGCCTGCTCAAGATTTAAAAATACACGCAAGTACATACAGAAATGTATGAAAAATAATAATTTTTTCAAAAATAAAAAGTGGAAATAAACTGATAAGTAATTCCATGATTCAAAGCTTTGGCATTACATAACATTAAACAAAAACATGTTACCAATTTTCTTTGGTAAAACATTTCAATAATATAAAAACAGTAGCGCCGGAACTTATTTTTTAGAGGTATGGCAAGAAATGCCTCAATCTACCCCCTCCTCCCACTCTAGATGTTTTAAATATAGTATAATATTATTTAACAAATAAGTATTTTTCAATAAAATTAAAAAATTCCTAATAGAATACGCACAGTGATTTTTCAAAGCCAGAATACAGTGACTTTTGGGACACCCTGTACTATATAAAAAACATTTCAATGTTACCGACTAGAAAAAGATGTGATTTAAATAAATTAGTTTATTTTTCAATGTCTGAAATTAAACAGCTATTTGGAAATATAAAATGCAGAAAGCAAACAAACTCTTTTATCTATATAGAAAATGTTAGTTAACATAAAAAGTTAATATTTAAAACAAAAAAATATGTATATATAATGATCCATCATTAATTATGCCTAAAGGTTGATTTCTTTTAGTTGTTTTAGAAACAAACGCTTCAATTATATTCTCAATGTTTATATTTGACAAAAGCCCATTACTACAGATCCCCAGTAGGGGAATGTGTATAGGTGTTATCTTTCTCGGTGTGGGGTAGGATATGTGACAAAAATATTTGCAAGTTTAATTGGTTTTGTTGGATTGTTTTCACATGGTCACTTTTGGGTTTGATTTTGTGAAATGAAAAAAAAACCCGCATAACATATAATCTGTGCAAAAGCTGGTATGGCAACTGCCATACCGGTTCCGGCGCCACTGTATAAAAATGTCATAAAAAATAAAATAATAAAATATTTCAGATCATTGCACATAGTTGCTAAAAACGTATGCAATTGCATAAAACCTGTAATCAAAAAAATATTGCACACATTCATAGCAAAATTTTTGGTCTAGAATAGTATGTTTTCTCTTTCTGGAATATGAAAATCAAGCAAAAGATTTTTTTTGTTAAAAGATTTTAATATAAAAGAACATTTTTATCGAAGCTCTTCTTTTTTAATAAAAGCTCATACTTTTAACTGACAAATATTTTTATGCAGAAACTTGCATGGAAAGGTATAGAAACTTGCATAGCATTGCCAAGTAAAAAAAAATATTTTTAATATGGCACAATATTAACAGGGTTTGGCTGTACACATCTAAATATTTATTTATAGAGATTTCATCTCATTTGGAATCATATTCTGTCGGAATTATGTTTGGAACCTTCAACCAGTCTTAGTGAAAGTGAATTTTAATTTTACAAAAATGAGTCATCCAATTCAGTGAGATTTAAATCATCATTTTTCCCTTTTCCTCTAGACTTGGTCTTTCTCAACGCAACACCACCTACAGTATCATCTTCAGAGGACAAAGATGATCCTGAATCAACCTGACACAGTGGGTATGTTTTTCTAATTTTATGCGACAACGATGATGAAAGACTCACGTTTCTGTTGTTCATGAATTTCCTTTGGGACCCTAAGGAGGTATTAAGGCTAGATGGCTGGAACAGGCTAGTTTTTGGCCTGTTTTGTCTTGGCATAGTTGCATTTAGTCTTTCTGCAACCTGTGACGCCAAATCTTGGGTTATGCTATCAAGGGCCAAGTTCCAATTTTGAAAATGGTCAACATTTATTGACATTTCTGGTTCGTCCTTTTCCAATATTTGGTAGTTGGGATAGTCTTCTGAACTTAGGGAACACACTGTGTCATCCATGTGTTCTTCGGATTGTTCTAAGAACAAGTTATCTGCTTTAGTGAGAAGCGTATCGGTTAATTGTTCCAATTCTGTAAGCAAGAATTCTATTGGGAGAGGATAATCTTCGTTATTGACTATTTTTGGCTGTTCTTTGTTGATATATTGGGTTAATTTTCTTTTAATTACTTTTTTGGTATCTTTGAAATTAAACTTCTTATTTGGGTTTAACTTTCTTGATCGACTTTTGATTAATATGGATCGCAAAAAGGCAAGTAGGAACACATGAAAAGTTATTATTAAAATGAGAATGAAGGTAGATAATAGTTTAATGATGTTGTGATCATTGTTGACGATTTCTGGCTTTCCGTAGTTTTTTAACATTGATTGCATTGCCTTAACACAGATGAATAACGGATGAGATAGTTTGTGAGGTACATCCACATGTTTTGTCATCATGCTACAGATGAATACAAAAATGATGAAAATAACAAATGTGGAGAGAACAACTTTTATTGATCCAATGATCCTATTCAAGATCCTTTTAAGTCTCTGATTGAAGTATAATACCCTTAAAGACTTTATCAAATGAAGGAAAATAATGAGTGTTAGTATGTAGTGAGATGCCATTTCCAGATGAGCTGCCAGTGATACATCGATATTTGAGTTGAAACGAGTCTGTTTTAATTTCGATAACATGATTTCAAAATGGATCATATGAAACATGTAAACGATTATATAAATAACTGATATTATGTCAAATGATGCAGTGAAGATATTCCACCTATTTTTCAGGTAACAAACACCACTTTTTAAAATATGCCAACCAAGGAGTTTAATCTTGATCAGAGCCACAAACAAAAACACAACATGTAAACAAAAATTCATGTCATAAATTGTAGCAGCATTGTCTTGTAACTTGACAGACAGAATCTCATTTGTAAACAATATACCAACCTCGAATAGAAAATTCACAGAGAACAGAGTCGACGATGAAGGATTAAACAGCAAAAGCTCGACGCTAACGGCACTAAACTTCAAATCCAACAAATCAATGGCAAACATTTCAACTTGCTCCTCAGCTTCATGTTCTTCATTACTGAGAAGCACAAACTTGTCTTCATAATAATAACTTCCGTAATGTCCATACAACTTCCGTTGTTCATAACCAACAACTGATGCACTAGAACTATGATTACTGGTCACACAAGTCTTGGATAAGGCACTTTGGGAACAGTGAGGCACTTTAAACAGCCTTATAGCTGGTTTTTGTATCCTTATACAGCCGGTTGAAAGGAGTAGGCCGTACTCAGAATTTTCTGTTGCATCTTCTCTTCCACCGTAAAGTGCGTCCATGAAATCAGTTTCAAACCAATCTCTCAGCTCAGTTGTTGGGTGAAGAGACTTCGACCATTTTGAAGGGTCATTGGTTCTGTGGAGAGAAGTTGATTGTAAGCATTTTGCATAAATATATTTTTGTAAAATTACTGAACTTTTCAGAACTGGTAGGTTTATCAAGCGTGCTAAGGTTTGTTTTTTTGGCTACGCAAGGTCTAATAAAAGGGGAATTACAACTTAAAGCCAATTCCAAATGGCTTTCATTAATTAGATTTAATAAACATTTTAGAACAAATGTAAGGTTTTTAAATGAATGATTTATAATTAGATTGTTGAGACAAACTTTGCATGGATTTATTTGAAAGCATTTAAAAAAAAAAACTTTTTCTTTTGGGGTGTTATTAAAGAAAACAGTTGCGGTACCTATAGTTAAGAAAATTTAGATCCTCGAATGAAGAATATAATTTAATTTAAGTGTTTTGATCTCTGTTTTTAAAACTGTTGCTGACCCAGGTAATTTACTGAGATGCATGCAGTTTTACTTACCTAAAAAAGGCATTGTTAATCGAAGTTCTTTGTAGATATCTGCAATTGGTGTCTTGAGGAAGGGACAGGGCCATCAATAAAGCAAGCATAAGGAAGTATCCCCAAAAGTAACTGAAAAATAATTAAAATAATGATTTTAGCAAATGGTTCATTTATTACTTTTTGTGAAACATAGATCTTGCTTAGTTAAATCATATTACGTGGGTGTGCTTTAAAAGTTCAAATCAATAAATATTAACTATTTAAAGGAAAACATAGATATTTTAATTAGGAGCTCTTCGTTATGTCAGCAATAAGGACAAACTATTTTTCATTAAATGTAAGACATCAAAAAAGTTATGCATACTTTATACAATACATTTTTTATATTAATATGGCTTATATGTGATAAACTATTGTGTTTTTGAAACTGATATATAAACAAATCACTATAATTTCCTTACCTTTGGAAACTGAATACCCGGTTTTCTTTCATTATAAATCTTCGAAATTGTTCAAGTACTTGCTCCTTTGGAGGTCTTAAATATTTTTTCAAATATTCTATTCTTCGATAAGTGGCATCTAATCTTCCGATTTCACTTATGACTGTTTCAGCTGCATAGAGATCAGTAGAACTTATTGGTTTTGGAGGTTTTCTTTGAAAATGTGTCCAGATTGTTATTAGAATGGAAAATAAGAGAGCCTGCAAATAAATAATTTTTTTTAATGAATCGGATTTCTTTATGAGGTTCTTGTATTATCAAAACCTTTAAAAAATTATGTGTTTTTCATATTTTAAGATATAAATATAAGTTTAAAATTAAAATATATATATTATGTTAATCAATAAATCATGGGCTCTACTAGAACATGTAACAATTTTTATAAGACAGAAATAGTAATTTGTGCAATTAGCGCATAAGGTGTGCAAAAAACAATGTAATCTGATAATACAGTTTGAAAACAATCTACTGTTTATTTTTTAGGAGCGGCACTGGTTTTTCTACTGTTGAAATTAGAAAAATTTTGGTCTCTATGCCACGTGCAAAGCGGCTTCATTTACAGAATAAAAGCACAACATCAACAGAAATTGAAGAATCCATCTGCTCTACATTATATGAAGATCCTAACAATCCTGTAAAGTTTATCAGCATAAAACTAACTTCAAAAGATGTTAAAGATGGGCTAAGGTTCGAAGCATAGAAAAATGATGCAAGTAATCTAATTATGTCCCCCTTGACAAGAACAGAAAATTTTCTCCAGAATGGAAACAATGTAAACTCTGTGACGGCACATAAAGAACATGGTTAAGATATAGCAAATCCAACGATTCTGTACATTGTTTGTATTGTCATCTTTTTGCTTTGCCGAAACAACAAGCTCCTTAGTCATCAGGAAAAGGACACAGGTGAAACACTTCATGAGATGAAGAAGCACATGAAAGTTATAGAAATCATATTAGCTGTCAAGTGACACGATTACAATGGATTTCGGAAAATCTTGTAAACGCGTCAGTAAAAACCATGCAAAATAAAAAAAAAATCATCATTTGAGAAGTTGTAAATATAATAATTGACTGTTGTTGGTTTTTGATGGAAGAAATGCTGGCGTTTTGCAAGAATGATGTTGCTGAACGCAAATTACCCAAACTTTTTCAATTGTTGTCAAAATATAACGCTGACGCTAGAGTATACTACGAGAGATGAAAAAAAAGGGAGATATAATAAAAAGAAATTAGCTTCTAATTTTTTAAGTTATACTAATATATTTCACTTAGTTGTGATCATGTGTACAATAGTTATTAAAAAATGTCATAAAACTGTAAATGAAAGCAGGAAGTTTTCCATTATTATAGATTCTACCCAAGATGCGAGTAAAAAACTAGTAACTACATTAATTATTCGATATGTCGACCAAAATGAGAACACCAATTATGACCTTTAGAGAGACTTATTGCGGTATTTTCCACAAGCATTGCTATCGGACAAAATTTAAAAGATAATGTGTTTGAAAAATTATCGCAATTAGGTCTAAGCAAAAATCAAATTATAGGCCAGAATATGGATGGTGCAGAAACATGAGTGGCTTATTCATGGGTCTTAAGTCATTAGGCTTAAAGGAATGTGAAGCTGCATTTTATGTTTAAAGATCCTCCCACATATTTGCTTTGGTATTCAAAAAGTCACTGTCATTCTGCCCTTAAACAAAATATTTTTTTATATTCTGGAAGAACTGTAACTGAGGCTTTTCAACTCAGGCTACAAAAGACAATGCATTTGTCGAAGAAATTGTCGACTAAGCAACATCCAGTGGTAAAAGGATGAGACTTAAACATGTTCAAAAAATGGTTTGGTCGAGTAAGGGCCAAGCCGTCAAAGTGATTTTATCATGTTTCACTGAAATAAATTCTTCATTACAAAAGATACAAACGTTTGAAGACGAAAGTGCAACAACAGCTAAAGGGATTTTGAAAAAACTGAATAACGTAGAAACTGTAGTGTTAATTCACATACCTGACTATATGTTTTCATTACAGGGTATAGCCCTAGATTATGGTGGTGCACACACCATTAAACCATAAAGTTAAAAACCAGATAAAAATGCTTGAAATTATATAACTTGGGAAATGTTTTAGATAAAGCTAAAACTCTTATGGGAAAAAAATTCCGAAACGAATTCGGAAGAAAAAAAGATTTATGGGCTTATGTGAATTTTACAAGTGGGATTGTAATATAATAAGCAAAGAATTAAAGTGATATCTATTTACTGATATCTATTTCACTACCCATAAAATATTTGCACTAACGAAAGCAGCCCAATATGCAGTTTTTGTGTATATCTGAGTTATATATAATTGGTTTGTGCAGAGTTAACTATTAAATTCTTTATTACAAAATAATCCATCGATATTTGTTGAGAACTGACTATAAGATTTTTCCAACTATTAGCATCTAAAAACTTTGCAAACATGTTTTCTAAATAATTTTTACCCCGACCATTGTGATTGTTTTTCCAATGCATAATGTTATTTATTAAAAAATGTTTTGAATTTTATTTTGTAATGTAGTTATAGGTCAATCTCTTACACTTTCTTATATTCTAAAACCATTTAAAAGACATGTTTTTTAACTATATTTTTAAGTTACAGATTGTTTTCATTCAACAACAATTTTTATTAATTATTTAACTTAATATTTTTAATACATTGTTAAAATATTGAATAAAAAACCTTGTATATTCACATTATACAATATAAATATTTGGTGCACTTTTTGTTCCATAAAACTGGTTGCAGTCAGTTATGTTACAGAATAATCTAATTTTGAAATACACTACTGACATTGTTACAAAAAATGTAGAGTTGCACTTACCATGAATGGAGTAATTAATAACAAGGAGCAGAATACAGCAAGAAAGGAGTGTTTTAACCACAAGGTGCATTCCAATGGTGAAAAACTAATAAAATAATAAATAACTTTTACAAGGAAATCATTGTGAATTTAATATTATTCTAGATTTTAATCTTTAACTTCTGAGAGTGTGTCTTACACATCAAAAATGAAGTTAGTGTCCCAAGAAGTGTAGCTAATAAGGCATCTACCTCAAAACCAAGATGTTCAAGATTTTATGAACCCACCTTAGATCAAATTTGATATGTCCATTTAAAATGTCAGAGGAATAATTGTTACTCTTACTTAGAGGTAAATTACTTTGCATACTGATATTACAGGGTGGTAACAGAACCTGGAAATCAGGGAATTCTCAGGGAACTTTTTAATTCTGGAAATATCAGGGAATTTTTCAAATTTCGCAAAATATCAGGGAATGAGAAATTTTTTGATTTGATTCAATTTTGTAATAAATAGTGCACATTTTTTCCCCCTATACTCAGCTTCATTTTCAAGTTATAGGCTTTAAGGGCTTGAAAATAAGGGTTTTCATTCAAAAGTTTTCAAGGAGTGTACGAACTATATTATAATGCTATTCTCTGATCAAGTAATTCCTCTGAACTTATTCTGATTTCCGGATATCTAGAAAAGTTAGATAGGCTGATCCATAATCCGGAAAGTCTTACCGCGATGTCTGGATTAAAGTTTCTGTACTGTATTGAATAGTGTGTATTGTATATTTTCTAGGTTATTGTAAAATCAGGGATTTTTTGTGAAAGTATCAGGGAAATATCGGGGAACTTTTTTTCAAGGATTTTGTCACCATCCTGTATTAACATTGTGCAACTAAAAGTAAAAGATTTACAGCTGTGTTGGTAACTTAGCATGGCTGGAAATAAGTATCAGACATACATTAAGTAAATATTAAGTTTTCCCCCACCAAGTTAAAAGACTAGTGTACGATAATAAAAAAAGCTCAAATTAAATATTTTTATTCTAACTAGCTTTGACATTCAAAATTTTAAAAACAATGCCAATTATTTTAAGTAAAATTAGTAACTAAATTTTCAAAAGAAAAAGGTATATGTCAATTGATGTTAATACTTATGCTTGAAACTTACCTAAATACTTTCATAAAGTTATAAATTGAAGATATCACTAGATTTGTAATGGCTAAGAACCAAGCTAGGTAGTAGAAAAAGGGCTTTAAGAAAGGCACATGGAAACAGTTGTCTGAAACGCTGCTTAAATTTGTAGAATATTGAAGATCATCATTTCGATTGAGGATCATTCCTATGAAAATTTAATTGTTAACATTAGTTTAACTTATGATTTTATCAAAGTTACTTAAAATTGCAAAAAATAACTATTTTAAAACTATTTTTTTTAAAGTTAATCAAAATTATATATGTGCAAAAGAACTTCAATATAAAAGTTAACAAAAAAAAAATTTGTGAAACGACTTTTAGCCCCTATTTTGCAATAGATAAAAAAATCTGGTATTATAGTTTATTTCATTAAGAAAGATATCAATTTAAAGAAATGTACTGCAGATTGAAGCTTTCTAAATAATGTAATCATACTTGTATTTAGCTTTTATTGTTTAGGAGTTATTGATTGCAGTTAAAACTTCATTTTAATCAGGGCCTTATCTAGGAAAACTCAGACTATAGGCAAAACAAATTTTGAGGCTCTTCAGAAAATGTTGTGCATGATTGCTCATAATGATGGTGCTAGTTGGCCGATGTATCATTTTTGCTACCATTTTATCTGATTCCTTATAACATAAAACAAACTGAACAGTTACTTCAATGAGTCAAAGCTAAAAACAATGTGTGGTCTTAGATTTTGTTTTTCAAAATTTACTGAAATTATAGAGGTCTACAGCATTTAACATAATAGAAACTAAAACTTAGAGGCCCAGGCCTTATGGTATCCCTGACCATAGTTAAAGTGAAAAAACATTAATTTGTAAATTAATAAATAAATAATAATAATTAATATTTAAATTTGTAATTAATTTGTTTTTACCTTGTCTTATGTCATCATCATTCAAATCTTGATCATTAGGCTGTGATTCATTTTGATTGCTGTTTACATCGGCATCATAGTACTGTAGTTCTTCAAGTTCAATCTCTTCTCGAATAAGCACCGAATCAGACTTTTCTGTGGGCATTCGCATGTTTTCGATTGACATTTGGCGCCTTTCCCCATCTGGTCTTGTAATCGAGTCATGCTTTTTCCTCACCCAGTTCTCAAATGCTTGCCAAGTCGAGAGTGTATTTTGCAAAGGTGAGACAGGATCGCTAAAAAGCAAGAAAGGCAATTAATGTTTATGGAAATGTGGTTATATGTAATCACTGGTAGGAAATTGAAGATTTCGTAGAAGAAATGTTGCACAATACATGATAGCTTCATTATTTTGAACAGCTTTATTATTTTGAACCACCATCAAGTGTTGAGGCCGGTACCTTAACAGGTATTCAATGTGGCTTATATGTAGCTGTAAGAATTTCTCACTATTTTTAATTCCAAAGAAATAAAAAAAAAAATGTCAGGCATGAAAGTGCAATCTAAAAAGGCTGAACTCTGAATTGAAAAATTATTGCATCTATGTCCCATATACAACCCAATTAAAAAATTTAGTTAGATTTTTTTTCCTACAAAATGCACAGATAGGAAAAATCATTAATCTTAAAAAAAAAAAATGAGATTAATAAAGGTAGATTTCCCCTGAAAGGCGGAAAATGTTCATGCCTGAAATGCTAACATAACTGCCAAATCACTTTTTTTTTCTGTACTCTATAAGAACGTCTGAAAAGTAGGCTGAACTTCTCATTTTCACTTACTTGATACTAGCCGACGAAGCGGACGTCAAAAACTCTTCTTTCTCTTCCGTCGTAAAACTATCCCCCATCAATTCAGGAATCGACATCACGCTACTCTCTTCAAAGCTGCTATACAGACTATCACTCCCTTCCATCGAAGAGGTTGATCCAGAGAGACTAGTGTTCGATCTCTTGTGCCTAAACCAGCAGTAGAGGTGTTGTAGAGACATAGAGCCAAAAAGTTGGCTGAATTTGGGGCTGACTGTGGGTTTGGGAGCTCTGGAGTAGCGGAAGAGGATGGTTAGAAGGATTTGGGGTGCTGTTGCTATTGCAGATATGAGAAAGGATGTCTGGAGTGATGTTGTGGAAATATGTGGCAGGGTGTAGTCTTTGGTGGGCTAGAAGAGAAAATTATTTAAACAGTGAATTGTTTTCTGGTTCATCAAGTTAGGTAATGAATAAGCTTATTTCAATGAAACATATTTATTAAATATCAATATGTTTCATTGATCATTAATGTTCATAATTTATTGTGAAATTTGTTACTTATTACAAGCTTGCTAATTATTACAAGTTGCTAACTTATTTAAGGCTAAAACCCCCCCTACAAATAATAAAAAAAAAACTATTTGCATAAAATTGGTTTTTCTAAACTGTTGTAAATTGTAATGGTGTAAATACTATCAAATGTGTTTTACCTTTCCGAAAACTTCTTGAAGAGTAAAAGAGAGAAAAGCACAGTTCAGGTAAAAGCCCAAACAACACGCAAGTCTCTGGACACCTGTGAAAAACGAGGCTGGAGATCCACAGACCAACGCATTCCACATGTTATAGTCATGAACATAGGTAACAAAGTTATCCAAAAGAATCTGTAAGAAAAATAATGTAATTTTTTTATATTTTAATCAAACTATAACTCATCTAGAAGAGTAGTATTAAATATCTGTTTGCTAGTTTGTTTTAGAACATATATATTTTTATTATTTTAATTACTTAAAAGAATTTTTTAAACTGAATAAAATGTATTGTTCAAATTCTAATTATTTACGATGTGGAAAATTGAAAAAAAAGGATAACTTTAAAATTGCTATCAACCTGAACTGTGTAACTTGAATGGCTAGTTTCAAACTTGTAGGTGCATTCAAACGTAAAATATTTTCATGGCAAGAAAGAGTTGTTAATAAAAATTGTACTTTAATTTTGAAACCAGGAGACAGTTAAGTCTGTCTCTAAAGTGACAAAATGGACCATTACCTATTAACAAAATTTCAAATAACTATTAAATGCACTTTTTCAACAAAACCACTAAGATATTCAGAATCTATAGATTGTTTAAAAATAACCAAGCAACTAAAATTATGCTTTGTTTTAAGGGAGAATGGGAGTAGATCTCTAAACCGAAGGTGTCTCTGTACTAATCCAATGGAAAAATATTTATCTAAGCGACATTACTCCGGCTGAATTAAATATTTTTACAAAGTTTTTTTTAATGGGCTTACAGGGCTATATAATAAAGCCCTCGATTCTCTCTGACTTAAGTAGCGACACTGTTTTCCCCGGCGCTTTTATGCCGCTTCGTTTTCCTATTGGACGTCCAGAGTCACGTGTGAAAGATGCGACATCTTGGGTCTTTCTTGGAATGGGGGTTTAGTTTGGAATTGCGGTCTTGTGAGTGTCATCGTTTTTGTTTCAGCGAAAACTTGCTAACTATGTTTAGATAATTTTTTACCAAGCTAGTTTTTGATAGATGAAAGACTATTTCATACGAAGATGCCGAATTGTTGTGCTTTTGGATGCGCAAACAGTTAAAAAAAAAGATTTAAATTGTATCGCTTACCAGTTGGAAACATACACTAAAAAAATATGCTTTGATATTGATTTTGACAAAGATGAAATTTCTATAGAAACTGTAACTGTACCATGTCAACTGCCAGAAAGTGAAGAAAGTGCACTCTATTATTTATGTGGATGTATTACAAATATTATTTTAAATCGAAGTAAACTTTGTTCCCTTTGTAAAAATAATTTATCTAATAATAACTGTGTAACTGCAAAACAATCATTTTCAAAACTTAAAGAATTTAAAAAAGATATTAATCACTTAGTTTATGTTAGCTTAGTTTATATAGCATTTTACTTCATTTGGAAAATCTTTTCAGAACAAATGAAGAGCAAATCCTACAGCCAAAAATAAATGTAAAATCTTTACAAAATCTTCTACTAATATCTGTAATGGAGCATTTTAAAGATTTCCCTCAATGTTGTGAATTGATCACTAAAATTGTAAATATTTTTGTTAATCATAGAGTGCATTTTTTAATCAAAAAGAAAAATAAAACTTTGCAACAACAAAAAATTAAAAAAAAATTCTAGCAAAGCATTGGAATGAGATTTGCTGCATCAGAGATAATGTGATCTATATATTTTGCTTGCTAATAGCTTTATAGCTGTGGGTTATTATTTATAAAATGTACACTTTAATTACTGTTATTAAATAAATATGACATTTTTCGTAATTTCTGTGGCTTTATTTAGATTCATAAGATAATTTAATATTGCATGTGCCCTAAATATTTGTTACAGGAGAATGTCAAAATAGAAATTTATAATTAATGTTAGAATGTGGCTTTAATTTGAATTTAATTTTAAAGAAACATATAGGTTAGTAAAAATTTATGTATTTCAATCAGGATTTTAGCGGCCCTCCGACAACCCCCAAAAGTCAGTTTTTTTTTTTTATATAAGTATATAATATCAGTTTATAATATTAGTATATAATATATTAATTATTCATGGTTAAAAATTTATTACTCAGGATTACAGAAATGCAGTTAATGCTAAATTTACAAGCAAATCGATCATTTTGGCTGCTAAACGCGAACCATTTAAGAATCGAAGGTTTGAGATTTTAACTTCCTAATAAATCAAAAATCAGTCAAAAAGTCCTTTTTATGCTTTAAAAGAATGAAGTTTTATATATTTAATTCGTTAAAGATATATTTAAGTCTTTAATGAATTTGTAAAGAAAGAACGAGAGCGAAGTACGAGGAGAAAAACGAAGCGTAGTCCGTTCCCCCCACTGGGAGAGGACCCAAGATGGCGGACGATTGAGCTTGTCGCTACTTAAGCCAAGGAGAATCCAGGGCTTTATATATAATAACACAGTTTGAAATTTGTTCGAACTTTTTGTTGTAAAGTTATTTATGGAAAATTTTCAAAACAATTCAAACGAATTTTCAAAACAATTCGAACCAATTTAAAGTAATTAGTGTATAAACTTCTTTGACTTACAGAAGCAAAAGGGGGAGCTGTATCGCACACCGGTAGCTCCCTTTCAATTTGCCCATCTGCTTTCTCTGCCGAAATCCAGTTGAAGCAGTTGAACTTGTAGCTTGAGTCTAAATTAAGTTTAGTTAGTTATTAGATGTTTCAATAAAATAAAAACCTTTTTGAAATAATTAGAGGATGAGTTAATTTTGGTTAATTAAAGTTATAATTATACTTTTCTTTCCAAATTTCAACTCCTAATTTTTTTTTTTTACAGATTTATGCATTTTACCATTTTAATTTTTATAACATTTGCTAAAAGGTCAAATATTTCAAAAGTTTTTTTTCTAAGGAAATTTTTAAATTAAACTACTGTGTATCATATTTATAACATTTATCTACTTTAAAATAAAATAAATAGGAGGGGGATTTCAAATAATTGCTTTTAACATCCAAAAGCCACCATAAAAGATAAGTCTGAAAAAACTATGAAATTAAGATATTTTTTTTATTTAGTAAATCTAATATGTATTACTTTTCGTGATAGTTTAAAAGTTATGTATAAAAAACAGAACCTAACAAACCTGTTTTCATGTCCTTAACTGTAATGTCTTTCAAATACCAAGCAGGGGAAGCTCCAAAGTTGTTATGCCAAATTTCTAGCTTTATCAAAGGACCAAGATTTTCTTCAGTGCTAAAAAACATTTCCAAATTAGAAAAACTAACGCATTAAGCAAAAATTCAATATGTAATTAGATTTTTTTTTTTAATAAGAAATAATTTTAGAAATCAAAAGCATTGCAAAGTGTTTGTAAGTATTTTGTAAGCAAACACTTGTAACATTTAGTCTTACCGTAAAAGAAAGAAGTCCACAGAACCTTTTTGAAACGGAAATTTCTCTGCTTTAGCATCAATAAGCTGTCTTGTTTCAGTCATGCCTTTGGTCCCATGAAGAACTACAAATACCTGCAGAAAGAAAATGCACACTATTATGTATGTAGAAGCACATATTAAAAAAAGTTATTGTAAGCTTTATGTAAAAAGCTTAGCAAAAATGAATGATGAAATGGATGATAAGTTTTGAGTCAAACACCAACAAAGTGAGTTAAATAAACATATTTTAAAAATTAAAGATAATTAAACTTTGAGGATTTAATGCAAGTTTACTTTTAACCTTTATATTTAGTTTTAAATTGTTTAATGTCAATACACTGCAATACAACACTTTAATAATAACACTTACTGAAGCTGTTGTACCAGAAGAAAAATACATTCCAGTTTTGACACAAATAACATAGAGCTGTTTATGCATAGGATTATTATCTCTGAGTGGTAAAGGCGAGTCACTCAAACTGCACATTCCGTCTCTTCTGGAATTCAGTATCAATAGCAGGAAATACGCTATTGAAATTAAAATGAAAGTTGCAAGTGGTAAGACGTTAAAGTATGGATCCATTAGGTCTTTGGCAGGCATTGTAATGGTGGTGTAAGGCACAGAAATAGAGTAGGCAGTGATCTCTTGGGCAATGCAACTGAAAGAAAAAGTCAGTGGTTAGTAAATAATATGGTCATACTAATTAAATTTGACTAACTCTACTCTGAAAGGTTACATTCATATTTTGTCATCAAAGGTATGTTTGTTTGAGTCAATTTCAAGAGTCTGCACTAGTATAAAAGGGTTGAAAAGTTTTGATGAACATTATTTTGTTTCTGAGTTTTTTTCTTGTATGTAGAAATTGTATTTTACTCTTTGAGGGATATGCAATTTGGTTAAACTAATCTTGTTTTCACTGCTTGATATTTAAATTTTAACTGAAAATTTAATTACTTTAAATTGTTTTAAATTTTATTTCTGTAACAGACGCTTAAAAAACCCAGACATGTTTCTGCATCTACAGATATATTTTATACTCTGCAGCTTACTTGCAATCTGTCCAACTAGAATCTGACGCCTGTAAGGAACGGCAGACCTCTGGAGACCACATGCCACGAACTTTACCAAGGCACACATCTTTCCATATAAAAGTATTATATCCACCAATAATGTCAGTGGAATCAACACGGTCGTCATCAGAAATTATCCACAGGACAAAGTAATACATTCCAGGAACTAGAATTAAGAGAATGTTGGTAAGTAATTTTTTTAACATTCAGAATTAATGTAATGTAGAAGTGCATAAATTAGGCCAGCAAACCTTAAAAAAATGCATTAATTGTATATTGATTGTAAAGTTAGTAATTCAAAAGGGTTTATTACAAAACCAAAGGTTATTTGTTTAAAACTACAAGAATGTTGTACTTTTAGTATACAGTGGTTTCCAAAGATCAGTGTTTAGAAAATTAACAGAAAAAATGATGTTTGCTTTACTTTATACTCAATTATTTTAGTCCAATTTGTGTTTTAATCATATTTAAATTGTATAATCATTGTTATTATCAATTCTATTTATACTAAATAAACTTGAGTTATTGTCCCACCCATCACAACACATGATTCGGAATCACTTTCTTCTTTTACCCTTCATGCGGTTTTCCAGCATATAATGTGAGCTTCACTGTTTTCATTTTTCACCACCCTACTTGGGTTTGACTGGATAGCAAGCAATTAACCTCACAGCCCTAAACAAGGTAGGATTAAGGCCTTATCACACGAAAGTTCGTTCGTTCAGCGACATCCGTAGGGCATATCAAAAACTGGTTATTGGAGGAGTTTTTGCTGACTGAGCCTTTTCGGATCGAGCTTAAAAAATCCTTCTCCTTTTTACTGTTCGAGCGGCTGCTCCAATCAGAACGAAGTTCAGTCTTGACGTCACGGCCGAGCCTCCTCTTTGCGTTTATTTTTTTAAAAAATGGCTTCCCAATGCAACATGAGTGTTGTTTTAGAGAACATTAAAAAAGGAAAAGGAGTGTGGGATATCGAAATAGAAGCCAAATTAATTGACCAAATTGAAACATTCCCATCTCTGGGGAAGTCAACAGACCCCAATTTTTAAAAAGAAGACACTGAAACTGGAGATTTACGAAGAAATCGGCCACATACGAAGTTCGCCAATACCACGATAATACTGCTTTTAAGTTTTACACTATTTTAAAGTAACCTTGTTAAACTTGTGATGTCACGCATGACGTAGATGTTCTCTTGTTGACGTTTTGTCTGTCCCAAAAGTTGTTCGAACGTTCTTACCATCTGATAAGGGCTTTAGAAAAGCGACACTCACACCTTTTGCTGGAAAAGCACACAAGGGAGTAGGGGAAGAAAGTTTTTTTCGATGCCTACGTTGTAATCAGAAGGACTCTAAAAGAATGGAAAAGTCTAAATAAAAATTATATATTTTACCTTTGAAGTAATCTCTATGAAGAAAAAAACTGCTTTCCTGGACATCCATTCGAAATTTTGCTTTCCAGTCAAATTTTTTAGGGGTGGGCCAACTAGAATGCCTGAAATATACGAAAATTATTGAATAAACTTTTCTAATTAAAACAATCTAATTTAATGTTAAACAGTAACATTTCGATTAAATTGTTGATTTTAACATACACAATAATTTTGAAAATTGCTATAGTGTAAATTCAAAAGTGGTAATGCAAAAAAGCCTGTATTATGTAGAGTAAGCCTGTACTAGGTGCAATGCAAATGCATACTTGTTATTGATACAGCTTGGAGAATGGTGTCGTAAGCAAACTCTAGGCACCTGAAACTTTGCTCACCTATTAATTATTACCAGGTTGAGACAAATCTTCAGGTGGTTAGAATAGGCCCAACATTGAAGATCTATACGGTTTACAAAAAATTGAAACTCTTACCCAGTGGCTATATGCTTAGCAAATGAATCACATTTATAAATACTTTTTATAACATCAATTGGTTTTACTGTTGATTAATTTCATTATATTAAAGAGTTACTTAAGCTACAAGAAAAAATTAATCCCTTAAAAACTTTAAGCTTATAAAGATTTTCAGGAAGGACAAAGTTTTAGTTGGGAAATGAATTGTAACTTATTTACTCAGTTTTTCTTTAAAATGTAATCTTTTGCGATTTTACTATTCAGAACATTGAAAAAAAAAACGTTTATGATATATTTTGAGGCATTGCACAGACTGTTAAATTTCTTAAACACAGACGAATTTCACTTGAACACAGTTCTGTGATCAAAATTTTCTTTGCAACTGCCAAGAGATGTATTCTTGCAGGGCAACTATGTAGTCTTCTGAAAATGATTAAGGCAGACTTCAGGACAGAATTGATCTTCAGGACAGCTTCCGAGCAGACCCTTAGCAATTCTAAAAAAATCGTCATGTAATATAGATTTTCAACGCAAATCGCTCTTAGTCAGGAAACAGCTTGAGCCATGTCGCCTTAGCAGATTAGCGCCCACCAAATACACCTGAAACTTTGCTCACCTGACAATTTGCACAGGTTGAGACAAGGCTTCGGGCCCATTCGGTGGGAACTATTCGCAAGACCAAACACAACTTTCTCAGCTGGGTCTCTGACTTCGGAACTAACAAATTACAAATGTTTCATTGGTTTTAATACAGGGTTTCCACTAAAAAATTAGGGTTTTTAAAGGGCTATTTTAAATTTTAGGGCTTTATTCAGGCGTGTTATTATAAGATGTGGTTTTCTTTTTTAATTTTACATCTATCTAAAAATTTACCTGAGGGATTCCCATGTATACTTTATTTGTCTAAGTTTAGTTTAATTTGAATTATTATCGCACTAGAGCTACAAAAGGGCTATTGGCGATGGGCGTTGTATTTTAGAACTACAGTCAAGTGACGAGCCGACATCTGAATAGGCACCCTACGCAACCAATAAGGGCGACATCATACGCAGCGATGGGACTTTGGAGCATATTTAATGTGCATTCCCTCTACATGGGGTATTATTCTTCTGACTTTTTGGCTGCACGGGCCGTTTATACGTTGGCAGCTAGTTTGGCAATGCCCGGACCCGAACCTGGGACCTTTCGCATGCTAGGCGAAAGCTTAACTGACTGGGCTCCCCAGCCCTCTTTTATTTGTCTAAAGATTGTGCAACATATATAAAAATAATTCTAACACTAACACACAAAAAATATGTAAACTTGGAATTTTTAATTTCTTTTAATAAAAATTGGAGAATTTTTAGTTCAGGTTCCCTAAACTATTTTCTAATTTAGGGGTCTTTTTTTAGGTTTTTCAATTTTGCGTGGGAACCCTGTTTGATTGTATTTATGCCAAAGAAAGTAACAAGTGGCCATAATCTACCATTGACTATGAGCGACTGACTTTGTGATAGGTTAATCAAATTTAAATAATCAATCACTCAAAGTCAATGTTTGAATGTAGTAACTGGTTACTTTCAAAGGAGTCAAATAGTATTTTTCACATTTAAAAGTTAGTAGACAATAAAAAGGCATAAAAAGAAAAATTTGTCACAAGATAGTAAAATGACAATTTAAAAATTGAAGAGCTTAGTGAAAGAACGTGCTAAGTGAGATTTTTTTTGTCGATGAGCATGTTATTCCCGTCTTAAAATATAACAAGTGTCACATTTTTCATAAAATTAGCACCGAAAAAAAGGCTAAGTTCATCAGAGATTAGAAATATTAGTGATTTACGGTGTTAGTGTTAATATTTAGTGATTTAAAAATATGTAGTGGACTACTCCTGCCTGCTAATATTTAGTGCTTTAAAAATATTTAGTGGGTCTACTCCTGCCATTTTTAGTAATCAGAAGAATATGTAATTCTTACCTGAGCATAACTTCTCCTTGGTACACATTTTCACTTACATTCATTTGATTTTTGAGAATAATTTGAAATATCAATGAATTATCAACATCCTCCTCTGTCATATTAATTTGATGAATATAAGCAAAATTCTTTTTCATTATTTTTTGCTCAATAGACTGCAAAAGAAAAATCATGTATTAGAATGATTTAAAAAAAAAAATCTTATGTGTAAGAATGATTTTTAGAAGCAAAAATATTTTATAAGAATGATTTTTAAAAGAAAAAAACATGCGAATAGAATTATTTTCTATAGTTTAAAAATGTATATTTTCCCTAAAATTATGGTTATAAATCCGCAACACAAGGGGAGTATAGAGAAGACTTAACACTTAATATCTAATAGTTATTTAACAAAAAAATGTTTAAATATATAATTAATTGGAATTGTTTTTTTATCTTTTCAATGCTTAAACAATAATTAAAAAAAAACTTTTTAAGTAATAAATTAGTAAAAAAACAATGCATATTGGTGAGGGAAAAAGAAGTAAATATATTTCCAAAATGCTATCTCCTCCTTTCTTAAAAGTAATATAAAGAAGAGTTATTTGAACGTGATATATTCCTATAAACAAAGAAAAATACACAAATGAAGAACACATTTCTTACTTGATGATCCTTATTACGACCAAATTTAACAGTAAAATTAATTGATTTCTCTTTAGGTAAGTTTTCTAAACTATTGCAATCCAAAAATGTCAGCGAAATAGATGTTTTCTTGGATGGGAAATGCTTCATATCATTCATGTAGTGTGGTATAGAAACATAATCAAATTCTTGTGCAATCAAAGCTGTGCAGTTATCACAGTCCGTCTCTGTACACCTTTAAATATAAATGAAAATTCATAAAAGTTAATTTGGGAAAAGCATTTTTAGGCTGCAAATACTAAGTTAAAATTGTAATTATTCTGCAGGTGGATTTATAAAAAATGGTATAAAGCATTAGCAAGATTGTTTTAGTTAATTGACATATCTTTTTGACAAAAAAAGCCTATTCAATATAGTAGTTAAATGAAATTTATAAGTTATTGTTGTTTTCTTATAAATTTATAATCAAACTTTCTTTGGAAACTTCATATTTCCTTAATGTTAAATGAATATAGTTTAGTTTTAAAAAAATATAAATATTTAAAAAGCTACCAGATTTTCAATAAAAGTTAAGGTATGCAAATAAATAGTAAAGTAATAAATTTTATTTGAAAATAATAAATAGTACACTATGTCTTACATGCTTCTTTAATATTTGTATTGATTACCTTTTGGTTCTTTTCTTTAAATTTCTAGAAATCATTTTAAATTGATCTAATATCTGTACTTGAGAATTTCTCAAATGCAAAAATTGGGATTTGTGTGATTGTTTTAGACTTGAAATATAAACGGCTCTTGTGAAAGTATGTGGAACTTCAACAGCAATAGGTTCTTCGATTTTCAGTCTTTTTCTTAGAATTTCCTGTAGTAAAATTCCACAGTTAGATTCAGTTATAAAATGATGAAAATTGTTTTAAATGTGTTATTAAAAGTTCAAAACTTATTTTAATTATCTCTCAACAATTAATATAACTGATTCAGTGTCTTGAAGAAAAATATACAGGGTGGCCAAAAGTAGGCTTACAGTTAGTTAGGTATACAGTTATTTATACAGAAACAGTTATTTATACTTTTTAATACAAGTTTAGTTTGGTTGAATTATCGTCACACTAGAGCTACAGGAGAGTTATTGGCGACAGGCATCGTAATTAAGAACCATAATCAAAAGTGACAGCTTTAATTACATACATACACACATATATTTACATACTTAATCCCGAAGGTGCTCAAATTTTCTCTTTCGACATTGATGCATTTCTGCAACCTATCCTCGACACTCTCACACACAATACGACACAAATTCAAGTTGTCACGAATGTCCTTAAAAGCATCATCCACCAGCACAAATCCTTTTATAGAATATTTGGCAGGTGGCGGGATTCGAAGTTACGTCCTCTGGTGACATTATTTGGCCAGGACTCTTTGGCCAGAAACTTAATTATTTAAATTTTTAAAACATTGGCATCACTATAGACTTATCATTGAGGATGATGCATTAAATTTAAGGAAACTGTAAACAATGTATATTTTTTTTAAAGTAGTTAACTTTTTCATTCTAAAACATCATATAGCTTCCGATAGGTGACAAATTGCAACAGTATGCCGAATATCACAACAATATTTTAAAAGTCATTAAAGTGTATGTTTCCAAATGGCGTAACAGTATGTACTAGAGCAGGGGTTCCCAACCTTTTTGCACCTGCGTACCACCTGACTTTTTGAGAAATTTTGGCGTACCACCAGACCTAAATATTTTAATAAATGTATAATATAACTCTTCTAAAAGTGTTCGAAGGCTTTTTGAATTAATTTCTGAGAAAACTTCATATTTAATGGCTAGATATTTGTTTATTTACAACATGCTTATAATAATTAGAAATAAAAGATTAAATGGTATTAATTTACAGTTTATTTATTCCCATATGTCTAAAAACATAAAATAAAATCATACAAATTCAGCAAACAATTAATCTTATACAAATATACTTTTATAGTCTTTAGTGCAAAACTTGTTGTTGTTGTTTGCCTTTGATTAAAATATCAACATTAGGAGTAATGGAACTTATCTTCACTCTTAAGTCATCTTCAACACTTATTCTGCTTCTATATTTATTTTTTATGTACAAGAGTTCAGAAAAAACACTCTTACACAAGTTCTCGTAACAAATTGCATCAAAAATAGCAGAGCTTGCCGGAAGATCAAAGTGTACTAGGTTTACATTCGATCCATAGTTAAAGATTTCTCTTTTAAATAATGTTAATGTTTAAAATAATAATATGCTTGCGTGCTCCTTGCTACAGAAGCTATTTATAGCATCATGTTGCTCACATCACTCACGCGTACCACCTGAAAGTTTCCCGCGTACCACCAGTGGTACGCGTACCACCGGTTGGGAACCCCTGTACTAGAGGGTTAAAACTTTATATTACTGTGTCACATATATTTTGTAAAAAAATAAATTTGAATTATTGAAATTTCCACTGGTATTGTAATATAATTTTTTTTCAAACCTTAATTTCCATTATAAAGTGATCTTTTCCGAGTCTAATAAGTTCTTTGTTATGCAGATGAGTTGAATGCGCAGAGTAAACTAATCTCGACAGAAGAGCTAGGAATTCATGCTGCAGTTCTTCATAGCGATATCCGTTCAGTCGTGATCTTAGATTGGAAATCTTCAAGTAGATGTTATAGACTTTTTGAAGATCAAATGTTGTTGTCTGAAAATATAATGAAGGTAAGTTAAAAAAAAAAGAAATTATAGGACAAAAAGGAAGTTAAAACAAAGAAAATAAGAAAAGAGAAATAAAAAAATAACCTCGGAAGATTGAGCTATAATTCCCCTCAGACAGGATAGAGCTTGAACGGCTTCAGCCTTTGAAAAAAAAATATATAAAGCATGTAATATTGTTTATATAAAATCATAAGAATAATATGCAAAGTAATAAAAAGTTTTGATATGCTGCATATTTCCAAAAATAGCAAATGAAATATTTCAAAAGATTAGAACTTATTATGCATACATGAAAACTGAAACTGTGGAATAAACAAAGTGTTTATAGTATGTATGTATGTATGTATATATATATGTATATTATATATATGTATATTATATATATATATATATATATATATATATATATATATATATATATATATATATATATATATATATATATATATATATATATATATATATATATATATATATATATATATATATATATATATATATTGTAGGCCTTAAATATGTGTTAGTATTTTTTGTTGAGTACTATTTCAAAAATGCTTATTAATGATATATGTTTTACTTGATATTATTATTTGTATGTATTTTAAAAAAACACAATGTGAAACAACTAAAATGGAAGGATAATGTGAAAACATGATAATTTTCCAATTTGCTAAAAGTTGTATTTTAAGACCAAACATTTAAGCCAAGGTATAACAATAAATATGTATATCAATAACTAATATTATAATACTCACTCTACTAATAACTTTTACACTTTCAATAACTTCAAGAAATCTAAACCTAATTTGTTCTTTAAAAATTTTATCTTTGTTGCTTGTGCCTTTTGCCGAAAAGTAGTTATTTAGTGATACAGAAAGGATATGAATTCTATGGAAAAGAGCCTGGTTCTGTTTCTCGTTAAAATATCTTGCTAACTGAGAATCAGAATGAAAGGTTTCGTTATACCTGAAATTATAAAAAAATATTAATCTGCTATTGTTTAATTTAATTATACTTAAAAAACAAATTTATCTTTAAATTACTTTTACTTTGTTTATTCGATTTAATTTTTTTTTACTGTGCTTGAATGTGCAAGCTTAAAATTTATCAATATAAGGAGCTAAATTTAAGCTATGACCATGATCAAATTGATCATCAAGAGAAATTTTAAAAAATTACTCTTTTATGTTAGTTTCGTTTTGTAAGCTTATGTTAAGCAGTGTTTTTTTTAACACATAAAAAAAATTCAAAATTAACTTCGAACAAGTTAAACTAAGTCTCCATGTTAAATCAAAAAAATATCTTTAACAATTTTGTTTTAATAATATAAAATCAAACAAATATCTTACACAAATTGTAATAGAGTACAATTCATCGGCAATGGTTCAACTTCACGTATCAATGAGCAAACTTTAGTAGACGATCCCAAATTATCCGTAATTATTACATTCAGGTACACTAAAAGCAAAAATTCAAAGTCATTTCTAAACTTTTCTTAATCATAAGAATTTTAAAAAAGTACTACAAATCTTTAAGTAAAAAATAATTAATCAGGGTTTGTGCAAATGTTTTTCAAAAAGGAAAAATAAGGATTTATAAAGAACCACATGTTCAAAAATAAAGCTATTCATCATTTAAAGTTTAGAAAACAAAACAAGATTGAATACTCTTGTGTTACTTAAAAATTATACAGAAGTTTCTTTAATTTATTTTAAAAAAGAAACCTTGTTGTTGAAAAATACTTGTTAATAAAGTGCTAAAAATGGATAAAGATATTTGAAAACTTGTTATTTTGGCAATGCCTAGGCCTGAACCTGGGACCTTTCGCATGCAAGGCAAGCCTTTACCGACTGGGCAACAAATCCACCGCAGCCAGTTTTAAAACTGGAGGGTTTTGCATTACTAGAATAAATGATAAATAACTATGGTTAAATTTTTTTCTCACTCATGGGCCACTAGGGAGTGTGGCTGGTATTGTCCCATATTTATCTTTTAGATTTCAGTTCAGAACTCAATTTGCTATGGGATAATAAGATAAAAGTAGAAAATTACCATTTGAAGTGTCAGATTTGTATCCAGAAGGCAACACAAACTTTGCATTCCTGTTCAATCCAAAATAAATCAAATGCCCTTTTTCGTCCTTTGTTAAAGAGTATCTTAGTTCATAGTAAAGTGGCTGATTTTCACTCTTCCATTCCAGGCAATGCAATCGGAAGTTGAAATTGAGACTGTGGCCTTTCACTGGCATTAAGGTGCATCGTCCATTTATTGGACCGGTGTTGACTTTGAGAAATTCCATGGCTGTACCTTTGAGAGTAGTGTCTGGAAACCAAATGAAGTCGTTAGTTATAAATTTGAATCCTATTCATGTTATTATATTTTAACTATCTGTGAATTTAGATGATATAAGGAATAAAATGCAGGTCTATATTTTAACAAATTAAAATTGAACTTTAACTTTATATGCATTTAATTAAAACAAATATTAAAGTATATCTTTATGATAATTTTTAAAAAATACGATACCCAAACCAAAATTTGCTTTTAAAAATGACTAAAGTCTTGATATGATATGTCTGATATATATGATAATCTATGATATTATAAAGGTACATTATCATAATCTAATTAACTCTATGTAAATGTGTAAGCAATTAAAATAAATGAATATTAACTAATAAATAATTATGTTCAGTTATTGTTTGACACATTTTTTTTGTAATACAGATAGTTCTACTTTTATTAACACTTTGATTTTCACTCATTTTCTAATGTCTTATAAAATTTTGTATTTATAAAATATGAGTTTTCGTTATTAGATCATTTTATTTCGAAATAGTTAATATTTTAAAAGTCAGATATGATAGTATGTTTTTTTTTGTAGGATTTTGTTTTAAATACAAAATCATAAATTTATTTGCCAAATAAATAGCATGTCCTACATAAAATAATTACAATCTTACCTGCGTCTCTCACATTAACTTCCACAAAATAAGAATTTCCGGCCCGTAAAACTCCCGGTTTAAGGATAAGATATTCAGATTTGAATCCTGTGGTTGAATTGCTGTTATCCAAATTAAGAGCCACTCTTGGTCTGTTCAAAATATGAGGCACAGAGGGTCTCTGTTTCATAGTTCCGTCTCGTACAGGATCACCAAGTTGGTTGGTAGAATGCACATAGACTATAGAAATAGAAGTAAATAAAGGAAAATATAATGAAAAGTTTAAAATAATGATGCAAAAATCGGCTGATTACTGTTCATTAAATTTATTATAATACTTTTGAAATGTTTAAAAACACTCACCATTATTTCCATCGATTCTTGGATTACCAGCTCCTTCCTCTATATCGTCTTCGTTTTCTGAGATGTAAACTTTGAACCGCTGTGCACCTTAAAAGATTATTAGCTTATTGTAATAGCATAAAAAACTAATAAAAATAAATAAAAGTTTAAATTTCAAACACATGTTACAGTGTGGCACAGCAAGAGGTTATGCTAAAAAAAAATCTTAGTTAAACAAAAGCCAACAAGTTGTTTTGTGAGCACTTATCAGTGTCAGCCTTACTATGTAACTGCTATTTAAAAATATGAGGCCCATTGAAAATAGCCCACGCCTAGTACCACATTAAATCCATTTACCGTGCACGCCTCATAAGCACAAGATTACGGGTCGGCAGATTTTCAGGTTCGGAAAATCTTTGGCACGCAAGTCATATAGTTATGTGGTATGTAAAAGATCCCTTGAGTACGTAATTGGCTTGGGTTCTTTCAGCAAAACTAAATCTCAGATGATAGATGGTGCCACAAAAAATGCCTCTCAGTTCTGGGCAATATTCTGAGTCTAAAAAAGGCTTGATCCGCCAAAAGAGCAGTTCCATTAAAAAAAAAAAAACGTTAAATCCATCTTTACCAAACAGAAAAATATTTAATTAAATTACTATGGAGTTTCAAAATCATTTACTTTGATCTCTTGCTACTGCACTGCCACTTTCTCCAGGCAGCCCCTCCTCTGGAAGGGGGTAGTCAGGATCCTCCAATATTAGATCATGGTGTGGAAATGGAAGAAAATCAGGATAACTGATATCTGAAATAACACCAAAGTACTATTATCAACTATTTCTTGTAAGTTTTTGCCTATAAAAGTCATAATTTTTATAAATTTGAACAATTATTAACCCGATGAATCCCTGAGTAAATGATTATATGGATATGGTTTTGTTTTGCATTCTATACAAATTTGCAATTTTCAGGTGTATGTCTTGCTTTGAATAGGCCAACAGTGAAAAAAAAATGGCAAAAATACTTTTTGCAAAACAATTAAAATTACATATTTATGTTCTTAAAATAGACTAACAAAAAAATAATGGCAATTTTTTTTAAATAGTTTTTGCTAGCCAATTTGAATTGGTTCTAGATGGATTATTAATTTCTGAAGTTAATTTTCTTTAAAGAGAATAAGAAATATATTTTAGTTCAAGAAAGTATATATAACAACTACAGAAAATTAAATAATGGTTCTGTGGAAAAAAAAATACTTTTTGTGACACTCAATTTTAAATGAGTATATATTATTATTATCTTTAAAAAAAATCAATTCTTTAGCTTTTACTAATTATATATTTTTTGTTTTATAGATGATCTTACTGAAAAGTGTAGAATTTTCATCATAATGAGCTTCTTCTTCAAAAGGGTACTGCTGGTCTGGGAAAAAGTTGGGCAGCTCTTCATCTTCATACTCTTCTTCAGGCAAATCTCTCGTAAAACGACGCTGAGTAGATACTGAAATAATTATGAAGGTTTATATAAAATGAGTTCTAGATTGGATAAGGTACAATTAGCCTTTCATCCCTTTAGCAATTTGATAATTTAAGGACAAAGCTAACTTGGAACTAAATGACGGGGGATTTTGCTTCAGTAAAACCAATTGACCGTAACTTATGCTTTTTACTTTAGTTAGGGTTTAATACTTTTTAGATGACATGACGTAATTCATGTTTATGTTTCAAACAAGGTACTTTAATCAACAAATTTTTTTAGTTTCAAGACTATTGTGTAAATAACCTTGGAATCTTTAAAAAATACAATTTGATAGTTATGGTAGATATTCTATTTAAAAATTACTGCAACTAATTATAAAATTGACATGAATTTTATAATTTTATGAAAAGTTTGTTTTAAATTGAATTTTAAAATTTAGTACAGAAATATGATAATTACAAAAAAACATGATATAAAATTTCAATGTTTCAACCAATAGAAATTGTACCGTTTCTTTCATTGAAATCTTCTGGAAACCCTGGTAAATCTGGAAATGGTGGAAGTTCTTCATTTGTTGGTTGGTTAGAAGAACCTAAGTAAGTTGGTTCGAACCAAAGTTTTAGAATGAATTCTACGTATTATACAATAAAGTATATTAAAATGTAAAACTATTATATTGTTATAATTTATATCTGCATATATGCTTTTACATGGGTAAATAAATTTAAAGGGATATTACAGGGGTTGGAATGACAACAACATTATTAATTTGCCACCAAGTTAATATTAAGAAAAAATTCACAATTCTAAATTCGTTTATTTGTGAATTATATGATTTTGTTTTGTGCTTATAGTTATGTTTGTTGCATTGAAATGAATTTCCGATAGCATTTTACTGAAAAAGGGGAATCTAAAAGTTAATTAAAAAATTTGTTTAGGAATTGGAATTAGAAAAAAATATACTACTTACTATAAAGAGACCTGTCTAAGTCACTTGAAAAACTTGTATGAGTATTATTAATGGATGGTAGATCTAAAGTTGAGTTTGGAGCAACAATAAAAAATGTTGAACCATCTGCTTGTACACATTCATAGTTGCCTGAAATAAAAATATTGACAAACGCTAATTTGTATAGCAATGAGTTAATAATATTGTCACATAGTTTTAAAGTGGGCAGGAAGGACAAACACTTTGAGCAGAGTAAGGTTCATGACAGCTGAACTCATACAGGGCTGGGGAGCCCAGTCGGTTAGGCAAGGTTAGGTTGCGTTGAGTGCCCACTCAGGTGTCGGCTCGCCACTTAATTGTGGTTCTAAAATATGACGCCCGTCGCCAATAGCCCTCGTGTAGCTCTAGTGCGAGGATAATTCAAACTAAACCTGAACTCATACAACAACCCCCATGGGGGAAACATATCAGTTATATGTAGTACAAAGAAATTATAAGGTATCCTTTATATATCCTTTATATTTAAATGATAATTTAAATATGTAATAGAATTAATATCAAATAAAGGCGAGGAAGAACCCAAAACTTCTACCTTCATTTCAGACGCTCTACCAAGTGGGCTACTTGGACATTATATAGTGGAATATTGTTATTGTTGTTATACATTATGGAAAAAATACTAAAAAAATCTCTTTGGCCAGAAACTTAATTATTTAAAATTTTAAAACATTGGCATCACCATAGACTTATCATTGAGGATGATGCATTAAATTTAAAGGAAACTGTAAACAATTTATATTTTTTTAAAAGTGGTTAACTTTTTCATTCTAAAACCTCATATAGCTTCCGATTGATGACAAATTTCAAAAGTATGCCGAATATCAACAATATTCAAAAGTCATTAAAGTGGATTAAAGTGTATGTTTCCAAATGGCATAACAGTATGTACTAGAGGGGTATATTACTGTGTCACATATATTTCGTAAAAAAATAAATTTGAATTATTGAAATTTCCACTTGTATTATAATATCACTTTTTTTTCAAACCTTAATTTCCATTATAAAGTGATCTTTTCCGAGTCTAATAAGTTCTCGGAAAGATATGAAAGATATCATGGCAATATTATGATATCTTTATAGTATACGCAATACGGTATCTTTCAGAGTTTTATACTTTGTATGTATAGAAGCAGAATTATGAAATTTTTTAGGTTACAGTGTTATAACTAAAACTTAGAACTTACTGAAATGCATTCTGTGCCTTCCTTCTTCAATCATCCATATTTTCCATTCATACTCAACATTGCGGCCGAAGCAATTTTGGCAGGTCGCTTTGACTTGGATATTTACATCTTGGTTCTCTTCCCTGTAATGACAACTGTTGCACTCGAGATCGATTCTAAAATAAAAAATATTAATGAAGATTGATATATAGACACAGATACTAATATATTTAGTTATAAAAGGTACAAGTTAATATTTTTTCATAAAAAACTTACAATGGGAAAAGAAACAATGAAGGGTTTGAAAAAAAAGTTCAGTTTACAGAAAAAGTTGAAAAAAAATGAATAAAAGTTATCTATATAAAAAAAACTCGTATAAAAACAACAACTATTCATATCCCCATTTATTGAATAAAAATAAAATACTAGAATTTTAGCACTAAAAGGACTTGCGAATATCTAAAAAATACATGATGGTATTTTGACTAATATACTAAATAAAGTATATTAAACGTTAAAGAAATTACTATTCAAAAAACAATGAGATAACATAAAAATAACTAACAGCAAAACATGTTGTGCATGTTGAAATTCAATAACTTGAGAAGATGTATGTGATGTTAATTCTTCATCAATGATGGTCATGTTAATCACAACAGAAGTCAAGTGTGGGTTAAAATACAGTGCTGTGAGGTAGAAACTGTCGATGTCTGTTGACAAAAAGGCTCTTGGGATCGAATCGTGAAAACAGGATAAGTGCTTTTTGATGAAAGGTGAACAACTCCATGAATAGCTGAAATTAAAAATAAGTTAGACATCAGTGGAATAGCAACAGAATAATGCTATAGTTTATGTTTGTAACAACACATAAAATATACATATTGATGAAATCTCATTTGGACAAATTTTACTCCAGACCGAATTCTTCTAGCTATATTAACACAATGGAAATTTTATTCTAATCCAAACTACTCTGGCTGTATTGAATATTTTAACAAACAGTTTTTTGTATGATAAATATAGTTGGCTTAAATGTCCCTAAATAAAAGAACTGACTATTCTTTTCCCTTAACTTTAAATAGCCACAACAAATATTAGCATGCAAGAGTTTACCAAATTTGAATCCAGAAACAAATTTACTGCTGGAATTTAACTCCATTTTCTCTCAATGTTATGTTGATTTTTTACAGGGGAAAATTTATGTGTTAATTGATGTGACCGACCACGTGAGATTTGGTGATATTAAGCTTGACCCCCCTAAAAACATCACATGATTTAAGTACCCCCCCCCCCTTAAATATTTTGGCTCCATCATTAAAAAAAGTTTTAGATTTAAAAAGTTCCTGGAGAACAATTTAAACTTTCTAACTCGAAGGCTGTGTCTTGACTACGACATCAAATGCCATAAAACTTGCCGACCGCCAAGGGCGCCAAGCGATGCAATAGCATGTGGCTGCTCTGCAGTCGCAGTTCTGTTGCAGGGCGCCAAGCGATGCAATAGCATGTGGCTGACTCTGCCAAGTCACCAAGTTTTGTTGCATTTGATGTCGTAGTCAGGACACAGCCTAAAGATGGTAAAAATTTAAGGGTAAACTCATTCGCTGTTTCAATTAAATTTTATAATTTTAAGTTTATAATGAACTGAAAACTGCACTATTCGGAATAGCCTGGTTAAAATTTTGGAAATATCTTCATTTATTTATAAATTCTAGGCAGAGGTGCAACATACTTATTAGGAAATTGTTGATCTTGAATATGAAGAAGACCAGCTTCTAGCTTGATGGTATCATTTCTTCCCATGGACCGAAGATAGCCCCCTTTAATGTAAGTAGTGAAATCTGGAGATCGGATCCTAATAGTTGCTGATGATTCTGAATGCACAATGAATCCAATCATTTCAACCTAAATGCAATGAACTAGTTAGTGAAATGCAATGATAAGTAAACCTAAAAGCAATGATAAGTTTTAAAATAAACTGAGAATTATAAACTGCTGTAAAACATATAAGAGTTATACAAGTAAATATTTAGATGCTAAATCAAATAAAATTTGTAACTAAAGTTTCTAGAAGTAAGTAAATTAATTCAGTATCAGTAGATTTGACTTACCTTTAAAGATATGTTGTACAACCCTGCCCACAAATAGGATTTAGGAATAATAAAAAATCTCTGGTTCAATACAAGTGCAGTATCAAAAGCCATAACAGATCCAGTGTCCATATTTTCAACTGTCCATGTATACTTGACATTGCTTGTTTCACAGTTAGTTAGAATCTCTGCTTCAATTAAAATGTCATCCACATAACTGTACTACAATAATAAAAGAACTTATAAGACATCTTCGATTTTAAGAGAGATCTGTTAGACCAAATGTATATTAATTTAAATTTCGAAATCACAATAATTACAACAATCTTTTTTATTTTAAATATCTTACAAGGACACAAGTATATCATTCACCTTTAGACTTAGGTTTCTGGGAGGCATAACACATCCTCAATAATAAACATAACTTAGTAAATGACCAGTGGCGGATTTAGGCTTAGGTCCGGGCCTAGGGCGGAAAATTTTGAGGGGCGCCAAAATTGTTAATGTAATACAAATTTATATATATATATATATATATTACAAAAGAAAAAGGGCGCCATATCGTCTCGGGCCTAGGGCGTCCTCAAACCTAAATCCGCCACTGTAAATGACATGGACCGCACTCTATTTTTCAAGTGTCTGGACCACAAATACTTAATTTTCTTGGTTGTCTATCTTTTATTGTTTAAGTTTTTCTTTTTTAATAACATTGGTTTCTAAATATCTTTTTGTTTTTAAAGTTGCACATTAGCATTTTCTTTTTTTATTCATTTATCATTTTTAGGCACTGAATACAGGACTTTGGTTTAGTACCGAAAGGGCTGTATGCTTTTTAAATATCTTTTAACTTTTCATTTTAGTTTGAATACATTGCTTTTTTAAACTCTCCCAATAAAGCTAGTAATTGTCAAAGTATTAAATTAAAATTTATGCAATTATTTTTTATCATGCATGAAAATTAAGATTATCTACAACACGTCTAAAAATTGAAAAATATTAAGAGTTACTAAATAACTAGATGATATTTCCCCAAAATATTTATTTTGCTGCTATTATTACAATTTTTATATTTGGTATAAAAAGGAGGGATTTCAAATAAATACTTTAACAACGTGATTTCAAAATTAAATAAACATTAGCCCTATAGGTTAGGATCTCTCTAACAAAAGTAGAAAATATGTAGTAAAAAATAGATTTAGTCAACTTACTATTATGTTTTTCTCGAACAGGAATACAATTTCAGGTTTTTGGCATAGTCGGTGAAGGAAGAACATATTGGTGGTAAGATTAGAAAGACTAAATTTGTTCCATACATTCACTGATATCCAATATTCACCGACTCTGGAAAGCCCAAAGGAAAGTAAGTTTTATAAAAGTAAATGGTCAGGAATAAAATATATATATGTATTGTTTTCTTCAAATAAATTACATTTTCAAAACTCTTAAAAAATATTCATAAAGTTTTATTTCCTTTTGCGACAACTTTAAATTGCACTTCCTTCCTCTCAAATTTCTTGAAAATGACTATTTGGTTTATTAAAAACCATTTATAATCTTAGACAATTAAAAAAACAACTATTAAAATCTGATTATGGTAGAAAAAGAGCTCCACAAAAATATTTATGATTTTACTATATCCATTGCAGTTTTGAGACCAGTCTACACAATGGAAGCAGACATTTTGGTCAGTTGGCCAGACTGACGTGAAACCAAAGTTTGATTGATTTCCAAGCTAGCTTGGTCTTCATGTCTTAAAATTGTTCAGTGAAATCTTCCTAAGGACACCTTCCTAAGGGGGAATGGTAGCGAATCTCCAAACCAAAGTGCCTTTGCGTTAATTCAATGGAAAAAAATATTTTTCCAAGCTATATTGTTCAGACTCTATTGGTGGAATTACGACGCCTGTCATCAATAGCCCTCGTGTAACTCTAGTGCAACAATAATTCAAACTACTGAACAAAACCAGACTTTATTGAAGGTTTTTACAACCGGCAGATTTGAATATTTTTATATGATAAATGTAGCTGTCTTACTGAGCTCTATAATCCCACTTATTGAAATTGTTTGAATACTTAAAACTTTTTTAAATAAATAATTTTACCACAAAATATTCCACCCAATTTTAAAAAGTGTGATTATAGAGCTTGTAAGCCAGCTACATATACCATATAAAAGTTTGTAAAATATTCAATACAGCCGGAGTAATTTGGCTTAGAAAATAATTTTTTATGCATTAGATTAACACAGAGATGTTTGGAGACCCACTCCCATACCCCCTTAAGAAAATTGTTGAGTGAAACCTTTCTAATGACACATCCATTTTTATATTTAACAACAGGGTGGTAACAGAACCTGGAAATCAGGGAATTCTCAGGGAACTTTTTAATTCTGGAAATATCAGGGAATTTTTTCCATTTCGGATAATTTCAATAGAAGGTTTAGGTTGTTCTTGCGAACACTATACTAGTGGACACGTCTTGATCAAAAGAAAGTATTCTGGTTGGTCCGATTGGCCTGAACCGGAGCTACAAAAGTAAACTCGACTATCTTCCTATCACGCAGAAGCAAAAAACTGTCAATTATTATCAATTAAACGTCATGGGTGCCTACTCAGGTGTCAGCTCGTCACTTGACTGTGGTTCTAAATTACGACGCCCATTGCCAATAGCTCTCGTGTAGCTCTAGTATGACAATAATTCAAAATAAACTTAACTAAAAAGTAATTGTAAAATCAGGGATTTTTTTTATGAAAGTATTAGGAAAATCATGGAAATATCAGGGAACTTTTTTTCAAGGATTTTGTTACCACCCTGAACAAGTTCAACAAAAACACAACCAATTCCTACTCAGTATAAGTATGTTGAACAGAAGAAGAATTAGTAGTTAGGATAGGAGAGCCGTCACCAAATTCCCATTGGAAAGTTAGATTTGTACCAAACCAGTAGAGAGCCCGGAAAGTAATTAATTGATTCACAAGGTTCGGGCCCTGGCAATGTATGGAGGTCAAGTTGGCGATTTTTTGTATGAGATGCAGCACTAAAGGTTGGCTGGAAACGCTGCTGATATGGTTTTGGGCTGTGACGTTAATCATGTATCTGAAACAAAAAGAATACATATCTTAACATACTTTTCGATTAATTTTTTAAAAAAAGAGTCTGCTAGTTTATTTTGATAAAATTTAATTGTTTAATTTGAAACAGTAAACAACTCTTCAATGTGGGATAGAAAAGTAATAACGAAGAAACCTGACTAATTACATAGTTAGGTTTTGGTTAGCTGATTGAAAAAACAAATAAATTGAACTCATGAGTGGTTGGAAATACTGCCCTTTTTATATAAATAATATTCTATAAAATTAATAGAATTTCAATTACAAGCCTTCTAAATTGCCTGGAATTGGACAAAAATGTATTGTTGTTTCCCCTGCATAAATTTTCAATTTTTTTTTTTAAAAATAACATATTTAGCAAATACGAATTCAGTTTATTTTGGATAAATGATCTTAAAATCATTTTCAAATGAAAAAATTGAATATTATTACTATATTTACCATTAATAAAATATTTATTATTTTTGATAGAAAGACTGGTGCACAATTCACGGAAGAAGCATTAAAAACAATTTACAAAATAATACTATTAGAATATTACCTTCCTGGATTTTGGTATTGATACTGCATGACAGGAGTATTAGATCTTCTCAAATCAGGAATGCCCAATTGCCAAGTAAAACGGAGGGATCTTTCACTGGCAGGTAAGACTTCTGCCACAAATTTGAATTCTGTGTCCAAGGGAAGTTCTACTTCATTGTAATGGCAATTTTTCTTAGCATCATACACCAAGCAGAGATAAATTTCTAGAAATAAAAAGAGGTATGGGGTCTAAATATACACTGTTAAAAACAATTAGGGGAGCACTTTGCATACTTTTGTTAACCCTTTCAGTTCCAACGTTTTATTTTTTATTTTAAAAATCAAAAATTTGTAAACAGATTCATTATGCATCCAGAATGAAATGGTATACGACAGGGAAAAAATCCCTCAATTTTTAACTAAAATTTAAGGGGACAAAAATTGAAATCATAACTTTTTAATAAATTTTAACAGTAATTTTTTCAAAACTTTATTTGTTAAAAAAAAGTTAAAATCAAATTTTAAACATCTAAGAATGCAATTGTGAAGAATTTAGGGTCAATTTATTTCATAAAATTTTTTAGGAGTGAATTTTATTTTACCATGTTTTTCATATTTTAATTTAATTAAAACAAACATAATTTAATTCTTCAAAAGACATGATTCTTCCATCTAACGATAAATTAGTGCGAGCTTAACTTAGTGAGAAAAAAATAGCAAGCTTCAATACAACATAAAATTATTTTATATTTAGTAAGTAAATTAACCGAAGTGTGAACTTGTTTTCACTGCATGACATTAATTTTTTTTTAAACTAAATATTTTATCACAGATGATTATAAATGAATCCTCTACACTTACTATTCAGTAAAATTTATAAGTTAATTTAAAAATTATATGTGTTGCTGAAAAACCTGACAGTCAGGTGCTGGGTTTTAAATCTGTCAGAGGCTTAAAGTTTAAATTAAAAGTATTGAAAGTCTTTTAAAACAATTTATAACAAAATATTTGTGTTTAAAGTAAAAAATTTAAAATTAAATATCTTAGCTGTAGGGATTAAATATACACTTTGGTTTAATTTATTTATCTTTCAAAGAGTTCATATTTCACTAGATAGCTAAATAGATGAATAATAACTTGCGTTCCATCAGTTATGTTTAAATGAATTAATTATTAAATAATAAATGATAAGTAGCTTCTATCAGTTAACAGAAATTGGTTTTATAACCTAAACAGAATATCCGCAAATACAGATTGTTGTAGTAAGTTAATATTTAATGAGGCAGTTAAATTATTTTTAACACATAAACCAGCAAAATAAATTTTTCAATACATTAAGAAAAAACCATTTCTTAAATTTCTTTTAGAATATTCATAGTGATTTTTTATGTGCGTGTGCTTCCTATTTTATTACCTTGAAGCGTTTCTTGCACATAAATTTTTGAAGAAGCCATAGGTCTTCTAATGCTCTTATACCCAAAGTCAGTAACTTTATTGTATGCTTCAACTGATACAATATGTATACCTGGCTCCAAAATCGGTAAAAAGACGGAACTACCTGAAATAAAAATAGTTCTTTTTTATGAATCAAGTTAACAAATAATTTATTACCCATTTAATTAATTAAAATCGAAAATTATATCATCGTTACACTAAGTTTGATCAGGAGCAATTTTTAAAGAAGAATTTAACAGCTATCAACTTCTACTGCCCGTTGGATCCTTAACACACCCAAATACGGCCAGATCCCCTAAGCACGATTCTACAGTGGTTCAATGGCTTTGATTAGGTTGAATTACGCAACACTAGAGGTATGATGGGTTTAAGAATTTTTTTAGTTTCTTGAAATCGGCAGTTACGTGTTAGCTGTATTCTTACGATTTGGAGTGTGTTCCTAAACCGGGTCTCGCAATTTTGACTCACGGTCGGATAACGGGGACAACATCTAAGCAGGCGTCACACACAAAATGAATTGTGAAATGTGCAAGCATCAAACTTTTTTGTTGGATCGGATAAACAGTTACGCTAGTGATAAGACTTTAAGGCATGGTGAACTAAGGATTCGAGAGGGCTATTCCTATGACTGTTATTTGGCAACAAACATTTTCAGCAGAGAAATTGCTAACGTCGTACATTTTGATTAAAAGTGGGTAACTGGAAACCGTCAAGTCATTTAGGTTTGGTTAAAAGAAAGTCACATTAGAGCTACACGAGCTCTACATACGACGGGTTGCGGAGTTTTAAACTACAGTCAAATGACTAACACCTGAGCTGACAACCAACACTACCTTATAATGACATCCTATGCGGCGAAAATTTTGAGACTACGGCAGATTTAACGTGCACCAGTGACATACTCATGGCGTTTTTTGTTTTTTAGAACGATCTGTTTATAGAATGGCTCTAGCTTAGGTTTCCTAAGGTAACGACGTTGTCAACCGTTACACTCACATTACGTTACCGAAATACAGGGTGGCGCAAATTAAAGTGGCCCCGTCATGAAGTTAGGAATAATATATTGCCAAGTTGAAAACCAATGCAAAAACAGGTTTGCTAAGTGAAGTCATTGATCGCTGCAATATTAAGCCCAAATAAACGCTTGGCGAATTATTTGCCGGCAACTATGCCTTGACAAGCTAGTTGGAATGCAATATAAACAGAAGGGTTGTACAGCTGTGCAAAAAAAAGTTCCCGCTAGGTGATTATTTCGGCCATTATTTATCCTAGAGAATCGGACCTTTTTGTTATTACAAAACATTCTAAATTTATTGCAAGATACAAAATGTGGTGTTTGAACCCGTTTCGGAATGTTTTTGGACTTGTTCAAAACATATCCGGTCAAACTGATCCTGTCATTCCGTAGCTAATCCTTACATAGTACTATTTTTTTGGTACTTTTACACCTTTAAATTCTTAAACAAACAACTGGCCACATTTTCCCCGCTAATTTGTTTTAATAAAACTTTCTACAATGAACACCCTCTGATGTACTGTGAGTATCATCTTCACCTGTGTATTTATCAACTCACACAAGATATGAACTCTTCAATAGTCCATGAGTAGCTCGAATGTGATACTAATCCAACCCAACCAATGCAAAAACAGGTTTGCAAATTGAAGCCATTGCACTTTAGAATAATCGTTTATTTCGACTTGAAGGCTTTCGGACGGCTTCAATAGTTTTTCTCGCCAAGCATTTCAAGGCATTCCTATCTCCTACGACGGGGCCACTTTTATTTGCGCCACCCTGTACTAACGTACAGCGATAGCGTATAAATAGCAATTTTTAAAGCATGTGTCGATCGTGACGGACGCTAGGATTACGAAGCTTAGGAACTCCATTCTTAAGACGATGATCGAACCTGCGAAGATATCTCCAGTGGCATGAAGCTTTAACCTACTGCGCCTACTCTTCTAAACTTAGAAATTCAGAGGGATTGTCAGTCCCATAGAGCTAATGCATTAGTTTTGGAATCACAACTTCCACAGAAGTATTGCTTTGTCATGTTAGCCCTTTTTACCCAGGTATGGGAATCAACATAACATCGAAATGAAACAAATTTGAAACGAAAATGTTACCTAGTTATTTAATTATATATTTTTGAAGTTTTAAAATGCCAAAAATATACAGCATATGGCGACACTATTTTAAAACTTTATAAATTAATAATTAAATAACCGAATGTTATTTTCTTTTCATTTTTGTTTTAAATTGATGTTATGATGATTCCCGTGCCTGGTGAAAATGGGATAATATGGCAAATCAATTCTTTCGCAAAATTTATGATTTCAAAACTAATGCATTAGTTCTATGGGACTGACAGTCCCGCTTAAATGTTAATCAATGCCGTACCTGTATCCGGTAGTTGTTCATTTCCCAACATCCAATTATAAGACACATCGGTTCCACGAGTGATGGCAGCATGGACACTAAGGTTCATCTTGTACTGAATGATGTAGTACTGCCGGTCAAGCACAAGGTTTTCAGGAGGAAACTGGACAAAGAAGGGTTGCGGGAGAGTTTGGTTGACAGAGTCCAGGGGATTTGTTGCTGTGACAGATACTTGATATGCGCCTTCTATAATTATAAAATAAAATCGATGTTTTTTTTTTAATTATTAACAGCTAATTTAAGTTTTAAGATCTTTCTTAATCCATTTTTTATACATAATCTTCATTCGGCTCAATAATGAGGATTAATTTAATTTTCAAGAAAATAAACGCATGATCATGCCAGCTACATACTATTTCTCAATTTTATTTTTGCACAGCAAATTTTCTTGCCAATTGTCGTTATGTGAGTTAATAACTAATTTTTTTGCTCTCAAAGAGAAATAGGACCTGTTTATGTTGTTACCAATTCTCCGTGTTCTAGATCAACTAGATCAAGTCCAGGGGATCGCACACCCTCAAAATATCCTAACTTGGACAGGATGCTCCACCAATTCAGTCTTATACAATCCCACACAAGTAAGGAAGTGGCTGGGAGAAGCCAGTGCCAAACTACTTTTGTACACAATGAAAAAGTCTTGCGACCCTGGTCAAAGGAAAGAGGTTTAATGTGGCCACTAATAAATATAGTAAAGCTAGCACTGTTTATAAAAATGACAAGTTAAAAAAGGAACCACACAATTTTATTGGAATCTGTTGCTGAATTTCCCTATTAATGTTAGCCATACCGATTTTAACCTACCAAAATGACGATTACAAAAAAGTATATTCCTTACCATAAAAGTAAGTATGCTTCACAGTGGCACAAGGAAGGGACCACACATTCAGCTCAGAAGGCACCACAGCCGTATGTCCATCGCCAAAATCGAACACAAAATTGATGTCCGAACCCCTCCACACCCATGCTTCGAACGCTATGCTTTCGGTTGCGTAGCTGCCATTCGATGAATCCAAAGAAGCAATAGATTTCTTGTTTAACAATGGAGCACTGGATTTCTCATCCGAAACTGGATCTGTATATTTCTTATCCAAAAATGGAGAAGCAGATTTCTTGTCTAACAATGGAGCAGTAGATATTCTGTCCATCAATGGAGCAGCGTATTGCTCCATTCTTGGCCGAAGATGAAGTTTTTCAATGGGCTCGACTGCTCTTATGGATACGTTGAGATGCGAGGTAATGGATTCGTAATCGTTGCAGATGCGGACTGTCACGTTGTAGGTATCGGCTACACCGTAGCTGTGGTTGGCCAGACTGCTGTTATTGGTGCTGAAAGGTAAAGATTGGTACACATTAGAGTGGCTATACTAACGTAGACAGTCTTGAATACCTTGACGATATTGCAACCGGTCTGATATTGCAACCGATATTGCAATTAGTCTGAATGAAATTGTCGAACTCGGTGAAAGATGAAAGTATGGCGGTGCGGTAAGGGTTACGGTGAAATAATATCGCACTACAGCTACTCAGGGGCTATTCACGACGGCAGTCTTAATTTAGAACTACCGTCAAATGACGAGTCGACATATGAATAGGCACCCAATGCAATTTTTGAGGCCGTTATCGTACGCTGCGTCAGAACTTTGGAGCATACTTAAGTTGCACTCACTCTACAAGTGGTAGTGGTGCTGCCCTCTACCGTGCCGAACGAGGGAGAAATACAGTCTTTAAAACCTCTTGCCTATACAAGTCTATTTTATAGGTCGATTATTTTGTTTACGCAGTTATTTTGGCGAAGCTCGGGCGCAACCTGGGACCTTTCGCGTGCAATGCAAGAGTCTTACCGACTGGGCTCCTCATCCCCCCCCCCCACCTAGGCTTGAGTAATTTTAGTTAAGGGGAGTCGGATGGGTCATTGGGTCAAAAATGTTGATTTTCTGTTATTAATTTATTTTTAATCTGCATAACTATAGCTTTAATTTAAGACCAATATTATCGATTTCTGTTTAGTAGTTTTCATTTTATAAGCATTTTTCAGAAACTCTGTATATCAGTTTTTACCTATACCTTAATTTTCTTTTACGTTTCCTGAAATATAAGGTTTTTCAACAGTTAGAAATTTTTTTTCTCAGGGACTATAAAAGATATCAACATGTTTTTTTTTTATTATTTATTTCCCATCAATAGCACCTTTGATTTAAACTGAGGAATTTTAAATATCTCTGTTCAAAAAAAGTATTTTAACTTTAAATCGGATTTTTTTGGGTTTTTTTAACACATATATTTTTTTTTTAAAAATCACTGTAAAAGTATTTTTTTATACTTTGAAATATCCTCAGTTAATATCAAAGAGCTATACGTAAGAAACAAATTACAAAAAAAAATCGTAATGATATCTCATATAGTTCCTGAGAAAAATGTTCCTAAAGTTAGTTAAATTAATATGGGGTAGATAGAACCATCCGACTCCCCTTGAAGCTGAAAAACGAAAAACCCTACTTCTGGCCTTTAGGAGCATGAAATTCCTCAGTGTAACAGATTTTTGGTCCTCGTTCACTTTAAAATACGAGGTCGGTTTAAAGTAGACCGAATGTACTCCTTGTGCGACAGGATATAAACCTTTATCTACGCAGGATTTTTGTTTCCGCGTAATATGTGATAGAAATATCATTATCGAATCCTTAGTTGTACGGCCGCAGGGGCCGTTAGTACTAATAAGTGCTAACAGTATTAACCACTTCCTTAGAAGTGAAATGGTTAATACGCGGTTAGCACATATGCGTAATTTATTTTCTTGCATATACTAATGCTTAAAACAATAAATACTCCACTGGGACCCACTTGATAAACAAAATGCTTTTAAATGAAAGCACCTATTAAGCACTTAGGCTAATTAAGTAGGGAATTTAATCTCTTTTTGAAATCAGTCAGAAAACTTTATTCAACTGAAGCTTTTTAGTGCTAAAAGGGAACAAATCCTTTCTAAGATGTTTTTCTTTTTAAACACCGAAGCTTTTAGTAATATATAAATGAGTAAAACATTATTTATCTACTTAATCACGTTTCTCTAATATATTAAAAGTTTTCATACGTCTTCAAAAATGGCGTTTAAGAGACAGCAAATCATGAGACCTTTTATAATGCTTAAGAGATTATGTGGATTAAAGTAATGCGCAAAAATTAAGTTTTCTCTCTCCATAATGGCTTTTCAAATTTATAAATAGTAATAAGTATATATAATATTTTATTTTCTTATTACATAGAATTACCTGAGATGACATATGAGGTAATGAAAGTATTGTGAAGTGATCGAAAATCCGAAATGGGGATCTTGTGTTTTCTACACGTTTTGGAGGGTGCTAATTTTAAAAAAGGGGTTTTTGAACATTGATCCGTTTACAAGGCTGTCTGTCTAAAACAACTATATACAGTTAGAACTAAAAGAACTACAGACTTCAAATTTGGTATACGACTTCCCAGTACCTGTCATAATCAGGATTTCGAGGAAATCGAGCAAGCGAAAATTGGAATCTACCATCGATTTTTTTTTTGGTTTTAAAGGTATTGCTAAAAAACGAAAAGAGCTACAGACTTCAAATTTGATACTACAAGTTCCAAGTACCCGTCGGGCGTTATAATGAGAAAATATCAACTGTGCAAAGGATAGCTGCCATAGAACATTTTAAGCTTAAATTAATTGAAATTCCCTAATAAGATATCTGTATCTGCAGACATGTATTGATTTATTGAGTGGTAATTGAAAGTCGTGTAGTGTTACACACCCTTAGTAAAATTTATATAACTTATAAACATTTACATTTAGTATTCACTGGATCAATGTAAAAAAAATCCTGACGGTTAAGATGAAATTCGGTTAACACGAAATATTTAGGTGCTCCCTTCGAGTTCGAGTTAACGGTGTTCGACTGTATTATTTTTTCTTAATCTTTTTTTATTTATAAGATATACGAGTACTAATAATTGGATCTCACCTGTTCACTGTGGTATACTGTCCATCCGTTCCATCGCCGAAGTCCCACTCGAACCCAACACCAGTACCACCATCTTCCACCGAACACTGTACCAGCACCTCCTCGAAAAGTGGCACAATTTGTCGCGTCAACAGTTCTAGTTTCACTCCTGATATCGGCGTCGCAACGAGAACGGCAGTCCAGCGTTCGATTCGACTAATGGAGTTGGATGCGTTGAAGTGGACGGTGTGGAGACCACCGGTGTGGTATGTGTGGGACACTTCGACTGTGGATGTACCGTTGCCGTCCTGTTGGAGAAAAATTAAATGAAGGTATTGTAGAATCATAAACTTGGGTTAATTTTGTCTCCCACGGGTAGGACCACGGTCGACTCAACTTCAAGGCCACAGAAGCTCTTCGCGACGTCGAGTTCGGATTGTTTTATTTTCCGAAGAAAAAATACGAAACCTATACGTGCACGGACGAGTATAATACATTTCAGTTTCCGAACGGGTTTCATCCCCCTCTTTCGTAAAATCCGACAACCTGAACAAGACGGATAGTGTGATATATATCACAGAGATCTTCTCTTATCAGTTTTGAGTCGGCCGTGGTAGTACCCGATCCACACTTCAGTATAATAGTAAGGCCAAGCTTCCATTTTGGAGCATCATATAATGTCGCTGACTAATATTTTACTCATTTCCATATTGGTATTACGCTGCATTTCATAACTAACGGTAAATTAGTATTAATGATCACTGTTAAGGACTCAATTTGAACAAATGAAAAAAAATTGAATTTAAGCATTATCGATTTCCAGCATATCTAAAAATAGATTGCCGGGTCCATATTTTGAAGATTCTCAAAATTGGTTGTTATTGTTGTGTGCCTCCAGGGCACAGTCTGGAAGGCATGAGGGAGCTTTTCGGCACAAGGATTCGAGCACCCGTGAGGTCAGCCTTCTGCAACGAGAGGAAATCGGAAATCGATACTAACTATCAGAGCATCGGCGCGAAGCGCCCTTTCTCTTTCATCGAAAAAGTGCCGTAAAGGCGATAACTTTTGCTAGGAATAAGCTTAGGCTCGAAGGCCCGCGTTCTACGGCTCGATAAGGTTGAAGAGAGCCAACATCTTGTCTGCCTTTGTGGTTGCTGCGGAAAGAGCCGCTGCCTTCTTGATAAAAGTGGGGATGTCCCCGAAGACGTCTGTGATAGCGTCTCTCACGGACGTGAGGGCCTCAAAAATCGACGCAGGATCCTCTGCGGTCTGGAGGCGGGGCTTGGGGTGCTGCCACCTGGCGGCACGCTCGGGAAGCTCCCTTTTGGGGAGCTTTGGTCGCTCCGGGCAGGTCACGGAGGAGCTAAGGTGGGGGCCACCGCAGTTGGCACAGCAGTGGACGTTGGGATCAGCTCGGGTGGGACAGGTACGGGAGTCGTGGCCGAGGCCGCAGTACCGACACCTGGCACCCATGTGGCATTGGCTACTAACGTGCCCGTGGTTCTGGCAGTTGTAGCACTGTGGGATGCGCGAGACCTTCCTGTATGGTTCGAAGTAAACCTTCTTACCCAGGAGGCTGCGTTGGTTGAAAATCTCCTTGAAGTTCCCAGTCCGTACAACCAGGACTTGGAATATCGGTAGAGGGGCTTTGGTACGAGCCCTTGTCATCTGGGCTACTCTTTCTGTTATGTAACCCTCCGCGGCAAGCGCGGCAGTGATGGTTGCTGGATCGGTGTCGCGGGGCAAGCCCTTGACAACCGTTTTGAGGATGGGGCGTTTGCGATGCGAGTGGCGAAAGAATCCTGCCTTTGCATCGGCAAGTATGGCCAGGATCTTAGTTTCCTCATCAGGGGTTCGTGGGTAAATCTTGACGAACTTGTGATAAGGTTTGCAGCCTATATCACCTCCCACTGCATCGCGAACGCGGAGGCAGATTGCATCGCCGATATCTCCTCCGAGGAAGAGAATCGGGTCAGGTCTGCGTGCCACCTGGAATTGGGCATCAGGGGTCTTAAAATCAACCGCCTCCGGGAATTGGGCATCCGGATTAAGCTTGATCTTGTTATCAACCGCCTCCGGGAATTGGGCATCCGGATTGAGCTTGATGTTAATATCAACCGCTTCCGGGAATTGGGCATCCGGATTAAGCTTGATGTTGTCAACCGCCTCCGGGAATTGGGCTTCCGGATTTAGCTTGACCTTCTTGGCCGTCGGGACATCCATGCTTCCCTCCTGGGACCGGGCATCCGAGCTTCCCTCCGGGAATGGGGCATCCGGGGTTACAGTCCCTGCCGCCGGGAATTGGGCATCCGACGACAGCTCCATGGACTCGGCCAAGGCTTGAAACTGGTTGGAGGTGGGGATGTTAGCCACAACTTGCGGTACAACAACCGTCTCCATATGAACTTCCTTCTCAGCCATTTTCCGTTCCAACCATTCCATTTCATCCTTCATCTGCTTCATCATTGCTTCCACTCCGCCAGGCTGGCTGAGTTTGAAGCGAAGTTTATTCATATCGGTCTCCGCATAGGAAAGTCCGCATGCGCTGCTACGTCCTGCCATCGTGAAGTGAAGAAGATGAGAAATGATGCAACGAGAGGGCACCACCTCCTCACTTTATAGGCATGTCAGGGAAGGAGCATTTTTCTCCAGACAAGTTGCACCCATGAGAACTGCGCTATCACTGCCAACAGGAATTTTGGACCCACAGATTTAACGAGCACGTTTTCTGCATGAACTCGAGACAACACAAATATCCATGCCTTATACGGTATTCGAACCCGGACCCACTCGCTTGACAAGCGTCTAAACCACCATAGCGGCTGGTCAACTTAAAAAATTAGTAAGAGTAACTAATAGAGGCTTATTCGGTGATCGGGCCCTGCTCACAAGTAACTTTATTTCAATTATCGATAAAGCCCCTACAAATATTCCAATCGAGAAAATTTCCAATTCAAGCAACACATAATCCATTACGAACCTTGTTCTCGTAGAACTTGAAGACAGACGGATGTTGCTTCCAGCTGACAGCAACTCCGTCCCCGAAATCCACGAATATATCTCCCTGGGCGACATCTTGGTTGAACGTGATGTTCAGTGTCCCGGTGTGTCCCACGAAGAAGGTCGAGAAGGTGTAGTTGAGTAGGGCTAGTGCAAGGGCGACTTGGACCACCATCGAGGCATCCAGGTGGCCGAGAGAGTTCCGGACTCGGACTCGCAGTTGGTGTGTGCCTGGACTTGGTATGTGGTTGGTGGTTAGCTGTATGGGTAAGAACAGATAAAACGTTAATTACTCTTATACATTTATTCAGTTAATTGCGTTTTACTTATGCCAAAACTGGCACTTAACAGTAGCTAGAGCTTGGGTTAGTTTGAATTATCGTCGCACAAGAGCTACATAAGGGCAATTGGCGACAGGCGTAATAATTTAGAACCACAGTCAAGGGACGAGCCGACACCCGAGTAGGCACCCAACACAACTTTTGAGAGCGGCATTGTGCGCATCAGCGTCGGGGCTTTGAAGCATATTTAACGTGCACTCTGTGCACACGGTGTAGTTTCCGTCTAACTTTTTGTCTGCAGAGGCCGTTTATAGGCCGGATGTTGTTTTGACATTGCAAGAACCCGAACCAGGGACCTTTCGCATGCAAGATAAGCGATTTATACCGACTGGGCTCCCCAAGTCCCCTCCAACAAAAACTGCATTGCTTCCACGCGAGTGAGCCCCACTGGAAGAAAGTCTGGCTCTGCTTCAGTGGTATAGGTGGGGGAAAAAAGAGTGTGTGAGGATGTCCGTAATTTGGCTCCTCACGTTTCTTAAATAATCTATTCTTTATTCGTTTCTTATGGACAATTAGAGTCCAATTTCAATTTTTTTTGTTAAGGGCAAACTTAAATTTTGTCTGGGAGATATTTGACGCGATTGGTTGGCAAAGAATTGACAGCTACAATTAAAACTATTTAATTATTCTAAATCTCCTTTAAATTGAATTAATTTTTATGAGACAAGTATATGTACTCACTTTGTCATGGGTCGATATGCTTTCCAAATCTGGTAATGACCAAATAAAAATACATCCAGACGAAGAAGGAGTCACTTTAGCTCGCCATTCATGGTATTGGGAAATTCTAGAATTAAAAAAGAAAAAAAATTAAAAACATATAAATAATAAATAATAATTATTTTGAAAACAAGAAATTGCCGTAGTCATATATACAATAAATATACGATTTTATTTAGTAGCATTGGAAAGTATGCTAAATTATTTTAGGTAACTTGCAGTAATAAAAACCTACAAAAAAAGGTAAGAGTCTTTCATGTTTTTTTAAATTAAAATTTAATTTAATTGTATTTTTTATCCTGTCATATCCTCTTTTAAGCGCTTTTATGCCTTTAAAAGGATTCCAGACGTATTGTTATGGATTTCAAAACATAACTTTACACAGCCCAGTGCACTCTGCAACAGCTAATAGCGAGGGAGCTTTAGCAATAAACAAAACTTCAATAAATATATACATAATAAATAGATTTTAATTCATTAAAATAGAGGATTAAATAATTTTAACTAATTATGACGGATAATTGATAAATTTTAATGGAGCATTAATTAGCTCCTTTAATTAAAATGGTAGGAAATGTCTTAGCCCCCCCCCCCCCCTAAAAAAAATTCTGGTTCCGCCACTGTACACCAGCTTAATTGTGAATGCGATCTAACATTATTCCCACCTCAAGTAATGGGCTTATTTCGATGGAGGAGAAAGGACGCTTCGCGCAGATACTCGGTTTACGATTCAACTTTCTCCTATATGTTAATTTACAAATGACTACTTAAAATATGAAAAAGTTTAGCCATTTAAACTTTTGTAATCCAGCCATTCTTTCAACTTATTCCCAGCGGCTCAAAAACATTAAACATTCTTCGACTGACACTTCACTCCGATATGAAGATTACCGAAACTGGAAACTCATTTTAGTGATTTAAACACCACAGAGAAAAAGCTGTCAGCTTGACAAATTAAGTGCCACGGGGGCTGGGGAGGAGTAAAATATTATCGATTATTCTTCTTTTTCCACTTGCCTTGGAATCTAATTATCCGACGACAAGATGTCGTGAACACGATGGCACGATCATTTATTACGACCTCCCCCCACTACGACAGAGAAGAAGTGAGCTTTAAACGGACCCGGGTTAAGTGATAGGGTTTACTCGGTTCTTAATAAAAAGTTTTCTTATTGATGTCCTTTGTGTATTGGAAATGTTGGGTTTGGAGTTAAGTATGGGTTGTTTTGTGTCTTGACATGGTTGGGTAGTCCATTTTTACATTGGTAATAGAGGTAGCACAGTTTTTGTTTTCCCATTATTTTTACTTTTAATAATATGGAAGTGAAAGTAGTGGGATGGGGTCGAAAATCTGAAATGGAGATTTTGCGATTTCTGCTCGTTTTAGAGGGTGCTGATCCCAAGAAAGTAGTTTTTGAACATTGGTTCGTCGGTCTGTCTAAAATCAATCTACAGCTCGAAGTGAAAGAGCATTGGTACACGAGTTCTTCTTGTACCTGTCGGACATCTAAAAGTTTTCGAGAAAATCGGGCAACGCAAAGGGTAGTTGCCATAGAACTTTTTTTTTAGTTTTAAAGGTATTGCTGAAAAACGAAAAGAGATCTAGACTTTAAATTTGGTACACGAGTTCCCATGTAAATATCGGACGTTGAGGGTTTTGCCAAATCTCGCATGAGCAAATGTAGGTGCTATAGAGTGTTTTAGATTTTAAAATTATTGAAATTTCCTTATAGGGTATATAATTACCTTTAAATGAATTGATTTATTGAATGGTAATTGGAAGCCGTGTAGTGGTACGCACCCATAGTTTAATTGCAAAAATGTAAAACTCTGTCGTTTTTCTTTTTCATTAAAAGCTAATAGACTCTCCAGCCTACTGTTGACATTAGCTAAGACTGATTTCACGTATCGCTATGATTCACATAACCCATTTTTCAATACCACTTCATAGTTCTCTCTTCTCTTCACCAATTAAACCAATAAATAAACCTTGATCCCATTCCAAAAAAAAAAACCAATCCACTCATTCGAAATCTCTCAATCACCCCTTAAATCAACTCCCACTGCTCAATTAGTAGATTTTAATTTTCCTGATAAGTTTTCTTTACGACCGAGTTCCCTGTTCCAATAGCGCTTTTATGGTGCTATAAACACAACCATTAGGAAGAGCCGAGACGTTTAAGTTGCTCGTTTTTGTCTTAATAGCAGATTGCCCTGTTTTTAAAAGCAGACAGAACTGTGGGCAATCGTAAAATGGATATGTGATGGTGGTATTAAAGTTAAACATTTGTTTGTTTTTGCTGTTTCTTTTATGGAAGAGGTTAAGAGGGATGTTCTATTTTTCAGTCCCATAGAGCTAATGCATTAGTTCTGAAATCGCAACAACTGCGAAAGTATTGCTTTGCATTGTAAGCATTTTTCACTAGGTATCAGAATCGTCATAATGGGTAGCATAAAACAAATTTAAAGGGAATGTATCATCTGGTTATTTAACTATTATTTTTTAAGTTTTAATTAGCCCAAAATATTCTGAAGAGGGCGACACTATTATTTTTAAACTTTATCAATACATTATTAAATAACCGAATGCTATTTTCCTTTCAAATTTGTCTTATTTTGCAGTTATGACGTTTATCATATCTAGTGAAAAAATAGCTAAGTAATCTTTTCAGAGAGCTTGCTATTTCAAAACTAATGCATTAGCTCTATATGGGACTGCAAACGACTGAAGATCCCCTTTTAAGTAAGGACATTTATGATCCAAGTTTCGTACGTTTCAACCACAGAAAAGAAATCGATATATAGATACCTACTTTGCACATAAAGCAAGATTGAAGGCTGTGCATTCTATTATGTTACGTTTATACTATGTAGTGCTATTTTTACAGTAGCTTCTGTTTTAGTCAATACAATTTTAACTTATAATTTCATCTCATTTGAAAATTTCACTTCAGAATAACTAAACTTGTTAAAGACACAAATTTATTTACAAGAGTTCACTAAAACCGATATCTAATTAAAAAAAAAACCTTTAGATATATCGACGAAAACAGTTAATAAGTTCACTATAGCCATGAATTAAATACATCCATGGTTCCATTATGTATCCTTTATATTATAAGTATTTTATTGGTCTTCAAACGAACAGCTTTGTTCAAACGCATTACATGGCTAGTTACTTCATTCTCATCGTAATCTGTAAACCTCCTCGTTTGAAGCTATGGGAAAAGAACACAAGTACACTTGACTACTATACACCGACCAAGATGCACAGTAATTTATGGCCGACATTCTTCGACGTTTCTTTACATTGGATGAATCACATTGTTATCTTCCTGAATATGCTACTTCCGCTGCTTATGTGTGTCTTAATCACATCTGACGTCTTATTCATTTGCGCATGGATGCTTTTATGTGGTACTTTAGGTAGTATGCCGTGGCAAATTATTTGTAACGAAGGCTATCTTTTCATGGAATAAGCAAGAGATCAATTTGTTGAATTAATGTTGGTAAAGAGGTGTTTATATTTCGAAGCGTGGGAAATATGTCGTTTCTTTGGCGAAGAATTTGTTTCACAGCTCGAGGTAATTAGTGAAGTATAGACCAATAACGTTCACCCGGCTTTGGAGAACGCGGGTTGCATTTCGCTAAACTAGTCCTGGCTCTGTCCATGTTGGAAGCATGAAAATGTTCCCTTTTAAAACTAAAGATCGATGCCCGTCGCCAATAGCCCTCGTATAGCTCTATAGCGACGATAATTCAACTCAACTCTACAAATTGGTGACTGGTTTTGGAACCTTTTAACGAATCATCAACGCTCTTTTGGAACTTTATCGCTATCAATCAGCATAATAGTTCTAAAACAGTCGCCAAACGACGAATTTTTTTGCCACCGCTTATACTCTCCACCATTTTGCTGGTGGCCAGACTGATCACCCTTTTTGAGATTCGTCAGCTTTGGGGAGCAGCCCATCCAGAATTTGTTACAGATCATTGCTTCCAATATCACAGAGTAAATCCCATCAAGATAAGGGACCGACAAATGAGTTACTCGGAACGGAAATTTTTCCGCGGGAGGCCGATATACTTTACAAGAAAAATTGCATCATTCATGAGTGCAGAGCAATAATTTCAATCGCCCGAACAGGAGAATTGGGCAATAAATCCGCCTTCTGCAGACCAAAATGGCGTTCCCCGTGGCGATAGTTCGTTCACTCGGCAAACATATGGTTCAAAGAGGTCTGCGGCAGGTAAGGATGTTAAGGAAAAAGTAAAATAATTTTGTTATCAGTTTTGAAAAGTATGACGCTGGTTTTTGAATAAAAAAAAATAAGGTCGTGTAGTTTTCCAAGAAAAGACGAGCGCGTCGCTGTTTCGCGGGTCAAACAGGCCCAATGCCATTCTGTCATTTCATAAACTTCGAGCAGAGTTTTTTTTAAAATATCAAATGTTATTTTCGCATTATCTTTCGTCTCCAGACTTAACGTCCCAGCGTTTTAACCCTTTCACTCCTAAAACGGCCTTCACTCCAGGCGGCCGTACAACTAAGGATTCGATAATGACATTCCTATCACATATTACGCTTCAACAAAAATCCTGCGTAACGAAAATGTTAAAGTGTGCTGCGTAGCGATAGTGTAAGTGATTGTGAGCCGCACGAAATCAGGAAAAGACTTCAGACGTTCATTCATATGTGTCGTGGGCAGGTAAACTGCAGTATCTAGACTAATGACTTAAACCATTGGTTGTAAGCACTTAATAACTCTTCTAACTTATAAGAAAGTATACTGAAAGACTGATTATTTCAGCAAAAACGGTCCACTGTTATCGTTATTATACACTCTTGAAACAAACGAGCGGTTTTAACTCAGCCTGAGTTATTTCACTCCTTCCGTGCGAAATGCACTTTCCTATAGGAGTGAATTTCACTCTTTCGGAGTGGGTAAAGACATAAAAGAAACCATCTGCGTTCTACACTCTTAAAACGAGCGTTTAACTCAGTCTGAGTTAATTTCACTCCTTCCGTGCGAATGCATTTCTCCTATAGGAGTGAATTCAATCTTTGTTAGAGTGTATTTCCCCAAATCACCAAAGCTGCCAATGTTTCTGGTTTTTTTTCATTTAAACTTATAATGTCTTATTAGTGTGTCTTATCAATTATAATTATGTTTATTTAGTCACATATACGGGGTTTTTTTAACCCCCTTGTGACGAACAAATTTTTTTCTGTAATGTTTGTTTTTGTGTTAATAAAGTGTTTTTTTTTTTGTTTCACTGCCTTTATTAACTGTCATGCATTTCCAGTGGACTCCCCGAATAATGATAACAAAGTACAGAAACAAGGATCTACAGCTCCACTAATTTAACTCACACACAAACCCATATCTGAAATATAGATAGATCTCTGTGAAGAGTCGTGCACGAGAGAAACCGGTATCTCTCCATCATCGGCCGGCAGAAAAGAAGACTCGATATTAAGAAACAATGAAAAAAATTATAAAAAAAAAATACCCGTAGAAAGAAGGGACACACCCATTCGCCATCCTCTGTAGTATATAATCTGTGCGCGGGTAAAATGCAGTAACCACAACAATGGATTAGACCATTTTTGCTTCGAAATAATTAGTCTTTCCCAATGTTTTACTATAAGCTAGAGTAATTGAGCTTTTGCAACAATGGTCCAAGTCCTTAGGCTAGTTACTGCAGTTTACCTGTCCACGGCAGCATAAGCGATGGTGGGCGGTGTTCGAAACGAACGTGGGATTCCCCCGAGACCATTATCAGAGTTTTAAGAGGGTCTCCAGATTGTCTCGCCAGAGGGCCGAATCGAAAAGTTGAGTCTGTTTAGCAAATCACCCATATCCGCATCGATAGTTAAAATAGACTTAACTCAGCATATAGAATACATAGGGCCGTAGTGAGCCTAGTGGTCAGCGTCTCGGTCTCGGGATCGGAAGGTCCTGCGATCGAGTCCCGGTACCACTGAAGACCTACCGAGTATATGCGGAGTACGTGCTCGTTAAATCTGTTGGGTCCGAAAGTCCTCTAAGTCCCCATACCAAATCAATACCTCTGGGGGTGACATGCCAATTCTGGGGATCCTCTAGTTGGCCTCTGTCTCTAAAAATTAGATGGATCCACTTATGTGTGTGTGTTGTGTCTGTCTTACTTGACGAAGGTTTATAAGCGGGTCGCTGACCAAGCACACAAACCTGAATATATATGTCTACCAACCAACCAACCAACCAATTTCCGCATCGATAATTAAAATAGACTTAACTCAGCATATAGAATAATATAAACATAACGATCGAACATAGAAAGTTCCCTGCTGTGTCCACTTCAATTTACCGGACCGAGAGCTATGGGGTGTATTGCAGCGCAGATGTTTCAGTTGATCAGACTACTCCTCCCCCATATTGATTTTGTTCATCCATTCAGGGTTTCAAGTATGTCCTTCCGATGACTTTTTACCACCATATGGTCAAGCGTTATATTATATACAATTAATTATGATATCTTTCCATAGTTAAGATAATATTTGACAAAAAAATATTAATTAAAAATTATTAATAAAAAAATTATCTAAAGGCGTCTAAATCTGACATCTAACTTTGCTGCAAAAACTTATTTCCCTTTTTTTCAGGTGACGTAAATCCTCCCAGCTTTCATTCCTGGGCTTCCTTCGATCAGTGTTCCCATTGATGGTCTGTTCCCATTGTGACATAGATTTACTAATCGTGGCTTGAGAAAGAATTTATATATATATTTTCATTCAGCATTTCTGTTGCCACTCAAGACCTGAAACATGTCCATTAATTTTAATTTAAAATTAGACTATTTTTTCTGGTGTGTATTTTTCTAGAATAAGTATGGGGCTGGGGAGCCTCAGTCGGTTATGGCATTCGCCTAAATTGCTGGAGGTCCCCAGGTCTTGGGTCCCGGGGCTCCCCAAAATAACCTGCCCGGACTACCTATAAAACGGCCGTGCAGTCAGAAGTTTCGACGATAACACCCTTGTGGCGGAGTGCACGTGAAATATCCTTCAAAGTCCTAACGCTGCGTTTCATGTCGCCCTCAACGGCTGCGTTGGGTACCTACTCGGGAGTCGGCTCGTCACTTGACTTGGTTCTAAAATACGACGCCCGTCGCCAATAGCCCTCGTGTAGATCTAGTGCGACGATAATTCAAACTTAACTTAATTAGAATAAGTATGTTTTTCTTAACATCTGTTTATTTTACGCTTAAAAATAACTTGATTTTTAATAATGTAAAAAACTTTTAAACTTCGTTTCTTAAACGCATATTTTCAACGAGCGATTATGTGTCTTTTAGTAGAGGGTTAGAGGGTAGCAGGGCTCGCCGCAAGCCGGATAATACCTTTTCGTCCGACGAAGTTTGGATACCCTTTGATCTGGATGTTGGGAAGTTACCATCCACTCTTATGTCTTCGCTTAATGCACGAAATTGTGAGTTTTTATGCTGGTGGAATTTGGGATCTGCAACAATGATCAAAGTGGATAAAATGAAACAATCTGTGTTATTTAGCTCTAAGCATTGCAAAAATATCTCAGCGAGGATATTTTTTTTGAATATAACAAAAAAGTTTTTATTAGATCCGGCTAGATTCGTCCGATTCTATAAATTTCACCAGATGAAATATACCAGTAAGGTGATTCCCAGTGAATATCTAGATTTCGTTGACTGATGGTAAGTGATTATAGCTCAAATTGAAAATTAAAATGGCTCTAATTTAATCTTAATAGTATTTCATAGTATAGCATTGGACTGGCCAGGTAAAAAGGTCTCATATGGATGATAACTGCGTGATATTGCACGGAATTGATATAACACTATGGGGTTGGATTTTTCTTTTAGTTTTTTCGCTTCGGTTAGCGTTTGGTAGGCCAACACCAGAGTAGGCATCCAACGCAACTCTTTTAAGGGCGACATCGTACGCAACGTCTAGGAACATATTTAACATGCACTCCCTCTACACGGAGTATTATTCGTCGGAAATTTTAGCGCCTCACAGGTCTTTATAGGTCGGCAGTTATTTTAGCAATGCCAGGATCCGAACCTGGGATCTTTCACATGGATGCAAGACATTCGTCTTACCAACTAATCTCCAAACTCTCCTTCCTATGTTAGAGGCTATACTTTTTATTAATAAAAAGTTGACAAGGCGTTTATTCAGTCAAAGTTAATAAAATTTTTCCGTAACCACTCCTTGAAGCTAAATTAATGTTACAAAGCCGTTTTGTAGAATAACAAGTCCCGAAAAACATTTTTATATTTTAACTGGGTGTAAAATCTATTAAATTGTAATATATCGCAGTGACTTAATAGCGTATTATAGTTCAGTTAAGGTATCCCTGACAACTGGCATTAGTACACATTAAGCTTTACAACAACGACTCCCAAACAGGTAAATCCGTCTTTGTCTCAGTCGAACAAAGGTTAGCCAACACGAGTTGAAATACCTCCCTTGGATAAATCCATTGATCTTGTTGATCCATTTGGGCGCTACAATTCACTTTCGCCGCCAAGATACTCTTGTGATGGGGCCTTATCTAAAGTTACTCAATATGAAGGATGTACTCACATTCTCAAAATTGAAGAGCTTAGTGGAAGAACGTGCTAAGTGACAAAAAGGTGAAAACGAGAAAATGAGCTTTAAAGTTTTTCGTTTGCACTCGGATCTGTTGAAAACGGTACTTGAAAAGCGTTAAAAATATACTAAATTTAAAGTTTATGAAAAAGGGGAAATTTTTTATAGTCAAAGAAGTTAGTAATGTGTTCATTGACACAAAAATCGCAATTTTTTCAAAAATGTCAATTAGCACGTTCTTCCACTAAGCTCTTCAATTATAACATATAGGGTTCGGCGTGTTAATTGGCGACTTCGTCTAATTGAATTTACCATTATTAAAAGTCGCCAATAAATTATCGGACCCTATATCTTAGTTTTACTTTGGATAATGTAAGTTTTGTAACTACATCCCTCAAATAGACATATACTAATCTATTTTTACCCGCACAAGAGTCATGATAAGTCGTAGTTTTAAGAAGCAAGCGAGGGCTTCCTTTCACCGCTTGAGGCAGTTTAGTGTCCAATTAGTGCCCTCCATTCCAAGGGTCATCAGGCATCTTATGACGGTGAGGGTGGGTTGCCATTTCACTAAGGTTATCCCAACTCTGTCTACTACAAAATTATCCACCATGCAGTGACTCACCTTACTAAAAGAGTTACTTTAGCAATGGGTTAGGGTCAGGTTCAATTATCGTCGCACTAGAGCTACACGAGGGCTATTGGCAACGGGCGTCGTGATTTAGAGCCACAGTCAAGTGACGTGCCGACACCTGAGTAGTGAGTAGGCGCCCAACACATCTTTTAGGAGCACTTGTCGTCGGGACTTTCGAGCATATTTAACGTGCACTAGCTCTACACTGGACATTATTCGTCTGACTTTTTTCACCACAGGTAGTTTATAGGCGGTATTTCGGCGATGCCCGAACCTGGGAACTTTCGGATGCAAGGCTACCGCCCAACCGACTGGTTTCATCAACCCTACTTTAGCAATGATGGGGGCTTGATGGCCGAGCGGTTTGGACCATTACGCTAGCAGTCTGCCGCTGTAACGGGTGCGGGTTCGATTCCCGCCTTCGCCCTGGGTGTATATTCCTTTCTCTGTGACAGTAAAAATTATTTCTAGTCTGTCTTACTTGACGAAGGCTTCATAAGGGTCTCTGATCGAGACACAAGCCGGAATAATATGTAGTAGTAGTAGTAGTAGCAGCAATGGATTTCATACCAGCATTAATGCACATTAAACTGAAACAACGACCCGGACTCCCAAAAGAGACCAAGACACATCCGTCTCTGCCGCCTCGAGAACAAAGGCCGAGTTGCGAAATATCTCCGCGAGATAAATCCATTGATCTTGTTGATCCATTCGGGCGCTACAATTCACTTTCGCCGCCATAAGATACTGATGGGGCCTTATCTCAGTGACAGGCGGGGGTGTCCGTATTAATGACAGGTGTTTGGGCTCTGCAAACAGACTCCTTTTCGCCGCAGCTTTGTGCGTGCTGGTGCGGAAAGCGAGTGGAAGTGAAGAGTAGTGAGTTTTAAACATCGAATATCATAGTTAAAGTTATATTGGCAGATCACGAGACCTCCGGTGCTAACGACGGGACGCGCATGGAGGCCAAATAAGGGGGCAAAATGGCCAGTGCTGCTGCCACTTTAAGGAGAAAAATACTACGAAAAAATACCATCTAATTCTAAAATTACAAAAAAATATCGTAAAAATACTAGCTGCATTTTGGAATCTTTTTAGTGACTTGAAATACTTTTCTAGTATTTTTTTATGTAATTTTAGAATTAGAGGGTATTTTTTCGTAGTATTTTTCTCCTTAAAGTGGCAGCAGCACCAGCCATTTTGCCCCCTTATTCCCGTCGTTAGCATTGGAGGTCACGTGATCTACCAATCTAATACTTTAACTATGATATCTATGGTTTTAAAGAGCACATTTTACGTATGTAAAATTTATATTCTAGGGAAAAAAAAAGCAAATAAAAGGTATTATGTTGAAATTAACCAATTTAAAGCTAAATATTTATATTACGAAAATGGTGGTAAAATATTTTTACTAAGAATATATTTAAACATATTGATAATGGATATTAGAACTGAATATTCAATATGAATATTCTAACAGAATATTGATTATGGGTATTATTATTAAATATTAATTGTGAACATTGAAACGACATATTTATTATGAATATTATTAGTGCATTTATGCATTAATACTGTATATTACTATAACTGTATATTCAATAAAATATCTAACACCCGACTTTAAAAATAATAACTAAATTACTTTATACTACTTAATTATTGACTAAAACTGAAACTAAATATTCACTATAAATAAAACTCAATATTAGAGTATAAATGAATATTGATTATGATAATCAATATCGGAACTTCGACATTTCAGAATAAGCAGCTAAAAACAGTTAAAATGCAAATTAATTAGAGAAATTGCTGTTTACTTGGTTTGCTGGAGTCCATAAGGTACGTGAGGAGATTTTGACGATTTCTAGACCCTCTCTCATTGAATGATTTCGTGGGATTTGGCTAGACCCCCTCCCCTAATCTTATGTTTCTGGTTCTACTCAGGTCTATGATGCGAAGAACCACGATACATATTAGTGTTAGAGTTTACCATAGTTAAGTCAAGACAATTTTTTGACTTGTGTTTATAACTAAATTTTCTCGCAATTTTTCCGCTGCTTTTTTGCCGCGAAAAATAATAAGAGATCCGCCTCGACCCCCCTTCTCTAGGTCACACTATTTCGTTTTATGATCCCATAATTTAAAAACAATTAAAAAATCTATTTAATTTTAAAATTCTCTCCTAGGATCCAAGATCACTTTCTAATGCAAAGAATAACAACACTAGTTGATATCTTAAAACTTTAGGCTGAGTAAACTAAAAACTATCCCATAGATTTAACATGAGAGGACTAGGAGTAGCTTCCCCTTAAAACATTAATTTCTATATTCTGGGAGTTTAAATAAAAGCCATTTCGAATACAATTCAAAAGTTCAGTTCTTTATCTCATGATATTTAAAACCATTTTTGTCTGACGTTAAGCAACAGGTATAAATTACCAATGTTTTATGTTCTTTCGTATCCAAGTTTTATATTTATCAAAGGCGTTGGTGGACTTCTCCCACCCGCTTTGTGCGGCAGATGGTGAGGCATTTGTTTATGGAAGATAGGGGACACATGCAGGTTTGATTCGCGGCTAGCATTTGGGTTTTCGAATATTTTATCACTAGAACCTCTACGTATGTCTAAGTACGTTTAAAAATCGTTACTACTACTGTAGTCGCCAGAGTTCGAAATTTACGGTTGCTTTTTTTATAGTCGAAAAATGCGACCAAATCTTTCAGTTTTGCGACAAAAAATAAATTTAGTCGCAGTTATTGCGACTAGTTTTTAAAAATCGCCAATACTAGTTTTTTTTATCGCGGTTTTCAACTATCTCGCCAAAAATAAACGTAAATGTACAAATCTTCCCCGATCCTAAATTTATAAAACTTTAATATGATGATAAAATCTTAAAAAATCGGCAGTCTTAGAATCACAAAACTCGAAGACAACTCCTGGAATCACACAGTCGATTTGTATTCTAAAATTTAGAAACTCCAACGAACCAAAAACTTAAAAAACCGAGACGATTATAATTTCCAAAAACTTCGGCTATCATAACCTTAAATTTAGAATTTTAGTTATCTTAAAATTGTGAAACTTCCGATGATTCTATAAGCATGCAACTCCAACTTTATAATCTCCCAGTTTGGAGAATTTGTTAAAGTTTTTTTTAAAAATACATTCTTTTCAAAAATGCTCCAATGTGTGCATTTGCTCCTACTTGTTTTTTAAGTTATTCATTCAGGGCCATAAAATTACTTTATTATTTCACTACCTGATATGATATATAAGTTAGTGACAGTATTGCGATGGGTCGAAAATCAGAAGTGGAGATTTTGTGTTTTATGCACATCTTGGAAGGTATACGTGGGTTTTGAACATTGGTCCGTCTGTCCGCCAGAACAGCTCGAACTAAAATAGCTACGGACTTCAAATTCGGTACACTAGTTACCAGTTTCAGTCGAACGTCATAATAATGTTTCTGAGAAAATCGCTCATGTGCAAATGGTAGCTGCCATAGAACTTTTTAGGTTTTGAAGTTATTGAAATTACTCTATAGGGTATATAATTACCATTTAAATGTGTATTGATTGGAAATTAAAAGTCGTGTTGTGCTGGCCCCCCCCCCCACCAGTTTTTACTTCTCTTTCGAATTGAGAAAAAGGACAACCGTCATAAACCCCTGAAAATTTTCCATACACATCAGGTGGACTTATTGCATCTCCAACTAGTAACTCAACCCCCATCCCTTGCTCCCGGTGTTCCCAAGTCGAGCAGAGGGATGCTCAGAGGGTGACGAGTCTTTGGGTCATCCATCATCATCCAAGAGTGGGATGATTAGAGGCAGGGCAATTAGAGTCACTCTTGCTCACGGTGATGTTTATGCGGGTGGCCGAGAAGAGATATCCTGTTGTTTGGTGATGTTCTGAGACTAATTACTATGTTGAAGATAGAATCTTGGGTGATGATAGAGATTTATTTAGGGGTGTTGGGAAAGTTATGGAGAGTTATATGTCTGGATGTTTTAGTGTTTGTGGTTAAATAATCTCTTTTGGCGAAAGAGAAATGTGTTTTAACGCTTTCGGCTACAGTGTCCTAATATTAAGACAGTTTTTTTTAATAATCCTACAAGTCTAATTTTCAATTCGTGCAGCGGGTATAGTGGTTTTGACCCTTTATCAAGGCGAGTGGGACCAGGTTTGAATCCTGGATAAGGCATTGACATTTGTGTTGTCGTGAGTACATGCGGATAACTTGCCCGTCGCGCGCGCGCGCATCTGTGGGTACAAAAGTTCTGTGGTTGGTTATAGCGCAGTTACAATGGGTTTCGGATTGTCTATAGCGAAAAATTCTCCTCCCCTCCAACGGTGTGCATAAATTGAGGAGGTTGCGCCCCCTCGGAACAGAAGTCAGACTTGCACCCTAACGGGTGCCTTGTGCCAACGGAAGCTACTGCATACCTCCTGCCTTCCAGGCTATGTCCTGGAGGCACACGACAACAACAACTAATGTTCAAGATTTTAAAGTTAAAAATCTACTTTCCTCAAATAAAACTTTGCGGAAGAGTACATGGCTTTCAATTTTGCTTAGATGGAAGACAGTAAGACCGCAGCATAGAAGATAATATACAGGGTGGCCCAAAAGTAGCCTAACTGTTAGTTAGGTATACAGTTATTTATACAGAAACAGTTATTTTAATACAGGTTAAGTTTAGTTTGATTGAATTATCGTAGTACTAGAGCTACAGGCAGGGCCCGATTAAGAATGGCATGGACTATAGGCACAACAAGTTACGGGGGCCCCTTATACGGAACATTATCTTACCTATTGCGACATTATTTACAATAATACCAAAACAAGCCATGCTAATTATATATAAATTACCACACCATGTTAATTATATATAAATTACCACACCATGTTAATTATATATAAATTACCACACCACGATAATTATATACAACTTATTGCAAGTGAAAATTGAATGAATAAAATGTTAAATATAATATTTAAGTATAACATATAAATTAAGACAGTTCTTAATGCTCTCCAAAATAAAGATCCTTTAATTTCAGAACAAATTTTACTAAAAAGAGCTAATAAGAAAATAAAAATATCTATATTAACTTATCAATAGATATTTTAATAAAAAAAAATTGGAAATGGGATGAAACAATTTTATAATGAAAAAAAAATTGGTCGCTGTGCTGATGCGTCTCCAAACATGCTTCCGGAATTCTTAAGAAACTGAATATTTTGGTTTGTTATGATTACATTTTCTTTTAACAAATAGTTTATGGCAGGCCATATAGCTGTATCTTCATATAACATAACTTAAATCTGTTTGCAAACAACTTCTTGTCAAACAAGTCATTGCATGGTGGGGAAATTTTTCTTCAGATGGAATGGTTAGGTATCGGTAACCCGACGAAGTTTTGTTTGATGGTTTCAACTTTTTATCGTCGAGTATTTTTCAGATTTTCTTTTTGAACATCCGTTGGGTATTTACGCGTAGTCATAACTCTTTTTGAAACCAAATAAAGTTCGAAAAACGTGGAAGTCGGCAGTCAGTAAACAAACAAACGATTTGTAACTTCTTCCTCTTCAACTCATTTCGCTTCTATTAACGTGACGTATGAACGAAAGGGAAATAATAATAAGTATTATAGTTAAGAAAAGCATGACGACTCTACAATGGGAAATGTTTTACAGTTATTTTTTTTAATAAAAAGTTTTTTGTGGAATTCATACATTTTTGTATTTAATTGTTAGATAAAAAAAGTTTTATTTAAAAGAAATTTAGGGGCCCCCAAATATTCGGGGGCCCTAGGCCCGGGCCTCATGGGCCTAATGGATAAGCAGGCCCTGGACAGGAGAGTTATTGGCGACAGGCATCGTAATTAAGAACCATAGTCAAAAGTGATAGCTTTATTTACACACATATTTACATTCTTAATCCCGAAGGTGCTCAAATTGTCTACCATCGACATTGATGCGTTCTTGCAACCACCTGGTCCCGTCCTCTGGTGACATTTGCATTCTAGAGCATCAAACAAATAAACGGGGACGGGATAGCCTTGTCGGTAAAGTCTAATAAACCAAAGATATCTCGAAACTAAATCAATCGAAGTCCACGAATTGCTACTCTTTGGATAAGATACGCTGTAGTACGACTTTATTTTAGCCAACCAACAAAACTAAGCATGGCTATGTCAAATAACTGTTCTAAATAACCCAAAGTTCTTACCAATGGTACAGCTGGGAAAAAAAAAACGATCCACCCTTCATATTTCGGCTGATATTGGTCAAGGAATTTTGTGCAAGGTGTCATTTTTCAGGAAATAGAGTAAGGAATTAAGAACTGGCAACCAAAATTGTATAAGGGGTCGTCTACATATTAAAATGAGTACCAACTTTGAAAATTCCAATAGCAACACCCAATTTTTTTTACATAAAAATGTTCAGCAACTTCAAAATACCCCAGGTATAAAAAAGAATTATTCATTTTGCATTATTTGCTGAGATATTAAAGCATTAATTTTCAATTCGTTTGGGGGGAAATCTCCAAATTGATAAAGGTAATATTTAGGGTGTTTTCTCGAAACGACAAGCTAGCAAAAGGGTTACCATAATCTCGCCAAAGGATGCTAGAATTAAACCTTCTTCACTAATATTGTGATTTTTTTATGTTTTTACCTTTTTTTTTAAATTTTGGATTTTAAAATTCAGAAATAAAATAAAGGGTAGACGAGAAAAAGTTTTAATTTTAAATTAAGTCTCATATACGATTATTTATAACGAACAGATTTTCAAATGCGATTAGTTACAATCAGATAGACAAACATGATTATTACATTTATGTTTTGGTTCGAGCCCCGGCTGAGTCGTCGGATTTTCTGGATAAGAAAATCTTGGACGCGCATGTCATATGATTATGTGGCATGTAAAAGATCCCTTGAGGGCCCATTTGGCTTGGGTTCTCTCGGCAAAATTAAAAATCTCGGCATACTTTAACATCCACAGAGAGCTCAGATTCATTGTAATCTGGGCGTCAAAATTGGTAGCGAGAGTCGCCTATATGGTGCCTCAAAGAAATGACTCTCAGTTCTGGGGAATATGCCGAGTCTACGTAAGGCTTGACCGCCAATATTGCAGCCCCATTAGAGAAAAAAAAAACATTTATGTTTTACATTTTATGCAAATTTTTGTTTCATTCATATTGCTACAAAAGGTTGGTTTAAAATTCGACACACTGGGTCTGGGACATACCCCGACAAGCCAAAATTCCGACAAGCCGAAATCCCGAATGGGTCTAAATCCCGAAAATAGATTTTTGTCCATTTCTCGATTTTTTTTAAATATTAGAGATTCTTTATTTAGTTATTTAGTCAGTTATTTAATCAGTTATTTAGTCAATTAGTTAGTCAGTCAGTTAGTCAGTTAGTCAGTTAATCAGTCAGTTAGTTGATCAGTCAGTTAATCAGTCAGTTAGTTAGTCAGTCAGTCAGCCCGTTAGTTAGTCCGTTAGTCAGTCAGTTAGTCAGTCAGCCCGTTAGTTAGTAAGTCAGTCAGTCAGTTAGTCAGTCAGTCAGTCAATTAATCACTCCGTTAGTTAGTCCAGACTGACTAACTTAGTCTAACTGACTGTCAATTAGTTAGTCAGTAAACTGACTGACTCACTGACTAACTAATTGACTGACTGGCTAACTAACGGACTAAATAATGGACTAACTGACTGACTCACTGACTAACTAATTGACTCACTGACTAACTAATTGACTGACTGGCTAACTAACGGACTGACTGACTGACTAACTGACTGACTAACTTACTGACTGACTAACTAACTTACTGACTGACTAACTTACGGACTGACTAACTAACGGACTGACTAACTAACGGACCGACTAACTAACCGACTAACTAACCGACTGACTGACTAACTAACGGACTGACTAACTGACTAAATAACTAACTGGACTAAATAACTAAATAAATAAGTAATCTCTAATAATTAAAAAAAATCGAGGAAATAACATATTATTGGAAATTTGATAATAAAATAATTATAAATAATATTGGAAATAACATACATTCAAAAACATAGTAATCGATATAATTTAATGTTAATTATACAAACAAAATACATTGTATGCACTTGAAACAAGAAAAGATTTTTAGACATTTGACAGACATCAATAATTTGAATAAACATTTACCAAAAACGCTTTTCAACCACCAAACGATAATGTAAATTAGGATCCAATTTGCTAAGTAATTTTTTACACGGTCCCTAAAATTCGTTTTTTTCAGTATTTTTACAATAACTCGGCAAATAATTGTTGTTGAATTAAAAAATTCGGGATTTTGGTTCTACTTGATCTACTTTATCGATTTATGTAACAAAAATTTGGGGTTGCTATTCATGTTTTATTTTTTCTTATTTAAATTTAAATAAAAAAATAATAAAAATTAAAAATTGATGAAAAAACTTGTGTGATTTGTTTTTGGAAGATTAATAAGTATATAATGAAAAGAAAATGTTGGTTTAATTCATTTTATTTGTGGAGGTATGAATAAAAGTTTGTGAAACTCTTTTAACATTATGGGCGTTCAACTTTGAATGCTTATATCTCAACAAATAATGCAAATAAATAAATTTTCTTTTGGACCTGGGGTATTTTGAAGATGATAAACATTTTTATATAAAAATAATTAGGTGTTGCCATTGGAATTTTCAAAGTTGGTACTCATTTTAATATGTAGACGACCCCTTATACAATTTTGGTTGCCAGTTCTCAATTCCTTACCCTATTTCCTGAAAAATGACACCTTTCACAAAATTCCTTGACCAATAGAAGCCGAAAAACGAAGGGTGGATCGTTTTTTTTTTCCCCAGCTGTACAACATTAACTGTTAGGCTACTTTTGGGCCACCCTGTATTATAAGATCTATTACCATTAAAAAAAATCAGAGCCTAAGGGGTCAATGGAGTAAATAATATATAATTAAAAAAAAACACCTTCACATTTAATCTAAGATTATGTTAGCCTTAAATGTGTTAGAACTATATTTTAAAGAATCATTCTCAATTTTTAAAAAAAGTTCATAGCAATAATTATATCATAGGAATATTATATATAAAATGATTTAAAATTCAGACGGGATATCTCCCAGTCTAGTTGAAAATATTTATAAATATATATTACTCCTTAAACTGCGGTGTAGAAATTTAATCCCATTCCATTCTTCATAATCAAACTTGTTAATAGAATTTGCGGTCAACAAGTCGACAATCCGGAGATGATAATACAGAACGTCCGACTCCAAATAGATGACTAAAGGATTTTGGATGAATAATATTTAATTTACTCCTTTACAACTTGACTCCCTGCTGATGGCAACCATCGACTTGCATTAAATGGACCGAGTATATAATAGTAAAGAGATAGAGTTGGGTATAGGACGTCACAGTTTTGGCGGTTAATCTCCGCATTTGGCGTGAAAAATATGGTTTGGTAAGGTTGAATTATTGTCCCACTAGAGCTACACAGGGGCTATTGGCGACGGGCGTCAAAATTTAGAACCACAATCAACTGACGAGTCGACACCTGACTTAGCATCCAGCGCAACTTTAAAGCGCGATATCTTGCGCAGTGAGTTCTTTTTCAAAAACGAACATCCCTTAAAAGTGGTTGTTGATTTAGCAACACAACTACTTGTTCGAGTTTAGAAATCCGATTTTCGGGTTAACTGGTTCAGCCTAAGAGTTGAGTTGAATAACACCGCACTTGAGCTACACGAGGGCTATGGTCAGCCTAAAAATCTGCGTTTGCCTGTGCAACTAAAGCAGAAAACCGGGTTTTCGGTTTAACTGTTTTTTTTTTGTTTGTCTTCCCTCCCTTTTCCAACCTTAAACTAGTCTCGTTTTGAGGAACCTTTTTCAACCAAGAGAACAATAGCGGTTCACACACTATCCCTTTTAGAAAGGATAGTTTTAATTCTAATGCTATCTAACCAAACAAGTTATTTTCAGTATCTTGGCACCTAATCCTTCGCCAAAACCCATGTGACTTGAGTAACGAAGCAAGTTAGTTCATGCTTATCCTATTCTTGTCATAAGTCTTGGCTGTACACATGATCAAGTACTATTAGGGACTCGCATTTCAAATGACACACCGAGCGAATAATTAATTTCGAGAACTTTATGGATTGTTCTCGAAATTATTTCGTTTGGCTTGAACGAGCCGCTTTTGATTGCAACAATTACCGGAGTCCTGGCTTTGTCTGCGATTTATTCGATTAGTTCTGCTTTTGGTAACGGTAATTAACGTTGTCGTGAGCGAAATAATTGCTGAAATGGGATAATGGCGCCTAGCAGTGATGAGTCTTTTACAAGGGTTTCGTACATATATATGTATATTTTTGTGATGAGACCAAATCGCTCATTTAATATGAGAGTTAATCAGACTTAAAGATATGGGTTGTTATTTACTTTCAAATGTGGAACGAAAGGGGTTTCTGCATTTTATAATATACACGGAGTAAAATAGTTTAGTTATTAAAATATATTAATAACTCTTAAGGGGAATATCACACGACCAAAATTTCTTCAACCCAACTCTCAACTAACACTCATCATTCAACGCAAAACTCAGAATGTGGATGTAACTGTGTCTGCTATGTAGGTTGAGATTGAAGAAGGTATCTCCAACGTTGTCAACCCCACACGTCCTGGTTGATAAAATCTAGTATTTGAACCAATCAGATGCATAGATTACTGCTTTCGTTACAGCGAAGGGTTTCTACATCATTATAAAGATAGACGATGGCGGCTCTTATGCTGCTCCTTTTTCAATCGCTGATCATGCGAATACGTAGAATCAGTCAACATAGATGAACAAACATAAATTTGCGCCAAATGTGAGGATGAAGTTCTATTCACGACTGCTTCCAACTTCACTAAGTGGAAATAGACTAAAGAAGTCGAAGTTCTAGTTCCGTTGATTGATCAGAAATTAACTCTTTTGGAATGGTAAGGTATGACAACACACTTGTGACCGATTACACCACTACTAACTTTTTTCACAGCCAAACTTTAAGTACTTAAAAAGTATTCAAATCCTGATAAGATTTGGATGAAATTTGAAATGAATAAGGTTTTCGTCGTATTGAATCGAGTAAAAAAAAATATAAGAAAAAAAAAATAAACTGAACAATCCTATTCAAATCCTAAGAACAGAAACACAAATAAAATGAGAATGAAATGGTCAACCACTCACACATACACACTTTCTGTATGCTCATTTATTTTTGCTCTCATAAAAAAAACTTAAACAATAGGAAATTAATTACAACTCGCAATTCATGAAACCAGCTCGCAAAACTAAAAAAAAATTGAGAAACAAAAAACTACTTTACAAGTTAAACAAAACCGAAACAAAGGCGCTATTTAATCGAGTGAAGAGAGAATACTATTATCAACCTCGCTATATATTCACCATTATTACTTTTTTTTTCTTTAAAAAGAAAAAGTAATACGGAGTTTTAAAAGTGGTGACTCGCTTTAAGATAAAATAAACTTTGAAATAGAGACCTGCTATTATCTTGACATAGCCAGGCACGGAATTTAATATATCTGGGCTGGGTTTATCTTGAAGTCTGCCGTCAGAAAATGTATTTGCTCCCCTGTAAAGAGGTTTATGGTTGGGTTTTAAAGTTAGGCTATTTTTAGGGTGTTAATTTAGTGAGACGAAAATATCACTGAGATATGAAAATATGTTTGGTTGTTTATGATCTGTTCCATATTCTTTTTACTTTAATACCATTTTATATCTAAACACGAGCGTTTTAACTCAGTCTGAGTAATTCACTCTTCGCGAAATGTTCTCCTATAGTGATTTCTTTTTCGGTGGGTAAGAATAAAGAAAAATCTGCGTCTACACCTTAAAACGAGTTTAACTCATCTGATATTCACTCCTTCGTGAATGACTTCTCCTATAGGAGTGATTCCTTTTTTAAGTGTAGAGTTTGACATATATTTACTTGTGTTTTTCCTTAAATGTCCATGAAAAATGAATCAATTCCTTCAACTATTGTAAGTTGAATGGCCTGTTTCTGGTCTTGAGTAGCAACAGAAATGCCGAGTGAAAATAAATTATTTCTCGAGCTTCGAGTAGTGAACCAATGTCACGTTTTGTCTTCCCCAAAGCACCAATCGGGACACCGATCGAAAGAAATGCAGGAATGAAAGCTGGAAGGAAGTTCGTCACCTGAAACAAGACTATCCTTATTATTTTTACTATAAGATCTATTTTTCCAATTGAGGGTATAACAACATCACATTTCTTTGGATATGGCTACATTAACGTCGTACTAGAGGTACACGTACGAGGGCTATTGGCGACGGATTTTAATATTAAAAACATGGACGTGATTTGATAGCATGGTAAAATGCCGAGGGCTGATGATACCTGTGTCATATTTTTATTGCTCAGCTTAAGAGCTTTTGAAAGTTGTATAGTATTTTTATTCAAAGTTCTATAAAAAAAATATATATTGATCCGATTTTTTTCTTCAAAATATTTTTTTGATGCTGCACTGCATATCGGCAATCTCAGGGAATTTCCCATTCACCCTGTGTCAGTAAAAAAAAAGTAAATTTCGCTTTTAAAAATTGAAAAGTAGAAGAATAATCCGTTTGACCTCTCACTTGTGTCACCCAAACAGCGATTCATCATTCATCATTTCTTCCCGCATTTTGAAGAAGTTATCGGTGAAGGCCTTTATATAAAAAAACAAGTCTTAATTTTTTTTATTCGACCCATCGTAAGAATTAAAGTTTGTGATAGCGTTTAAAGAGCAGTGCAACCTTGTATAAGGCAGATGTCTACACTTAAAACAGGTAAAGCAACAAAATTGGTGCTCAAAAAAGATGTGTTATTCAAAAATCAATCAGAAATGCTGTTCAATCGGAAATTACTCTAACGGTTCCGGCGGCAAACAAGGCTTTAACCAGTCTAAACACTATGGGCCGAAACCTTTTCTCTATTTTAAAAATTACTGATATTAACAATTTCAATATTAACATTTGTAACATTATATCATTGTTTATATAATTACTTTGCAATCTCGATATTGATGTTATTTAATGCAGCGTTTATTTTATTTTCGGATATTAAATGCCGCTGTGGCTATTATACTTCGACAACAAAACCTTTTAATTGTACATGCTTGAGTATAGAAATATAAATACATCAACAATATACACCTACAAGATCGTACAAACTTTTTACAACAAATTCATTCTCTATATAAAATAAAGAGAAAACAAAACGGTCCTTCCAAATAACCCCAAACAATAAACTAATTTGACACCATAATTTTCCACGACAGATATCCACAACAATTAGAACACCATTTCGTCAATTATCCTCTTCCAAGACACCCCATTGGTTAACCCACAACACATCACACTATGCAACAAAACAGTTCCATTCCCATTTAATATACCCCAAAACCATTACAGAAATGTCAAAGTTTTACGATTCCAGGAACCATGTCTAGTCGAGAAGAAGGGCATAAGTCCAATGCTATGACACTTATTAATAGTCCTTCTTCTATTCAATTCAACAAACTTTGCCTAATGAGGTTTATACATTGTAAAAGGCCCCCTTCTTATTCGCTCCAAGTTCATTAAGGGGTTTCCAATAATAATTTTTAACCTTCGTCATTAATTGTGAATGGGATGCGTTGTTGCTCGCATGGGTATTTTTATTCACTTTAGTGTAAGGGATGGTGAAGAAATGTGATATTGTTACTTTTCATCTGTTCTTAAAAATGAGGTGGGTGCAAAATTCGGTTATTTTATTGTTCAGCATTTTATAATATATATGAGAAATTTCGCTGGTTGCTTTGTAATTTTAAAATTTTGAAAGACATATTTCAAAGAAGTTAATTTTTTTTCTCCAACATTACAGCTGAGCCTAAAAATTTAAATATGTTCGCATACAAAACATATGCATATAATATACAACATTGCATATAAAACAGTCATGTATTACCATGGCCTGATCTAGGAAAACACAGACTATAGGCACAACAGATTTTGGGAGCCCTTTACGAACATATTTGTGCACGATTGCCTTTAATAATAGTGCTAGTTGGCTGATGTATAAAGTTTTTTTCCTATCATCTTCCTTATTACATTGATCAGACCAATCATTATGAGTCATTATCTAAGTCAAAGCTAAAAAATTAGGAGGCAAAATTTTTTTTCACGACATTTAGCATAAAAATGTGAAATTTAGGGGCCTCTAAAGTTAGGGGGCCCTAGGCCCGGGCCTTATGGAAGAACAGGAACTGTGTATTACAGTTGTCTTTCTGTTAAAAAATATTTGTAAAATTCTACTATAACTGTAACAATAACAGAGTTGCCATTTTTAGACTTGTTTTATGTTGTTTGCAGTAATTTTTTTTTTAATTTAAATATTTTTTTATTGAAAATAAATGTAGTGTATAAAAATCAAAGGACACAGTGCTTTAATAACTTTTGAATTTTTACTATGAAACTAGGAAGATTTTTTATGTCCGAGTTTTGGGTGGAAAGTTGGATTGCACGCTTAAAAAAAGCATCGGAGCAGCAAGTAACTAGTACTTATAAAGAGTCTAATTACCACAACCCTCCTCAATAACGAAGTCTTTCATGTCGCATCTATACGAGCTTGTTGCATGCGTCGATATCGCCATTGAAACGAACACTATGTTCGAATCGAGTTACTCGATCGAATTAGAACTGTTTGAAGTTGGTAATTAACCAAGAAGTTGGTAGAATTGGGGAAAACTCTTTTGTGACGTAGGATGCAAATGGCTACTCTTAAATGAATTGACAAATAGTGTACGGCATATTTATAGAAGTGACTATTGGGGTACAATATGGTAAAAACTTTTTTTATTAAATACACAATGATATTTTAGATCACTTTAGGTCATAGTTATCATGGATGGTAATTGGTAGGTTATAATGATAACTATTTTTTAAATAGTATGTGCATTAAAAAATGCAGAACTATTTTGTTGGATTACGTTCTAGGCTAAATTGAACATATAAATGTTTTATTTTCTGAACTTTTTAATGTAATTCATATTTATCAAGTTACGGTTATATGAATAAAATCTAAATAACATAAAACATAGATACTAAAACACCATGTGTTAATACAAATAAAATATGGTCTGCATGGTTTCAACTAGGGTGTCCAAGCGCACATGCATTTTAAAGTACATCTTTACATTTTAATGTCTAGTACAACGTCTTGAAATTCTCAATTTTAGACGATTATGAGGGATGGTGGGTAGTTTTTTTTACATGACTGCCACTGCACTAAAACAATTAAAATATCCGGTAACCTTAATTGGTTTGCTTCAGGTGACGTAATCCCTTCCACCTTTCATTCCTTTCCTTCAATCAGTAGTCCGATAGGTGCTCTGTGCCCGCGTGACAAAGACTCACCAACTAACTCTCCGGATTTTTTTTATTCAACATATACGTTTCCCCGACACCTGAAACATACCTATTTCAACACCTCACTTCAACCAAAACCATTTCTGCATCCCACCCCCATAACAGGCGGCCCTCAGGATTTAATAACCAAGCCCGGCAATAATTCGCGATGATTTGAACTCATCCCCCGGGGGGGGATGTAATCTGTTGTCGTCCAGAGTATATGCGAGATGATATGAGATCCCCCCCCCCTTTAATCGCGTCAGCCGGTGACTAATTGTCACGGCATTGAATATGCACTACCTGCATCATGATACCCCTTCGATCAATTCTGATGTCCTGTGGGCAATCTCTGTTGCTTCAGTGAGGATATTTCTGATAAGGATGGACAGAGAACTAGCAAATATAAAATAGAACCAAGAGCCTTGGCGGCCTGAGTGGGTTAACGTTTCGGGTGATGTTGGAATGCCTACGCAGGTTCTGCCGTCGTCTTAGACATCCTAAACTGATCGTATGAAAGATAAAAATTTAGAAAAAAAAATTGGCTCATAGATAAAGCCGTATGCGGTAGAACTCCAATTATCCAAAGCGGGTTTAACGTCTTGAATGGCAACAGTTACACAGGAATAAAAATAAGGTCCCATTTGGTTAATCAATGTAGTGGGAGGAGATTACCGTGTTATATCACCAATCACCGAAACCATCAATAGAATTCAGGAATCACGTGAAACAAGACAATTAAAGAATGATAAATTTTGTTTCTCTTACAGATTTTTTTTTTGTCTAGCGTTGGTTACAGCTTTAACAAACTAGTAAAGCTGAGAAGTATTACCCTTCTGCCACCAACAAATTAATCACAGGAATTAGGATTTGCAGCTTAAGTATGTCACCAGCCATTAGTCACTAGCAGATTTAAACGAATTTGCCTGGTCGGTTTCCCTCGCCAAAACGCAGCCCAACTCGCCAATGGAGACAATTTTAAAGAGCCAAGAAATATAATTTAAAAGTATGAGGCGTATTAACGTGGTAAATATTCTGCCACTTGTGAAATCAATTAACATACAATATGTAATCGAAAGTCGATTTGAAGCTTTATTCCATGTTTCTTAATTGTTATATGTTCTTTAAAAAATCATTCGTACGATTCAATCAACGAACTATGGTGTTAAAAATTTAGAACTATCATTATGTCAAAATAATTTTGAAACAAGTTATCCAATTTATTGGTGGTATAAAAAGCCCAAGTTGTAAAGTGGGAACAAAGTACCAATCGTAGCACCGATCAAAGGAGAAAAGCTGGAAGAAAAATACATCACCTGAAAAAAGTAAGAAATAAAATAGAATTTAATATACTCCCCCCCCCCAAATAAAAATGGCATCTAACTATCAAACGATATAAATGATAAAAAAGAAATCACATTTGAAATCAAAATTTATGCAAAAAAGAAATTTGTATATCAATAAATAATGAAATTAAATCCAAATAAAAATGGTTTCTAACTGGCAATCAATGAATGACATCTATTTATCTTATAAAATATTTATAATAATATATTATTATAGTAGTAACACGTTTTGATAATCCGAACTGAACCCCTTTCTGCAGATTTCAATTGATTAATATAAGCCAAATTGGCGATGGCGCTAAACGTGGCGGCTCTACGCTTGAAACCCGAACAGGATTTATTCAGGATTTTAGAGTCTTATTTCACATGGCAAAGCCGATGCATAATTACTTTTAGGTTGAGAACTTTAGACTGAAATCTTAATTCCAGGTGATATCAATAATAAGTCGTTCTAAGATAATGAGATGAAGAATTGTATTCTTGGCGGCCAACGTCATGAAATATTTGATTTCTTGGCAGGTTTGGGGGATTTTTGAATATATAATGGCTGCTTAAGTTAGAGATTAAATTATCGTAGCTTATTAAATTCGGAATTTGAGATATCTTTTCGCTGGAAACTGTATACCCAATTAAAATGCGGTGATATAACTTCTGAATAAATTATTAGTTTGAATTTTATTCTATGATTTAATATGCAGAGGATATTCCTTAGTTAGCATTAACAGTTTTTGAAGTATAGTATTGAAATGTAAAGTACGTAAAACCCAAGTAAAAAGTTGTATACAGTTAATATTGTCATTAATATAAATAGATTGATAATATAACTAATAAGAATATGATCTTGGATGAATAATTAATAATATAGTCTTGGAAGCAGAAACCGATTAAACACACAAAAAGAATTCGATTAAGTACTCGTGAACTAGAAATAAATGAAAAACTTCACGTTAGAAATAACATTATTAAATACGATAGCGACATCTAGAAAATCATTTTAGTTGAATCAATATTGTACTACAGCTACTCAAGGGCTATTGGCGAAAAGGACGGGCCTCGTTGGCTTATTTTTGGTTATAAATAATTTGTAGATATCGCTATGCTCTTTTCGAATACAAACGACAAAGTTATTGCTCTCTCTCTCTCTGTTGGGGATTTCATTAAATCAATTAAATAAACAACCACTTAGGAAACACCATTAGCCTCGAGAACTGGGTCGTGTAGCTCTAGTGTGACGATAATTCAACCTAACCTCGTGGGCTGGGGAGTCGGGAGCCCAGTCTTTAAGGCGCTTGCCTTGTATAGGAAGGTTCCAGGTTTAGACCCGAGCATTGCCAAAATAGTTGCCGACCTATAAACGGCTTGTGCATCTAAAATGTCGACGAATAATATCCCGTGTAGTGGGGTGCATGTTAAATATGCTACAAAGTCCCAATGCCGCACTTAAAGTTGCTGGTGCCCACTCAGGTGTGGCTCGTCACTTGACTGTGGTTCGCAATTATAACATTGTAGGCTCTAGAGCTCTAGCAACAACTGCTAGAGCTAGAGGCCAATAGCCTCTAGATCTAGTGCTTGTAGCACTATAGTGCTACGATAATTCAGCCTAACCCTAACCAATAGTATCTATATTAAATCAAAAATCAAATAAGGTATCCCTAGAAAGACTCCAAATGTCAAATCTTTCAGCGAAGCATAGTTTCCATAACGGGGAAAATGCATAGGGGTGGGTGGAGGAAAAAGACAGAGGCAATCGTCCAAGGTCACGTGAGAGCAGCGCTATATTGGGTTACAAGTGCGGTCGCCACTTGGAAGATCACAGGGTCTGTCCACAAACTGCTCTTTTGAGGGGGGCTGGGGAGCCTAGTCGGTTAATTCGTCCGCCTTGCATGCGGAAGGTCCCAGGTTCATCGCCAAACATCTGCCAGGTTGGTTGGTTGGAAGAGATATATTTTCAAGCTTGTGTGCTTGGTCACAAAGACCCGTTTATAAACCCTCGTCAAGAAGGACGGACACGACATACACACACATACATGACAGATGCTGTAATCTATCGCCACCTCCACAATTTAGACATGTCCCTGAAGGGGAGGGAAATAGTCTCCAGGGACATGTACCCGTGGTAAACTGCGCAAACTCCGCATATACTCGGTAGGTCTTCAGTGGTACCGGGACTCGATCGCGGGACCTTCCGATCTCGAGACCGAGACGCTGACCACTAGGCTCACTACTGCCCCATCTGTCAGGTTCATCACCCGGGCATCGCCAAAATAACTGCTGCCCTATAAACGGCTAGTGCCCCAAAATGCCCGACGAATAATACCCCGTGTAGTGGGAGTGCACGTTAATTATGTTCCAAAGTCTCAACGCTGCGTACGAAGTCGCCCTCAACAGTTGCGTGGGGTACCTACTCAGGTGTCGGCTCGTCACCTGACTGCGGTTCCAAATTACGACGCCCGTCGTCAATAGCTCTAGTGTGCCGATATTTCAAACTAAAGTAAACTCATTTCTGTTTGAGGTTACTTCATGGTTGCATTTTGGTTTTTAGATCAATTAACATCGCACTTGAGCTAGAAAAAAAGAATATTGGATTCAAAGTTTCGTAATTTGTAACTGCGTTCAAGTAACGATGGCTTGCACCTAACGCCATTACGAATCCACTGATGATGCAAAACATGAAGGGGTATATTTATTAATACAGAGAATTGAAGGGAATTGACAGAATCATCGATCCCCTCTCTCCTCCTTCATACCAATCTTTAGGAAAAAATACAATGATAAAAAGCTAATTTTCACTAAACGCTTTTTTCACGATATGACGGATTACTTCGGGGAACGGGGGAAAATATGTGCATTAACACAACATGCAAATGCTTTAAATCCAGAAATTTATTTTACGTTTCGGCATATTGAAAAAAAAGGAGATGTAACATCTAGGCTGGCAAAGTGTACGAATAATTAGCTTGATTCACGTTACGTAAATCATTCTTGCTTCCATTCCTGGATTTGATTGGAGGCATGACGGTAAGCTCCACCCAAAACATTGATTAACCTATCGAAACCTTTATTTTTATTCCTGTGGAACAGTTGCCACTCATGAAACATGCCAATTTCAACACTTCTTTATTTTTTTATTGCCCTTTCATAATCGGATCAATAAATGCAAGGATGGCACTCAACATATAGGCAACGTATGCACGAGGCCCTTAACTCGGATTTAAAAATGCCCCAATCACCTTTTATGTTTAATATCTTTTAAAAATAAAAATACTAATTTACTTTTTAAAAATTCATCTATAATTTTTTATATTTTGAATCAGTGCAAGGCCCTGCGAGCAGGACCTTTTTGCATGCCTAAGGACGGCTCTAAATAAATGAAAAGACAAATGTCATAAATTAAAAATTAAACAAGAAAAGTTCAAACGTTCATAACAAATTTAATTATTTGAATTCTTATATTCATTGAAAAAGGATTTAAAAAAATAATAATAATTTTATAATGAAATTTCTTGATTACAAAATCAGAATAATAATTAGATGACGACATTTTAACATTGATTGCCGGAAAAACTTTCATAACGCCTATTAAAATAATTTTAAGTGTGGAAACATCAGCAATAAAAGTTTTACAAAAAGGCACTTGACTTCGTTCGAAAATAACTTTTATGGTCGACATCGCGTGCGTAGTGAAAAAAAAAAAGATGAAAGAAAGCCGAATTCAAATAGAAATTTTATTTTCCTTATGCTCCTTTCAAAAAGTTAAGGCAAAAAACGAATGTGGGTCATATTGGCAAATGGTGATGAAAAGATTAAAGTAAAAAAAAATTGCTTTGAGAATTGAAAGGATTTAATAAAATTATTCGAAAAGTTTCCAGCATTTTAACGTTTTTATGTACTCGTAACTACAACTTCATTACGAAAAGGAGAAAAAAAGTTAGATAAAAAGTATGAATTTTTTTTATGCGCGTGTTGAACAAAAAATATTACTCTTCATTAGATAAAACTATAAAAGAATTGGTAAAACTTTGTGAATTGGATTGGACAAAACTGCTTCTAGACATTTGAATGAATAGAAAATATTTAATGAAAATATGTATCAAACTTTTAATAATTAACTGAAGTATACTAATCTAAACTTTTTAACAAGTAACAGTAGATTATAAGTTATCGGAAAACTGGTATCCTGTAATGATTCAATAAGTTTGAAATACATTTTTTAAAAAGTCGTAAAAGTAAGGGTTCGTTGAAGTAAGGGTAAAAATAAAGAAGCTTTTACGCGGAAAACAGATTTAAATAAGAAATGAAATTAAAGGAGTTTCAACCGATTAAGTTTTAATGGGGTTGTTTTCACGTCGTGAATGGCAACAACTACAGTGGTTTTGTTTTCATTTTTTGTCTGGAATTACTTTTGTTTTGGTATTCGAAAATGAGTTTTCTAAGAATATTGTACTTATTAAATTTTTAAAATGTCAACTTCTTGCTGTACTATTGGTTGTTCAAATAATTGGTTAAAGAAAGCGCAAAAAGAAAAGTTTATTTTATTAATTAAATTTAATATTGCAACTCTATTGTAATAAAAGATTGCAAATCAATAATCTGCAACTAGGACTGAATATATAAGTTAATACGGGCATCCACTCAGCCAATGAACTCAGCCGAAACGCAAAAAGTGCACTTGTGATAAAGTGTGGTTGTGTTGGCGAAGACTTATTATGACGCCGCTCTCAGTAATTTACCCTATGAAAGCTGTCTATCTCGAGGCCGTATTGTGTCTATATGTTGCGTGTTTTTAAGCACAATGCTATTTTAGCATAACTCAATCGTAGCCATCTTGAATGCAGGTAGGAAGACATCTAGTTGAACATTGGCCATAATGAATATGTCATGAAATTGCGAGATTTGCGATTAGGGCGTCGTGAGTTCATTCGCGAGTGACTAACAAGTATACAAATAAAATAATCTGTCAAGTGAAATTTTTGGCCGGGCTTTCTTACAACTTGCCAGACGTGCCGACAGAGTAAGTAATAATTTTTAGATATTTTTAACCCTGTCACACGCACTTCAATCCTTTGAAAATGAGGTTATTCCAAATGGTGTAACTTTCCTGTTTTCATTTATTATTGTCTGCATTCAAAATATCCGTTTTAATTCGATTAAATTTCAAGTATGCAAAGTATTACCAAAACGTCAATGTTGTGGGAAACGTCAATGTGTAGATATTTTTGCGATTTATGCGGAGAAATTAAGCAAAATTGTGGGACAGCAATTTAACGTGATTTACGAATAGAGAAGAGCTTTAGTTCACTGAAAAAAAAGTTTGCACACAACATTCGTTTGAGTAAGCTAAAAAAATATTGTTTCTTTCAAAACAAATGTAATTCAAAAAGGACCAAAAATGAAAAGTATACCGCTGGAACTATTGTCACTCACGATGTGAAAAATACCCATTTAAAGACTTTCCACATTAATTCCAATCGCTATTATAATCAACTAAATAAAAAAAGCCAACTCCACAACCACTCCCGCACAAAACAATTAAGAAAAAGAATGAGAAAGAAAGAACGAAAAAACTTCCCAGAATGTGTGGGTGGGGGGAAACTGCGAGAATTACAAAAACCCCGCCTTCCCTCACCGCCAAAACATGTGCTTTTGACGTGATCTAAGGTAGTATTTATCTTCCTAATTTGGCAACAACACATAATTTGAATTTGTAACACTTACCCGGTAATTGGCAGATTCCTGGGGCCTGAAAGTTCCACAGATGATATGCGCTGTTCCACGTTAAATCCGGAATGAAAATAGAGGTTTGTTGAAATGAAGTTTGGATCTTCTTCTAAAGACACTTGGGCCATTATGGAGTGGAATCCTGGTGATTGGGGGACGTAGCGCCATCTGTTGTGGAAAAAAGAATTATTAAATGAGTAGAGAATGGTGGTAATATTTGTTCAAAAATAATAATAAAAATAAAAGAAAATATATAAATAAATAAATTTTTTCAATAATAATAAAAATAATATAAAAAATTAAAAGGAAAAATTAAAAGGAAAAAATAATATAAAAAATTAAAAGGAAAAATTTAAAAGAAAAAATAAAATTAATTACTTGAATGTTTTATAAAAAATAAAATATTTTAATTAAGGCAACCTATAATGGGAATATTTTTTATGATGTCACGCTCATCGAACTGCGAGTTCATTGGTTGTTTTGTTTTCTTTGACAAAGTGTTGAAACAAGCTCATTGGTTTTTTATAGCGTCTCATGCTCCGAAATGCGATTTCATTGGTTGTTCGGTTTTCTTTGACAAAGTGTTGAAACAAGCCCATTTATAATTTTTTAGTGCAATGCAAAACATGGTACAATGAAAATAGTTCGACTTTTTTTAAACAACGCGGAAAAAAAACTTATTTTTGTTATTTTTACACCAGTTATTAATTTTCAATGAGCAGTAAAAGGAAAATATCAAATCACAATAAAACTTATAAGAATATTTCTTAACAAAAATAAATAAATAGAAAATAAATAAAATATTTTTAAAAAATAATAACTTCCAATTAATAATTCCAAAATGCGGAAATTATTTTATAATTATTATATTAAAAAAAATTCCAACACATTCATTTCTTTTATACATATAAAAACACGCAGAAAATGTGGTTAAAAGAAACCTTATAATATAAATTTCATTTTTAATTTAACAAAATTAGGTCATATACGGACAAACTTTGCCCTATAAATGTTATTATAACACACAATACCATTCCTCTTTCACATTTTATCAACACACCTCCCCTACTCCCAAACTCCTATCAAATGCTGACATCTTCAGTAGCCTCATAATACAAAAAGTACCCCAAACACTACATATAAAAAAAACATCGACGCCATATTGTACCCTCAAGTGTCTCCTTCCTTAATAAGATGCCGCCCATTATTATATCACGCCTCTTTCATACACAAAAAAGGGTTTTGCCGATATCACAAAAGAAGCTAGCACCCTTGTTAGGAGGTTTTATGAGGTCTGGCCTATTGTCGGCCTGTGTATGGAGGTATGAGGGCTGCCTTTTTGTGGGTGTGAGGTCGGATTTTGGTTGTGCAGGTTTGTTGTACATAGACGCAAGGCCGGATTACCAATTAGGCAAAGTAGGCACTCGCCTACAGGCCCCGTCCATTTCAAGGGCCCCGCACCTTCCAAGGGGCCCCGCTCCTTGCAACCAACTTTTTAAATATTTAAACTTCCCAGTTTATTTTTTGGAAATCCTTAATATTCACAACTCTTTTAGTTCAAAAATGATAATTTTTGTAAAAAATAACACCGCAATTTTCGGCTCAATAATATAGAAATATTGAGCCAGTGGTTGAGCACAGCATAAAAAAAATAAGTAACCGCAGGGTGCTGCCTTTTCTTTCCTTATTTGTGAATCCATTATTATTAGTTTTATCTTTTTCATATACTAAATAAATGGGGAAGAGCCAATGGGGCCCCGTCAAAATCAACTGCCTATAGGCCCCACACTGTTTAATCCGGCCCTGCATAGACGGATAAATACTATGAAGAACCCAGTGAACGATTGTGAATACCTTGTTTTCTTGCTTATTTTCTTTATTTTTTTTTTTTAATTCGAAAGAATTTTTTAGAAAGATGGAAAGTAGGGTATTGATATCTCGGAGATCATAGTAGGGTTTGTATCTCGGAGATTTCTGCCGGTATGTCTATCCGTTTGTATCTCTTTTTCTCTTTTCCAAATTCCCTTCCCTTCCGTTTTAAATTGTAATATAAACGGATATTTAGATAAAGATAACCAAATTTTATATTTTATAAACCAAATGGTTTATAAAACTAGGGGTATGTAACCACTACATGACTTTCAATTACTACTCTATAAACCAATACATTTATAGGTGATTATATACCTCATAAAATATCTTTTAGTTCGAGTTGTAGAGAGGTTTCAGAAAGACGCAGGCATACCAATGTTTAAAAGCCACTTGTTTAGAATCAGCACCCTCCAAAACGCGTTTAAAGCATAAAATCACCATTTCGGATTTTCGAACCCATCGCAATACTTTCATTAAATTAAGTTTCATATTCGGCAATTGAAACTAAAAGAACGCAAGTTTTGATTTTATTTACGTGATGTTTTTTATATGTCCCCACATGTTTTTAAATCTACTGTTTTGTCTCTGTTTTAACTTATTTCTGTTTATTTCCCATATAATTTGGATTTTCTACTGTAGTTGTGACACAATAAATAATAAAATAAATAAAAGGTTTCCGAATTTAAATAAAATGATATCATCGACAAGTTAGAGTAGAACCACAATGACCCAACAAACAAGCTTTTATTTCTAAGATCCTGATTGGCCATCCCGAGGTGTGGGAACAAGACCAAGTCCCAACGCTCACGGTGCATCAAGAACAACAGAATAAAAATTAGAACGAACAAAAAGAACTCGTTGTTTGTTCGAAAATCGTTAATCGAATGGCTCCGTTGAGTTATTTCCTCCGTTAACTAATTCTGTAAGAAAGGAGTTGACGTATAAGGTTGTAATGTGGTTTAGCGTTGGGGAAAAAAATCCGATTTGAACTGGTTTTAGGGGATTACGAAGTAGGGTGCTCGAATATTTTGGAATTTATTTGAATTGTTTTAAAAGTTATTAAATGAGGACATATGTTCTTTTATAAAAGAAAATGTGATAAAAGGATGCATAATAATTTATTTTTTTTGTTGAAAATTGTCTATTGTATTGGTTATGTTGAATTCGGAACTGATGTTAGGTATAATAAATTATTACGACCTCATTTACAATGGGATTGATTGGGTTGAAGGAACACTGTACTAGTGCTACACTATTGTCTTTTTTGTCTGTCGTGAGGGTATTAAGGGGGAATGGGTGCGCTGGACCGCGGGTCTCCAAACTCAAGTGCCTCAGTGCGGCCAATAGCGAAAATATATTTTCTCTGCCACATTTCTCCGGCTGTGTTGAATATTTTTAGAAACGGTTTTTTTAAAATGATAAATGTAGATAACTTACAGGTCTCTACCTTCCCACTTTTTGAAATTGCTTCGAATATTTTGTGTAAAATTATTTATTGAAAATTAAAAAAAAATATTCGAACCAATTTCTAAAAGTGGGAAGGTCTGGACCTGTAAGTCAGCTACATTTATCCCATAAAAAATTGTTATCCCATAAAAACACACACATTTTTTTGGTCATAAATTCAAAACTAATTTGAATATGACTTTTATTTTCAGTAAATATATTTCATATGATGTTTGACGCTTTACCTATAAAATAATAATTGATTCGAATAAATTTACGGAAAATAACTCATTTTTATTAAAAATTCACAAATTTAATGTTTTTGAGTTTTTGAGCATAAAATTCAAAAATTATTTGAATATGACTTATTTTCACTAAATAAATTCTACATAATGTCTGAAACTTACCCTAAAAAATATTAAACGCTTCGGACAATATTGGAGGAGATAGATTTTTGTCCAAAAACACCCTTTTTTACCGCACTGATGTGTGGTGTAACGCTAGTACTGTAGACTAAGGTAAATTTAAAGTGCATAAATCACATACAGTTACACACTGTACAGCTGTAATTATTGGTGTTTTAATTTTGGCACTGACGACGACGAGAACCAAAAGTATGTGATATTTTTTCAAATATCAAAGGCACTTTGAGTCTACGATAATATAAACCAAAGTCGCAAAGACAGATTTTCTCCAAGTTGCCACATTACCCTCAAACAACCGGTCTAACTATGTCTTTAAAATCCTGTACGACTAACACTTAATTTTTTTAGATCCTCAAAAAATAATTTCGTGGTGTTCTAACAAGAACAAGCAAACAAACGTTCTAACGACTTCGAGACCGCCATTACTGGAATAATACCTCCTCCAATGCCCTCTCACAGAGAGATTAGAAGACGATTTTACCTCTTTCGGTTTATCCAATAGTTTCTAAGAGAGAAAGAAGCTAATTATTATCATCAATCCGCAAAAATAAAAGAAATCCCATCGAAAGATCATCAAGTCGCAGGTAATTGAGGAATGGAATTAAATGTGGGACTGCTAATGGCGGAGGAGGACTGTAATGGTAATTGGAAAGACTGCGACGGATAGTTCGATGTTTAGTAACAATTTCTAGTATAATAGGACAAAGTTTTCCAATTCAATTATACACATTGAGAATTTGTGAGTTTGTCCAAAATATTTTAATTGTGGAATGGAATTAAATGTGGAACTGCTTATGGAGGAGGAGGACTGTAATGGTAATTGGAAAGACTGCGACCGATAGTTCGATGTTTAGTAACAATTTCTTGTATAATAGGACAAAGTTTTCCAATTCAATAATACACATTGAGAATTTGTGAGTTTGTCCAAAATATTTTAATTGTGGAATGGAATTAAATGTGGAACTGCTTATGGAGGAGGAGGACTGTAATGGTAATTGGAAAGACTGCAACGGATAGTTCGACGTTTAGTAACAATTTCTAGTATAATAGGACAATGTTTTCCAATTCAATTATACACATTGAGAATTTGTTAGTTTGTCCAAAATATTTTAAATGTGGAATGGAACACATTCTATGGGACAGCTAATGGCGGAGGATAGGACTGTAATGGTAATTGGAAAGACTGCGACGGATAGTTCGATGTTTAGTAACAATTTCTAGTATAATAGGACAAAGTTTTCCAATTCAATAATACACATTGAGAATTTGTGAGTTTGTCCAAAATATTTTAACCTTATCTTTGAAATTGAGATCAATTAGATGCGCACACAAAAATCTACGTGATTCATTATAAGGAAAAGCAGTGAAAAAAATTTAAACGAAGAAAAGAAAGTGTAAGTCAAGTATGTAATGCAAAATTCTGTCTGAAATGCTATTACCGCTATAGCTTTGAACACTACAGTTTTCGAATTCAATTATCGACATTTTTGTATATTTATGTTTTTGACCAATTAATCAAACTTTCTCAGCAACAAATTAAGCGTAGAAAAGAATGTTCAAATTAAGAGATACTCGAACCAACAAGGTTTACTGATTCAAACACGAGTCAACTGTGGGGAATAGGAATTTGTTCAATACAGAAACATTCAATTGCCAAAAATTCTCAAATCCATGTTATCAAGTAGCAGGAAAATGTGGAATGCTATTTAGTGTTGGATTCATAATAGTGGAGGAAGTTTGTAATGATTTTAATTCATTTAATACAGAAGTCCTGATAATTATATTAAAATAAACTATTGAAAGATCATCAAGTCGCAGATAATTGTGAAATGGAATTAAATGTGGGACTGCTAATGGCGGAGGAGGACTGTTATGGTAATTGGAAGAACTGCGATGGATACTTGAGTACGATATTTTTTTTAACAATTACTAGTAATTGGACAACAGTTTTCGAATTAATTTTGTGTTTCTGTCCTAATAATCAACAATTCTCAGCAAAAAATTAAGCAAAAGAATATTCGAACTAACAAGGGTTTGCTGATTCAAACTTTGGGCAAATTTGAATTTTCAAAACAGAACCCATCAATTTCCTTAAAAAAATTCTCAACTACAGGACTATCACGTATCACATGTATTACATAATTGTAAAATTATATTTAGTATGGAACTTTTAATGGTGGACGAGAGCTGTAATGGTAATTGAAAGGATCGCGATGGATAGATTTAGTTCGTAGATTGATTACACGTTGTAGAATTAAAACAACTGTTGCCACATTCAATAGTCCGTGTTTCGTTTGAGTCCAAATGATCCCAATATTCTCAGCAAAAAAAATTTGAATGAAAGAAAGTTCGAATTAAAAGGAAATTGAACTACACTGCTGGGTTATCATATGGGTTAACTTATTCAATCATCTATTAACTTATATGGTAAACTACACTGCTCAAAACAATTAGGGGAGCACTTTGCGTGCTTTTGTTAACTCTTTCATCTCCAACTTTTAATTTTTTATTCTAAAAATATAAAATTTGTGAAATACAAGATTCATTATGCATCCAGAATGAAATGGTAAAAAACAGGGGGAAAAATATTAATTTTTGTAACTAAAATTTTAGGGGAAAAAAATTGGAAGCATGACTTTTGAATAAATTATAACAATAATTTTTTCAAATACTTTTTTTGTTAAAAAAGTTAAAATCAATTTCTAAACAACTAAGAATGCAAGCGTGAAGAATATTTAAGATCAATTTAATTCATAATATTTTTTGAGAGTTAATTTTTTACCATGGTTTTCATATTTTAATTTAATTAAAATAAACATTCTTTAATTCTTCAAAAGACACGATTCTTCCATCTAACGATAAATACGTAAGAGCTCAACATAGTGGGAAAAAAATCGCAAGGTGATGATTCCAAATGGAATCAATGGGGGTGAAAGAGTTAAAACCATGAGCTCCCCTAATTGTTTTGAGCAGTGTATAATTAATTTAATATAGAATTCTTGAATAAAAAACCTATTTGAAGATAATCAGTTCACTTATTGGGAGATAATGAGCTCACTTATTGGAAGATCATCAGTTCACTTATTTGGTTCACTTAATAGATAATTTTGGGATGGGCGTATATGTGGGACTGGCAATGGCAGAGGAGGGCTGTAGGGGTAATTGGGACGATTGGGAGGACTGCAAAGGATCGATACACTTCGAAGTTTCTTAATACGTTCTAGGACATCAGTTGTTTTCGTAAAGCTACAATTTAGTGGCTTTCTTCCATTATAATCACTAGTTCTTAGTAAAAATCCAGAGCCGCGGTAGCTCAGTCGTGTGAAGCGTCGTGCTCGCATCGGAAGGGTTGCGGGTTCTGTCCTCGGCGGTGCTCGCAATTCTGATGGTTGCTGGGTCGGCGCTTGTATTCGACTAAAGACCGCCGTGTTGCTAAGGGTGGCTGGGGCACGTTAAATATGTCGTGGTCACAAAGTCCTCCATGTTCCCATACCAAATTAATACCTCTGGGGGTACCAGATCAGGGGGTTATCGGCCTTTGATCTGGATCAAAATTCCGATATGTGAGTGAGAATGGATGTGTGAAAGGGACCTTCCTGTAAAACGGATGTGTCATGCTGCGAGCAAAAGTCGGACTTCCTCCCTTGTGGCGCTCAATAAAAAACGGAAGCCGCCCTTCTTCGCCTTAAAATCGGGTAATTCTCTACTCCGGGCTCGGTTACCGAGTGGCATTAGAAACAACAACAAAAATCCAGTATGTTGAACTTACCTTGCTTCGTCGGGGGCATCTTTGATCTTCTGAGGTTTAAAATGAAATGAATATCTATTTTTCTTAACCAATAAATTCAACGACACGTTTTTGTTCTTGCATGAGTCAGGTAAGCCCTAAAAAAAAGAATACCACAATTAGAAATCCCATAAGATTGTTTAATAAAGTGTTAAATGAGAAAATAAAACTGAATTCCTACAAAAACAGAATTTCACAGAATGTAATTAATGTATTAACTTTTTAGACATTCTAAAATGGAATAGATAGGAACTACTTAAAACCAGTAAAACTCTTGGAATGAAAAAAATATTATTTGGTATAATGTCAGATCATATTTCTGGTAGAAAAGAACCATAAGAGGGATTTGATTGGTAAAAGATTTAGGTTCCACGTAAAAAAATAAGAGTTATCATTAAGAAAACAAGAAAGTCTAAAAGTTATAATCAAATTATATCGACAAATTAAAGCAAAAATCAAGTAATAGGCTTTTTTTTTCTCTGTTTTCTTCAAATAGTTTAAGTGTCTAACTTTATAAATTGAAGATGATTGTGATAATAGTTATTCGACAAAACAATCAAAACACAAAATATTTAATCGTAGAAAATAAAAGAAATTAATGGGCACAATTTATTTTGAATTTTTTGGAAGAAGCAATTGAATATTTAATTTCTTTCTATTGATATTTTGAATCACAGATTTTTTCCTATCAAAATAAAAAGAATTAAAGTTAAAAAAAAGTTTGCGAATTTTTTAATATGCAATTTGATAACTACAAACACATACGAACTATACCAAGACTAGATTCTAAATTCAATTAGTCATTACAATAAAAGCTTTTTCTTATTTTTAAACATGCTTTTGTACATATAACACCAAAGAACCATTAAAATATATAAATCGGATTAAAAAAACACCAATCATCATAAGGCAAAAAAATTATCTGATTGACGACGAAAAAAATAATTATAGTTTAAAAAATGTTGCAAAGTAAATTTTTTTAACGATATTTCAATAAAAAAATAAATATAAAAAATATCGAAAAAGAATTATCGTTTGGAAAAAAACCTATGCACATCGCTTATAGGACATCTTGTTTAACGTTATTTACTTCATTCTAAGAGCATAAGGTAAATTTAAAGGGGGGGGGGGGCGGGGAAAAAGGGGAGATGATTGATTACAGGTTATCCCATCAGTCCAAGCTGTTCACAATTCAATTTCAATAAATGTCTGTTAACAGAGTTTAATATATAGGTACTTAAGGACAGATAGACGATTGACTATTTTATTAAAGGATGTTTTTGTTTTTAGGATTTAAATGGTTTTAGTACTTTTTTCTATTGGATTGTCTTTAAACTTTTGCAAATTATGAATTGTGCGTTTCAGTAAATTTTAATATTTTTGTTTATTACTTTGTTTGAGAATCATCCTAACGGTGTGTTATTATTTTTTTTTTAAATCAAACCTTAAAACTTTTTAAGGATTCAGCTGATTTAGTTGTAATAGTAACTAATCAGAACTTGGTAGTATTAGGAAACAACTCCAAACCGGTAGAAACTTCATAAAAAATTGTTGGGTGTTTTATGATGACACAAATAAATGAGTTTTCGCCAAGTTTTTGGATAAACTATTAAATAAATTAACACAGCGGCAAAAAGGGTGAAAGCACCAAATTGTAAAAATATTTGAGCATATGCCTTGGCAGCACACAATTTTAACATGTCTATCACCTTCTTGTTTACCGTAAAAAATTTCACGCAGTAAAAAAATCATGTGAAGCTATCCAAAATATTTATTTGCCTATGAACTCAAAAAGAACAAATAGGATGTATCTTTATAAGGTGAACTTTTTCCGAGTTAAATTTTATTAGAAAATTTTCTTTAAAACTTAAAATTTCACGATAAAAAGAACTTTTTACATTTGGATTGCTTGGCGATAGAAATTTAACCTAAAATTTCTCTTTCACAATTACCTAATATGAAATATAAGAAAACGAAAGTATTGCGATGGGGGTCGAAAATCCGAAAAGGAGATTTTGTGGAGGGTGCAGCTTCTGAATAAATAGCTTTCCGTCTGTCTATCTGAAACCACTTTACAGGTCGAACTAAAAAAACTACGGACTTTAAATTCGGTACATGATTCCCCAGTACCTGTCTGTCGTCATAATAAGGTTTCGAGAAAATTGTCAAGGTGTCGAGACATCTGCGCAAGGTGTAGCTGCCATAGAACTTTTTAGGTTGTTTAAGACTAGTACATGTGATGGTATAGCATCTGTTGGATAACGGCTTAACTTACCACGACACGCCGACTCAAGTTAATGTAAGTAATTTTTTCTGTAAAACATTTCCATAAAAAAGTACCTCTATTTACATTCGTATAGCTTGGCGATAAAAATTTAACCTAAAATTTCTCTTTCACAAGGCCAGATTCCCCATTCTACTTTCTAAACCGGACCACTTTAGACTCAACTTTATCTAATTGCGACATGGTACGAGGCGTCAGAACTTTGGATCACGACATATTCAACGTGATCCACTCCCAAACGAACGACGTTATACATTGGCAGGATTATTTTGTTCAACAGGATCCATGCATAAGATGTTTAAGACCAGTACAAAACCTGCTATGGTTTCATCTGTGGGATAACGGCTTAGCGCTCCACGAAACTTAAGCCCAAGTTGATAAAAGGAATATTAAAAAAAAAAAAAATCTATTGACATTCGGATATCTTGGTGATAGAAATTTAACCTAAATTTTTTTCTTTCACAAGGCGGATTCTCCTCTCTACTTTCTCCTGCAATGACTTTCTCCTTTGAATAATAAAAAAAAAACTTAAAAAACGATACTTTTCTTTAGGTTTGGAGATCCGGGGCGGGAGAGAGAGTTTTTGAGAAATATCCACCCACTCACAGCGAGAGAAATAATAATAAAATCCCGCTTTTATCGGGAAAAAAGAAACCCTATTCCACGGCGAAAACCCGAAATTTAAGAGGCCTTTGTCCCGACTCGCACTTACATACTTCGACTGTCAATCTAAACAACCGCCATTTTCTGAAAGGGAGAAGGAGGGCTGCGACTCAACTCGACATATAATAATAGTAGGAAAAAATCGTCTGCCCTTTTAAATCAACTCAACCCTGCGACACAAAAACGGGGACAATGTTGGCAATTTAACAGACTTGAATGGAAAAACACAATTTTTCGAAGGTCCACAAGAGAGAGACAGGAATAATAAAAGAAAACGACAAAACCATGATCCATGGATATTGTTGCAAAACTCGGATCTTTTCAACTGCTTTCTTCGACGCGAATTTTCAACATCTATATAAATATATCCGAGGGTAAAGATGGTTTCGGAATATATCGATGTTCCATTGTTAGGCCTAGTCCTGACAGATATTCTTCCGCGTTCGGCAGCCAAATCGCCCACTTCCGCCTAATAAAACCACTGCGCACGACGTTATATCCGCGGAAGGAAATAGGCATTAGAAACTATAAAGGGGACCGGGGATAGGCTTTATTTATGGCTATAGTGCAAGCCTTTAAAAAAGAAGTTTTGCTGCATTGGCGAAATATTGATTTTGTTGGCGATGTTTCAGTGTACAATGTTAAACTTGATACAACATAATAATAAAACTCAACAATCCTTTTTATAGGTTGCTGATAAAATTAACGGTAATATACAAAGGAGAAAAACATTATATACAACATAGAAATACATACTTATAATATAAAGACTAGAGAATATAGATCAAGCATTAAAAAAGCATTGCTTCTTTTGGCGATAAATTGAGTTTTTATTTGTACGTTTTGGTGTATAGTGTTTATGCAGTATAGTAATACAATGAAACTATCCTCTGCAGCGGTTGTAAAAACATCATTCTTTATAATACAGAAAATCCTTTTCTTATATTGAATATAAAAAGAAGTTATAAAATGACCAACATAGAATGATATTGCTTAGCATATAAATCTGTACTTCATATCCATGCACCCTTAATCTACTAAAATTGAAGTTTCTCAGTTTATAATAGACTTAAGAATTATTTTGTGTGCTTCTATGTCACAATGTTTTCGTTTATATAAAACAAAAAATATTGAAAGCTCATTCTAAAATATTACTTTGTTATACTGTGTTGGACTATATGAGCTCACAGTAATAAAAACAAATAATAATTTTTGATGGTGGTTGCTGAGCAAAAATAAAGACCCCAATGTAACAACTTCATTCTTATAAGACAGAAAATTCTCATTTTCTATTATGTCGAATGGGAAACGAAATTTTAAGTTGACCAATATAGGATGATGTTGAATAGCTCAGACTCTTAAATCTGCACTTCATAGCTATCCACCCGTAACGCTAAAATTCAAGTTTCTCAGTTAGTTAGAGTTTGTCTTGACTTACAGAATTACACTGTAAAATTTTGGTAAAATTACAGCACATTTTGAAGTTATATTTTACAGAATAGTATTGAATTTTTTTTACAGCAAATAGATGTTTTCTTGACGTAAACAACTTACTCCAATAGAGTTTAAACGGAGGAGATGGGCGCATCCAATCACTGCAAGTGAAGCAAACGTTTTCGCCGGTACCACACAATATATTTTACAACACATGTGAATTCACAGTACAGGGTGATAGCAGCACTTTTATCAGCACATTGGGATGGCAAATTAGAGTTGTTGTTTTTACAACGAACCTGACGTGTTTCTAACTCATAATGCTTTTGTTATGATAAAACGAAAAAAAAAAAAGGTTTGTACACTTAAGGGTTCCGGGCGCGCTGGACCGGGGGTCTCCAAAGCAAAGTGCATCAGTGTTAATACTATGTCGAAAAAAATATGTTTCTGCCACATTTCTCCGGCTGTATTGAATATTTTTACAAGCGGATTTTTTTTATGTGATAAATGTAGCTGACTTACAGGTCCCAACCTTCCCACTTTTTGAAATGGGTTCGAATATTTTTTTTAATTTTCAATAAATAATTTTACACAAAATATTCGAAGCAATTTCAAAAAAGTGGGAAGATAGAGACCTGTAAGTTATCTACATTTATTATTAAAAAAAAACCATTTGTAAAAATATTCAATACAGCCGGAGAAATGTGGCAGAGAAAATAGTTTTTTCGCCATAGGTTTAACACTGAGGCACTTGAGTTTGGAGACCCGCGGTCTAGCGCGCCCATTCCCCCTCAATCCAGTACTTTACTTTGTATTTACAAGCTAGGAAGATATTTTAAGATTAAATATTTCTATATAAAATTGGCAAACTCGAATGGTTCCTACCTTTCCGATGTACTGAATTTAAACATAATTTACGAGTTTAGCTTAGTAAGTACGATAGCGAATTCTAGCAACAATTGCAAGTCTATTGCTATATATTAAATCCGTAGTGGTGCAACATTCTGAACTCCGGGCGTATTGTTCGATGTTTCTACACAGTAAAAAATCTGTAAATTTTACAGAAAAAAACGTATATCTACAGAAAAATCTGTTATTTTCTTTAATTTTTTTCTGTTTTTAACCACTTAATCAGTACGTGACTGAAACTGTACGGGACCGTAGCACGTTAAAATACGCTCCGAGTCCCAACGCTGCGTACGATGTCGCTCTTAACGGTTGCGTTGGGTGCCAACTCAGGTGTCGGCTCGTCACTTGACTGTGATTCTAAAATACGACGCCCGTCGCCAATAGACCTAGTGTAGCTCTAGTGTGACGATAATTAAAACTAAACTAAACTGTTTGTTGAAACTGTGTATCGGAACAGTGCATTTGGGAGATCTAAATGTTTGTGGTTCGAACCCGCTTTTTTGACAGTTTATTATTCCTCTGTAGTATTGTCGTCGATATCACTGGATTAACCTGGTGGGATTTTAATTTTTCTTTACATCTTGTCTGGTAAAAAACAGCTTTTGCGTTAATATTACAACTTTTTCGTATAAAATAAACAGATTATCGCTGTATTTTTTTGGCCCACCAACCGAATTTTTTTTCTGTAAAAACAGCAGACCTTTTTTACAGTGTATAAAAAAAAGAAGAGCATTAAAGTATAAAGTTCCATTGGGTGTTTTTATTTATGGTTTGGTCACATAATTTCTCATATCTCACAGTTCGAATTTCCAAATTATTAATCGCTATGCCAAAAGAAAAGCCCATTTGTAACTATTATCCGAATTTATTTAAACCAATACCAAGAACTTAAGTTATAGAGCACATACCTTTTTTAGGTAACTTGGGGAAACTGAATAAAGTAAATGACGTAAATATATGAAATTAATCTATTATCTCTTATTATTCAATTATCTTGACTTAAAACCAATACGACATCATAACGACTTTATAACTGTAATTGAAAAAGGTAATATGAGCCATAAGTAAAGGGACTTTTCAATTTATCTGGATGCTTAAGAACTTCTGAAAATCCTGTTGACTCCCCCCCATTCCTTTTGCTTTAAGTAAAGTATCCTACAAAAATGAAACCAAGTAAATGTTGGTGACCAGGTGCTACCGGTTCTTGTTCTTTTCAAAAAAATTTCTTTTCATTTTCTCTTTCAAGCTGGACCTTTCGAAAAGTTCTTCGTTGTATGTTTACGAAGCCTAAAAATTGCTATACCTTTTTCCGAACTATTTTAATTTCTACAAATTCTAATAGCTGAAAACTTAAGCTCGATTCCTTATCTTATAAACAAAGAGCTAACAGTAGACATTGCATACAATAGCCATAGTTCCTGTAAAATCAGTCGTGGCTTTAAGTTTGACCACTAATTTTCAGTATCATCGCATATGTAAGCCAGGTTTTAGAACTACAGTCAAGTGACGAGCAGACACCTGAGTAGGCACTTTCTAAGAGCAGCGTTGGGATATTGGAGCATATTTAACGTGCATTCCCTGTACTAGGAGTATTATTCGTCGGACTTTTTAGATGCACAAATCTCTTTTTGGTCGGTAGTTAGTTTGGAAATGCACGGAACCGAACCTGGGACATTTTGCATGCAAGGCGTTTTACCTACTGGGCTCCCTGGCCTCCGTGACAGAGGGTTTAGGGTCACCGTGCCTATTTCAGCTTACGAGATCTTGGCCAAGCCTCATAAGTTCCGGTTAGTTTGACATGAAACTCCTAGTGTTTAGTTCCCAAGCTAGCTTGGTTCGCATTTTATTGACCCATTAATACTATAAAAGAAAAAAAAACATTTTTAAATATGTTATTTGAATCCATGACCAGTGAAATGATAGCGTGAAGGAAGCAATATCTCTCATCAATGGCCCCCTTTATTAATTCGAAACTTAAACAACTATTTTTCTTCAAAAAACGACGGAAAAAAACATGGAATTATGTTCCTCCACATCCCTCTTCCTAACGGTTTAGGAACTAAGTATTCGGGTTAAAAGCGGCTTACTGTGATACATGGGCCTATCAGTTTCTTGTTTTTAATGATCCTTCTTTTCGCCAAATCTTGGCGGCTCATTCGGCGACTTATTTGCCGAGTACTAAGTCCGAATAATGTTCTGATTAATTGCCAAGATAACTGGATGTCATTAAATGGAAGTTTGGTGAGTCATAAAGTTGTTAGTATAAATTAAATGACATAAAATAAGGATTTTTAATTAGAATATATATTTTATGCTGTTTTTTCTGTGCATATTTTTGAATGATAGTTATAAATGGTATTGGAAAGAACGATATTTTTAATTAAATTACTTTAATTTATTGTACATTGTAGCATAACACATATTAAACCCTCTAGTGCATACTGTTGCCATTTAGCAATATGCACTTATAAATAATAAATTCTTTTTTGTTTGTGTTTAATTAAATTAAATAATTAAAAGAATCTACTGTACTAGTTTTTGAAGATATTTTTAAAACTTAAAATGAATTAGATTAAACTATTACAATGAAGAAAAAAAGTAGGTTTGTAACAGAATCTGTCACTTAACCCGCTTCCACACAACAGTTGTGTTTAACAGGTAAAAAGGCGACAAACACAACATTGATATTCTTTATTAACATTTACATGCTAAATTTGGCTAGTTTCATTTATTTTATTTCGAAAATTCAATAATTATTACTTATCGTTTGCAGAAATTAATTTATATTTCGAAGAATAAATATGTAATATTCCTCGCTTTTAAATAGAATTAAAACATTTCATATCAACGTACAAAGAATCTCGTAGTGAAATATATTTGTCATTTAAAACTGATCGATGTCGCAAAAATAAATTTATTTGAATTTATTGTCTAAAAGAATTAAAGTTTATCGAGCGATTGTTGAGAATGGCAATGGTGATTAAATTCTAATAAAAATGGTTTCCTATATGCTTTTTAAATGAGCATTCTATTTTGCATTTTTTTTAATAAATAATTGAAGTTCTTCGAATTCGAATTCTTTTCTGAAATTTTCGATGTATTCTAATTTCGATGCGCTGAATTTTTTTGACGTATCACACTTGTCCGTAGCATTTGTAGTTTGGGATATGAAAGTGGGTGACGGACAGACAGACGGACTGAATGATTATAATACCTTCTACTTTTTACGTTATAAACGTAGTGTGGAAGCTAAAAATTAAAACTAACATACCAGAACGCTTATGTTAAGTGTTGAGCCTAATTCACTAGCAAGATTGTGTTGTAAGCAGGTGTGAATTATATTTTCTGGTACTTGAACGCTTAAAGACGCCTTCTTTTCGGAAACTGTAAAGAAAAAAAATCCACAATTAATAACAGAAAGTTTTTATTCAAGAAAAATTTCAGCATATAGAAATTGAATTGCCAATTTAATTAAAATTGAGTCAGCTAAATGTTAATACTTTTGAATAAATTCAATTAAAGTATTTAACTATACTAATTATGCAAAGCTGTATAATTAAAATTGAATCAGCTAAATGTTAATACTTTTGAATAAATTCAATTAAAGTATTTAACTATACTAATTATGTAAAGCTGTATAAAAATATCTTAAGTTTAGTCCATTTGTATTTTAATTGATAACTTGTCACTATTTATTATACCAATTTAAAGTTTTATATCTGGTAGCTAACTGAAAATCTTAAAACACGAGTAAATTAATTTAAATTATTCATGTTAAGTAACTCTTAACACAACAACAAAGTAAATTATTGTATCTGGCTAATTTAAAGCGAAATCTGTAAAAAAAAATATAATAATAAACAGTACTTTTGTGTATACATAATTTTCGTCTAATAATTTCATGTCTTGTTATCCAGTTTAAGTTTAATTTTATTAATATTTTGGTTTTCTTCAAAAGAAAACAATTTTATTTTATAAAATTATAATTGAATACATATTTCCCCTGTCTAATTTGAATAACATCCAGATTTGAATCGTTAAATGTAAGAAAGGCCCCCAGGTCCATTTGATAATTTCCCACTAAGATTTTTCTTTTTAATCTTTTGTGATAGAATAAGAGCGGAAGGAAACCTTTAGAGGACTTAACATCTTTTTACTTTCAGGAATTCATTTGAAGATGAAACAATTGTTTAAAAAGTATATAATACAAGTTAGCAAGCATCTTTGACTAATACTGAAATGTTAACAGCAATTACTTAAGATAACCCTTATCACCATAGGGAAAAATCAAGTATTTGTAATTAAAATTAAACGACGCATTCTTTAAAAATTAGTTTAATCTTGCGAAATTCTTTCGAAGCCTTGACGTTAAATGTCGTATAATTCTTTGAAAAATCAAATTGCGTTTAAAACCAAACTGATAACGAATGTGGTGTTGGTTCTCTTTCAAAATCAAATTTTAGATTTTTTGGGATTCTTCAAATGAGGAAGTTGAACGAACAATTCTTCAAAGATAAAGTTTAACCTTTATTCATCTTATACTTTGAATGGGAAACTGACACTTTTCTACTTAAGTTAACGTGACTGGCTTACACTTTTTCGAGTACTATGTGTGCTTATGGGCTTGTTTCAACAGTGGTCTAACATGACCCAACAGTTATTACGAGAGACACAGTCGTTATGAAAGCATTAAGTTTAGGTTGTGGTATTGTACCTGTCTACCTTTCATGTGAAACCACTTTAAAAAAAGCTATTTGAACTGACTAGGAGCTATGGGCTTTTAATTTGGTACACGAGTTCCTAGGACGTCATGATAAAGTTTACGAGCAAATCGCATGCACACAGGGTAGTTGTCATATAACTTTTTTTTTGTTTTTAAAAGGTATTGAAACTCTCTCATAAGGTAATAATAAACTTCAAATGTATTAATTTATCGAGTGGCAATTGAAAGTCTTGTAGTGTTACACACCCCTAGTTATAAAAGTTTTTTTTTTCCAACGGGGCTGCTTTATTAGCGATTCATCTTCTGCAGACTCGGCATATTTCCCAGAGCTGAGAGTCATTTTTTTGTGGCACCATCTAGGCGACTCGTTTAAAAAAGGTAGAAACGGGGAACAAAACTAAACAAATGTAAATAACATATTTTGTTTTAACATGAGGTTATATCACTGTTCAAATAAGCCCTACACATTTATTTAATAAACACAATGGAGTTAATTAGCTTCAGGTCGCGAGCTTTCTGTGTTATCCTACTGACAAAACATACATGAAAGTGAAAACGCTAATTAATATAATTAAACATGGTGACATGTTAAGAAAAGGTCCTTTGTGCTTTTCCAGCAGCCGATTTTTTTCCTTCAAAATTTAAATATGCGTCTGTGTTGCCATCCGCTTTAGGCAACAGTCGGGATCATTCCACAAAAGAACACTTTAGAACAGTTTTCGTCGCGCAAGAAAATGGCGCCCCCGAGCGCGGTTGTTAGCGGGATAAAAGCTGACGCGGGTTTTACTCCCCCCCCCCCCCCGATTTTAAGGAATCTGCTAAAACACTCCTCCGGCGCTTCTGATTGCGATAATGAATTGTGACAATCGCAGCAAAACTGACTGCTAAAGGCCGATCCCACGCAGAAATTATTCCAGGTGAAATAGCATTGTTAGGGGATTAACTTAGTGGTAAAAATTATTAAAAATAAGGGCGGCCAGTTTCATAAACAAAGTACATACGCTGTAGAGAGAATTGACATTTCTTAGAAGTATTCATCACATCTAGAATAGTTATTGCCTTTACTGTCATGAGACATTGTAAAAATATCTTAATTTCTTACCGTTTGTAAACATCAATTAAATTAAATTCACGTGCTCTTAAGTGTTTTTACTTAATTTCCGTTCACGCTGAACGCGAGGACATTTCTTTTAAATTGAAACAAAAAGCATAAATTATTATCTTACAATGCTATTCCTTTAAGAAATCGGCTTACGTTTTGAACCCCTACCCGTTCGGGTTCGAACTTCAAAAAATCGCTTCTTAAATTACTCCTACGATATAAAAAGAATATTTTCCTAAAATTTGGTAGCTGTTCCTCCAATAGTTTTGGCTGGGCGATGATACGGTGAGTCAGTCAGGAATTTGCCTTTTATCATAGATATAAGATAATTGAAAGCAAAAAGATACGAATGTAGGGACAATGAAAACATGAAAACAATGATTGGTCATCGTTCGTTAATCCGAAGTATAAGTTGAACCCCTTTTCTTCGAATTGCCGAGAGAGGGTTGGTTGCACGGTTTTGAAAATCGCGTTACATTACAGGGTGAACATTCTTTGATAGTGGTCTTATCACTGTAAAAAAATTCTTTACTGTAAAAAAAATACTGCAGATTTGCCGCATATTGACAGCACATTCTGCTGTATGTAACTGTTGCTGTAAAAACATTTTTTTTTAGCTTGAGTGCTCAGACACCGTGACTTTGAAGTCAGTGTTCATATTTCCTACTAAACGGGAAATTCAAACTGGATCGTGGCCGAGTCACATGGGCTTGAAATTTACAGCACCAGTGTAGGTGTTATGTTTATCAGCACGGGTGCTGTATTCTTACTTTTTTTATTGCGTCTTTCTTAAGAATCACCATCAAAATCTGTGCATCGTAGTTTTTATTTTTGGTGAAGTTAAAAATAGTTTTTTTTTAAAAATTATACTTATACACGTAAACAAATAACGGATACTTGTAAAATAAAAGAGTTAAGTTTTTTTAGGCCTGTCCTCGTACTTTTTAGTCGTATAATTTATATCTGGAGGCCCCGTGGCGCAGTGGTAGTGCTTTGCATTGCTGTGCCACAGGTCCGGGGTTCAAATCCCGGATTGGGCGAGGTTGACCCATCCTTTCATCAATTAAGTGAGTCGATAAAATGTGTACCAATTATGCTTGGGAACTAAACACTGGGGGTTCCGCGTGAGGCTGACCACCTTACCGGGACATATGCCTAGCACCCCAGAGCCCTAGGTCACGAAAGCTGAAATGGGCACGGCAGGCCTTGACCCACTATTGGGCTGTTGCATCGATGAGTTTAGTTTAATTTATATCTGACGCTCTATGGATAAAGCATACAGTAGCTACAATAAGTTTTGTAAAACAGATGTTCACATTTTTTAAACTCGGACAAAAGTGCATTTTCCGAGTAGCGATGCGATACTGCAGTTGGATCGGTGTCTAAGAGAAACTGCTGGAAGGCGGGGGTGGGTGGTTGGGGAAGACTGCAGAGAGTGAAAAGTTCCACTATGTCACGTTTCCATTATGAAAAAGGAAATATTTCTGCGTAATTGTTCCCCCTTTTGCCGCCGAAATTATCGGCGAGCATCAGATTTATCTGCCCATTGTTGGTTTGGTTCATCTTTTTGCCCTCAAGGTGGGGGGTGTAAATACTTTCAACCTTTAGTACGTTTTGCGGAAGAGATAATGTTATTTTAAGAATATTCGGAAAAGTAGTTGTGTAAATGATTGTATTGTGATTATTATTAGATGATAAAAGAAAAAATAGAGAGATATGAACATACTAAAACGTTATAAAGGCTTTCTACTTGTAATTTGCTATAAATTATAAATATTTGCTGTAAATACTTTTAACCTTTAGTACGTTTTGCGGAAGAGATAATGTTATTTTAAGAATATTCGGAAAAGTAGTTGTGTAAATGATTGTACTGTGATTATTATTAGATGATAAAAGAAAAAATAGAGAGATATGAACATACTAAAACGTTATAAAGGGCTTTCTACTTGTAATTTGCTATAAATTATAAATATTTGCTGTAAATACTTTTAACCTTTAGTACGTTCTGCGGAAGAGATAATGTTATTTTAAGAATATTCGGAAAAGTAGTTGTGTAAATGATTGTACTGTGATTATTATTAGATGATAAAAGAAAAAATAGAGAGATATGAACATACTAAAACGTTATAAAGGGCTTTCTACTTGTAATTTGCTTTATGTGACATATAAAAAGTTACTAAAATTACGTTTTAAAATTCGGAACAATAACTGCTACATGTACTACCTAAAATACATAGGTTTTTTTTAAAAAAATGCATTGGAATGATATTTAGATAATAAACGTAGAGAAATCTGATATAGAGAGATATTTGAATATTCTAAAACTTTATAAAGTGTTTGCTATACTTATAATTTACTTTATTTTTAGTAACTTTTTTATGTGTCTCTTAAAGAACTAAGGAACGTTTACGGTTATATTTACTATCTAAAATAAATAGCGTTCCTCGTTTTTTTTAAATGTGAATTGGCGAATTTATAAAAAACATTTTATTATAATGAAAAATTTTCAAAAAATACCTTATTTTGCAATTTTATAGTTATTGTGTATAAACCACGTGTAACTCATTAAAGCAAAACACCCGAAAATATTTGTGATATTAACTTAATGTCAAATTAATTAAAACAGTTTAGGAATATGTTTTTTAGATGGGATTCTGTTTAAATGCTATATACTTATATCATACACTCAAATTGTATTAAAAATATACAGAATTTCATAAAAAGGGATTTAATATTAAGAAAACACCGAATTTAGTGATTCGCGAACGTTTGATGACCTGACGAATAGGGTGGGCCGAAAAAACTCATTTTTTTTTATTTCGAAGTTGTAATAGCGCGGAAAAGTTGCTAATTATGTAGACAAAATAAAGGAAGAAAAAATTATCAAAATCGGTTGACATCTTCCGGTCGCGCATAGGCCCTAAAGTTTCACAAAAATTTGAAAAAAACTTCATTTTTGCGATAATTTTTAAATTTTTTTTGAATTAGATGTTTTCGTAATGTAATAGTTTGTAACGTCTGCAAAAAATGCCTAACAACATTGTGTTTAATATTTTGTTCTTCTTTCAATAAGATTTTTCAGAAATGGTAACGTTTACTATTTTATAAAGTCTATTAAAACATTACAGAAATAATAGATCGAAAAATCGCCAAAAACATATCATTTGACGTCAGTGCTGTTTTCAGTGACGTACATTTTCGGCAAATTTCAAATGCATTTTTTTGTTGAAATTAAATATATTTGGTCATATTTTAGCTTATATTCGGAATCTGCAGCTTCTAATCTACCAGAAAAACATATATATTCTGAATTTCGCGTTTCATGCAACTTGTCCATTGTAACCAGATGAGAATCCAAAATCAAATAAATAGAAAAACCTAATCTAACTAAAACATTTTTCCGAACGAACCAAAGTCAAATTCAATATATCGATGCCGAAAAAAACATCATTTGTAGCTTTTGACGTAAGTTTTCATCTTCGAGTTACGAACATACAAAGAATCAAAAACAGAAACAATACAATTCGACAGAAGAGGTAATTTACGATGGTTTTTTTTGTTGGGGGGGGGGGGGGGCCCCTGTTAAAAATCGGTGGCAAGATCTTTCCCTGCAAATCATCCATGAAGTTAAGAGGATGGAGATGCTGCCGGACAGAAATTAATAAAAATCCCGGTTCGATCTGTGAGGTCATCGTTCGTCTTGTAGTAAGCCCAAACAAACGCTCTTGGCGCCTTTTTGCCGCTATTTTATAGTGAAGTTTGCATAGGCTGTGTCTTGACTACGACATCAAATGCCACAAATGCAACAAAACTTGGCGACCGCCAAGGGCGCCAGGCGATGCAATAGCATGTGGCTGACTCTGCCAAGTCGCCAAGTTTTGTTGCATTTGTGGCATTTGATGTCGTAGTCAGGACACAGCCATAGGTTTATTATATCGATTTGGCGACTTTTTGAATCTGTTACAACATATTTTTCTAAACTGTGAAGGGAATTACTACAATCTTGTATAAATTCAGATCTTTTACTACGACTAAGCAAACAGTCAATTTTCGATTTTTAATCACTTTAGTTCGTACTTTAAAGAATAACAAGTAGGTTTGTAACAGAATATGTCCCTTAGCCCACTTCTACACAAATTGTGTCAACAGAAAAAGGCCAACACAGTATCAATTTATACAATCTCGTATAAATATTGCACGCCAATAGGCTAGTCATATTCTCAAAAATTCAATACTTCAATTCGAATTTTTCTGAAATTCAAGTCTTCTAATTCGATGCGTTACATCGAACTACGTTGGTGAAGGGGTTGCTTGGCTTCTAGGTACTTGGCGACGACGCTTCACTTTATTCTCGCCAAGCACCCATTTCTTCCTGACTCAGGAATCAGCGTCGGTAACTGCACCTGCGCCGAAGTGAAAGTCGAAGTGAATAATTTTCCACATTGTTCGTTTTACGTGAATAATGAAGGCTGGAATATTGCTTGCATCAATCGTGGGATGCAATGTAGCAGGGACGAAAAACTTAATTGCTTCTATCTTTTTTTGTTCTAAATGTCAGACAATAATTTAAATAAAATGTCCAATGCTGGGTTTATAGATGATGGTTTCTGTTTTAGGGCGATTGAAATCTGTTTTATTAATTATATGGATATCCAAAGGAGAATTATATTTTCATTAACATATTCGAAATTCAGAGCTAATGGAGGGTAAGTTAAAAACACGGATTTGATTATTGGACAATTCCATATGTGACGGAATGACATTTTTGATTGTAGAATTTAAGTAAAACAATTACCACGAAGCTATTTTCAAAGGAAAATTGGTTTTTCAGTTTATATATTACTCTTAAGGATTAAAAGATAATAAAAAAGTTGAAATTTTTTAAAAAGTATTTTATTATTTCATTTTTGACTAGCTTCTTTTTGCGTGACGGAATGACATTTTTGCAACCACGACTACATCCTGGTACTTAAAAATGGAAAGTTCTGTGAATTAACAATACATTGAGTTATTAAACTAATGCATATCTTAAATATGATATATAAGCTATGTAAAATTATAATTTAGAGCAAGCTACCTGTAACATGGTTTAAGTTATTAACTGTCATTTAACGTGACGGAATGACTAAAAGTTTCATAAACATATATTAAATTAAAAGTGCGTAAAGTAATAAATTTAATATTTTTTTGTTATCTAGAATACTCATAAGATATCAAATATTACATTATACAACATTCACATGTGAAAGGTTTTTCAAGCACGTATCGAGGTCGATTTCCAACTAGTTGAAATTCTGGCTAATTTGCAGAGCCAACAAATCTTTTTTTGTCCACTAGGAATCGACCTTCTTTTTAGGAAAATGTGAATACATGTCCTTTATCATCCCCTGCTTTCTTAAACAATAATTTGAAAACTTTGAATATATTTTTAAACCTAATTTGTAAAAATTACAAAAAATTACAATTTTATCAAAGTTGACATTTTTATGAAATTGCCCTATTAGTATTCTTCAAATCTTATCTCAGTTCTACAATTTCTTCAAAACAATGGATGATTCGAATGGGGCCGTGGTATGTTATTGGATAAAAGGTAGTATTTGACGTAGCTGTGACATCACCGTAGACGTAGCTGTTCTAATTTAGACGACTTAGGTTTGTTTGTAGGATACACCGTAGGCGTGACCGTTCTAGTTGCCCAATGTACTTTTTGAAGTGAAAATAACACGATTGGAGATTATGTCTGAAACTGGTTTACTCGGCTATGAAAAGACCACAGATGGAAAACAAATTCTACAGGTTTAGTGATTGTTCGATAACATCAACAGTGAAAAATATATAAAAAGAAAAGTTGTGGATTCTGAAAAAATTTAATGTACTGAAACGCGAATAGTAGAATGAAATTTTCTTAGCCCTTGGTTTTTGGGATACTCTCTTTTTTGTATTAAAAAGATGCCAGAAATCAATGTTATACCCCCCAAAAAAAACCAAAATTTTGATTTTTTTAAAAGTAATAGGCCATTCTTATAGTTTTTGATGCTGAGCCTGCATCTGGTTTCCGTTTTATCCCTACCTTAAACGATTTCGTTACAATTTGACTTATTAACTTATTGAGTCGCATTGGTTAAGCCTTTTTTTTTATCTGTGGCTAAAAATGCAATTCATATTTGTGTGAAAAGTGATCTTATTATTAAAAATATCATGAATCACAAAGAAAACAACCAAAAATATATTTTATTTGAATTAATTGTAAAAAGTACCCAAAAATAAATCGTCTCTTAAATATAGACAAAATCGATTTAATGAAATTTAATGATCTAATTTCGCATTTTTTTGCTAGAATTGTATTTCTGTTTGGTAATTTGAATTAAAAAACATGTTTTATCGTTGAATTTTAACCATTTTGTACCATTCCTGGTCCAATTACATACCAGCAGCCAATATAGCCGTTTTAGCTCTTTTACGGGGAAATATTGATGGCGATTTGCGTAATATAAATCCCAATTCGATGTAAATAACGACTATATGCCTAACACTATATTACCTAGAAGTTTTGCCACCGATTCGTGCATTTGAATACATGTAATGACGAATTTTTGGTAAAAAACGGCAATTTTTTAAATTTAAAAGACCCAAAATTACTAAAAATTGGTCTGTTGTGCAACGTAACACGATGTAGAGTTTTTCCTCCTTCAAAAAATCCAAAAAGTCCAAAATTTTAACCCAAATCCACCTCTATAACATTCGATATTTCTCCTCAAATTTGCTAGAGTTGGGAAACACCGGTTTTTTTAAACCGGTGAAAAAAACCCAGTTTAACCGATTAGAAAATAACCGGTTTAAGGATACCTAAAAACCGATTTTTGAAAACATGTTAACTTTTTATAAAAAAAATCGGTGCTTTAGGAACTAGTGAAGTTTTAAGGAAACCTTAATTGTAAAGACTTTTTTTAAAAACATTTTTAACCTTGTTTTTTTAAAAATATCAAATTCGATTTTAGAATGATAAATATTAAAAATAAATAAGTTAAAATTAGTAACTTAATAATGCTTAACAAACAGAAATATTTAATATTTTCTGAGAAATTAATTAACGAAATTATTTCCGGTTTTCTAATTCTTTTAATTTTTTTAAACTTTTGATGTAAAAGCAGGATTCCAAAACGGTTTTTAAGAGTGTTCCGAACACTTCCGTTTTTTATAACTAGTTACAGGTTTTAATTCTAATTCAGTTTTTGAATTATTTTCCCTTTCTTTGATTTTCTATTTCCATTTTCCAGTCTCATGACTTGAATGAGGCAAAACACCTAGGAAACTCCTACTAGAGATTTTTACACCTTTAAAAAAAAGCGAGAAATACGGCTGAGTTTTATTTGAAACTTTAAATACCTAAATTGATTGAATAATTAGGATCTCGTCCATCAAATATTACAAATCAAACTTTGAAATGCGTAAAATAAAATAGTGCGATAAATATTTAAGGCACAACTTACGAGGAAATGCCTCGTGATTAGAGAAAAGGTTAGGCGTGTTAAAGTCACCAACGCTTTTTCATTCACCATCACTCTTGATTTGCTCGAAGAGTACATAGTTTTATATATAATAAATATTTTTTTGTAACTCGAATGGAGTTTCTAACTAGTTGGAGTTTCTACTATATATATATATATATAATAATATATATATATACTATTCTAAAAACTAATCACTGCATGAAGAGTACTGTGTTGTGTGATGTTATACAAAGCCAACCAACCCACCTGTGGAAATCGAAGCTTTCGGCAATCGAAATGTTTTTGACAGTTAAGAATTTATATTTTGGCAGCTAAGAAATCGTATATTTTTATTTGAAGAAATTGTGAAAATAAGGACAATCTAATATATTGCAATAGTATTTGAATAGCTATTGACTAAAGTATTTTTTTTTCGTGAGAGACAGATGTAAGGACTAGTAGTATACAGATTTTCGTTGGCAAGGAAAATGATAATACTATAACTTCTTTTCATGGCTCAATAGGACTTATTTCGTCTTTTTTTAATAAACAATATTTTTCGTATTAATTAAAACTGAGTTTTATTAGATAAAACCAATTAATGCTAAATAAGACAATTATCAGGAACGCTGAGAAACACCTGATTATTAAATTATTAATTATTAAAATGAGTTTTTAATTAACTCATTATAAAGGTCGATCATTTTTTCGGTCGAGATCCGACATATCTGATTGGCCGCAATGTTTCCTAAAAACCGAAAATGTCGCGATTTCAAATTACTAGGCCCGTCAACATATCCTTGTGTAGAAGTCTCTTGCGAAGTTCCGGTAAAACGAAGTTTGGGCACCCTTAAACCGTTTTTATTAATCGGTTAAATGGTTTTTATTTCACCGTTTGAAAAAAACGGTGTTTCCAAACTCTAGCAAATTTGGGAGAATATCGAATGTTATAGGGGTGGATTTGGGTTAAAAATTTGGGACTTTATGGAGATTATTGGATTTTAGGCTATTGGATTTTATATAGATTTTATAGTATTTTCAGACAAAATTATTACTTTTTATTTTTATTTCATTAATTATGCTTATACTAACGAAATAATCAAATTTAAAAGTAAATTATGTTCGAAATACAAAACTGGGCTTCTTTTATTTTGCAGAGAAAACACAGGTGGTTGAAGAATCGATACTATTTGATCAATATCATTTTGGGATGTATTATCCATTTCAGGACATTTAAAACATTTTCCATCGATTTTTTTTGCATATTTAATTGTAAGCTCGTTAAAAAAACTCCCTTGTACCTTCCCAACAAACCTTATACTCCGTTAAGAACCCAGTCATTTAATTTTGCGACTCCCGTGATTTTTTAAAAAATTTACTTGGTCTACTTCTGCCTACTTTTATGTTGTTTACTTGGGTCACATATCCCCAATTGGCTTAGGCCAATTATCCCTAGTTGCACTTTTTTTGTTTAACCCCAAAACAAAGTCATTTGCGAAAAATTATATTAGCACTATTATACACATAACTTCAGCCAATAGCATGAACTAAACAAGTAACTAATTGAAAAAATATTTCCTTTAAACCAAAAAATGTAGACCGAAAAACCTTTCAGCCTCAAAAATTTACTTAGTGCAAAATTACTCAGTGCATGAACACGTATTTCTTCGCATAACTTAACACATACGCAATGATTCAGCTCGTTTTTTCACCATGTGATCAGCTGGCTGAAAGAAAAATAGTGATTCCACTTTCAACTCACAAAACTTTTCCATTGCTGAGAAAAAGGCATTGGGTCATGTATCCTCATGGGTCAAATGTCCCTAGTTCCCCCTATAGTTCACGGCCTTTTGGTAATCGCGCATGGATATTCTCATCGTCTCCTTTCGCGATCGTCATTTGTAGTGGAACACACAAATTTGCGTTCGTATGTCAGCAATACAATTCTTGTTTAGTTTAGTTTGAATTATCGTCGCACTAGAGCTACACGAGGGCTATTGGTGAAGGGCGTCATAATTTAGAACCACAGTCAGGTGACGAGCCGACACCTGAGTAGGCACCCAACGCAACCGTTAAGGGCGACATCGTATCGGGACTTTGGAGCATATTTAACGTACACTCCCTCGATACAGGGTATTATTCGCCGGACTTTTTTGGCTGCACGGACCGTTTATAGGTCGGCAGTTATTTTGGCGATGCCCGGACCCGAACCTGGGACCTTCCGCATGCAAGGCGAATGCCTAACCGACAATACAATTCTTGTATTGAAACAACACAATATTGTAACGTTGACATTTTACACGTTACTTGTAATGTTTGAACAAACGTTTTCTTTATCTGAGTGTACTAGTAAAAGTAGAATTGAACATTTAATTTTAGAAGTTGACATCGTCCGTACAAATTAACAACCCAAGAAAAGAAATATTTTCCGGAATAAGCGCCTATTTTTCTAAGAATCAAGTACGCCTTAATGGCACAACCTTTCATGACATTATTCAAATTTTAAAAAAGCATAAATTTTCTCGCCATTTAAAAAGTAACTAGAAACTGTCTAAGTTAGTTTTCGAAAAATAATTAGACATTTAAACATATTTTTGACACCGTTTATAACCTTGTTTGCGTAAAGTTTTCTCGTCAAAAGACAGTGTACGGAAACACAGAATATTGTTTTTTGGGTTTGACTAAGGTTCAAACAACAATTTTTTAAAAATAAACTTTGTTAACACTTCAATAAAATCACTTAAAGAACTACTAACGTCGTACACCCATACGAACACTTTTCTGTTGGAACAGACTCAATAAAAGGATTAACTTTCATTGGTGACAGTCGGAGTACATAAAACCTGGTTCTGTAACAGAAGTGGTTCTGTAACAGTAATTAACTTAGAACACCATTTCTTTAAAGAGGATGGGGAGTCCATTCAGTTAAGGCGTTCGCCTTGCATGCGGAAGGTTCCAGGTTCCGGTCCGGGCATCGCCAAAATAACTGCCGACCTATAAACGGCCCGTGCAGCCCAAAAATGTCCGACGAATAATACTTGTATAGAGGAAGTGCACGTTAATTATGCTCCAAAATCCCAACTCTGAGTACGACGTCGTCTTTAACGGTTGTGTTGGGTGCCTACTGTGTTGTCGGCTTGTCACTTGACTGTGGTTCTAAATTACGACGTTCGTCGCCAATAGCCCTCGTGTTTCTACACAACTTAGAACTGGGAAACTTAACTGGGGAAACGCAATCTTTTGTATTGAAAGTCAACACAAGTTTTTTTTTTTCAAGAGCGTACGCAACTTCAATTCAGATGCACCAGCTCCATTTACACGGACAACATTAAGTTTTAGATATTGTATTGCTTAATCCACTTTTAGGAAGCAGTTGGTTCACGGCCTACTCAACTACTAAGGCCGAAGAAGCTCTCCCAAACATGCTCGGGGACGGAAATTTTGACGTCATAGTTCCGAGTAACGTTGTTCCGAAGATAAAGACTACCTGTCTCGAAACCTGTTCGAAACCACTCGTTCACGGCTGACCACAATATTAGGGTTCCGAATGCGTCCGAACTAGTTTCTCGATCTTCGGCACTCGAAACAGTGACGTCGAAATTTCCGTCTACGCTCATGTTTGGGAAAGCTTCTCTGGCCTTGTTATTGAAGTTGGCCGTGGTTGGTTTCAGATGACATAAAAAGTAGTGTGAGGAACAGTGTGTTTCCGATTGAGGTAATTTAGCCGTAAGAAATTTGCTGTATCTCCACTGTGGCAATGTCGAGTCACATGTAACTTTCACATCGCTACGGAAAATATATCATACTTACTGTTTTATCAACGGTATTCGTTCAACTGGCAGCAAAGTTAACGCTATTTGTAGTTGTAATGTATAGCAAAAACATTAACTGTCGTCGACAAAATGTAAACTTTATTACGAAAGCCTTATTCACTTGGCATTGCCACTATTTAAGCGAATACCGTTGATAAAATCGTAGTTACGATATATTGTCCGGTCGAGTGTGAAAGCTCCACTTGACTTAGCATTAAACCTTTCAGTCCCAGTGATGCCATTTGGCATCATCATGTTTCTGATCATAATTAAAAAAAATAGGTCTGATATCTATTGGGATTAATAAAAAATATTTTCGAATATAAAAAGTTTGAAGAATCGAATGATGTGCTTCTTAATATCATAAATGGCTATAGACGCTCAAAAAAAAATTCTAAAATGATGATGCCAAATTGTCATTGAGACTGAAAGGGTTAACGGCGAATGAGACCTAATGACCGCGAAAAACAAAATGTAGCTGACTTACAGGTCTCTATAATACCTCTTTTTGAACTGGGTTCGAATAGTTTGTTTTAAGACCACTTATTGAAAATTGAAAAAAATATTCGAACCCATTTCGGAAAGTGGGATTATAGAGACCTGAAAGTCAGTTACATTTATCATATAGAAAATAATTTTTACAAAAATATTTACTACAGCCGGAGAAATGTGGCTTAGAAAATTTATTTTTTCCATTGGCATCACAGAGAGGCATTTTGGTTTGGAGACCCGCGGTCCTTCGGTTTCATTCGTCCTTAACCACTGTGATAACGTAGAACCATAAGTTCGCGAAAAATTACCGGAAATACCATGTGTGAAACGGACGGGGCTTTATGATTTTGTCATTCCGAGTCAAAGGAATGGCGACTGGGGAATTGCGATGTGTCTCTCATCCATTATTCAAAAGAGGGAATAATATCATTGTCAGAAGGAAGCAAAATGATGGCAGACGTTTCTTCGTGGAACGGTACGTTTGTTTGGTGACTGAAAACGGCCAATTTCTGCCATCGTGATAAACAGATTTTTGATGCTCCTCTGTTTTGTATGTCAGGGTTTTAAGTATTGTGATTTAAATATATATATATATATATATATATTATATATATATATATATATATATATATATATATATATTATATATATATATATATATATATATATATATATATATATATATATATATATATTATATATATATATATATATATATATATATATATATATATATATATATATATATATATATATATATATATATATATATATATATATTATATATATATATATATATATATATATATATATATATATTATATAATATATATATTTATTTATTTTAATACATTTAATGCAGGCAAGATTATCAGACTATAGTGAAATGAGAATGCTATTGCCATTGCGAATCGGTAAAATAACGCTGTAACAAAAACATTTTTACGTGAAAATTACATTTTACAGTATTATTACTTTTCATTTTTCACATCCATTATGACCAGTATATTTTCCATAATCACAATTCTTCATTTTTCACGACATTTCCACATGATAATTCAAATCATTATTACTTTTCATTTTTCACATCATGGCCATCATGTTTTCACATCAACATTACTTTTCATTTTTTACACACTCATGACCGCCGAATTCCACTTTATTATTAATTTTAATATTTCGCACTATTATGACCTTCACATTTTCCACCATTATTATTTTTCATTTTTCACAACATTAAGACCATGATATTTAACACGCTTGACATCATGGAATCATTCTTTCAGATCATCAAAACTGTTCATTTTTTTCGCCATCATCATTACTTTTCATTTGCCTCATCATACTTTTACATCTTTGCTACTTTTAATTTTTCACATCATGGGCATCATGCTTTCACATCAACTTTACATTAAATTTTTTAGTTTTACATTATTTTGACCACCGTATTGCACATCATCATTACTTTTCATTTCCCACGAAATTAAGATTATTATATTTGCCATGGATAAGCATTATTTTTAATTTTTCGATATCTTCTTTATTTCTCCTTTTCACGTCATTATTACAGTAATACTTTTAACCACTGTCATTATTTCTCATATTTAGCCTTTCATAACCTCAGCTTTAATTATATGAGAAGTGTATATTGAATATATTTTCGATTTTTTTAAAAAATCAATTGTTTAAAAGAATGCTTTTCATTTCAAAGCGTTCTTTTTTATTAAACTAGGAGAAAATTCTAAAAAATAAAATACGAATGGAAAGATTATTAGTGTGATATCAGGCAATTAAACATGAGTTTTTTTAAACAGGAAAGTTACATAAAAACAAAGCCATAAAGAAAGTATTTGAACTTTTCAGGGTTCATTACTTCAAACTAATGATTAAAATAGAGTAAATATGCAGAGTGCTTAAAGAGTAAATTTCGAAGGAAAGATCCCAGAACAAAAGAATATATTTATTCTTTTTCAGATACTTGGTTCGAAAGTTATTGTCTGCCATTTATACATTTCGCCTAAACGACTTCCAAAAATAAATTCTTTTAGCTCCAGAACCGAATAAAAAAAATCAATGCAAATTTCCTTTGTCGTACAACTTGCCTTACACTTTGATGCATTTCTGCCCTTTTTTTAACAAAAAGAAACAAAATCCTGAAATTCTTAAAACTTTTTATTGCAAAAAACATGAAAAAAAAAGAAAAATGCAAGATGCATTCAAGCGACTACGGTTGACTCTACATTTCCGGTTGAGTTGATATTTCCCCCAATAGATGGCGCTTCTTTTATGGTAATGGGTTGTGTTGTACACTCGCTTTGTCGGCTTCTTCGCCGTAAATAATAATGATCGAGAAAGAAGAGAAAAAAAAAAACATTCTTTGTAGAGATGTAAATCGCATTGGTGTCAAGGAACAGGTTTTGCCTGCTGTTGTTACTATTTTGAAGAACGGTTTTATTTTAAATCCTTTAACACCAGATTAGTTTATACGTAAGCAACAATTTAAATTTAAATGGATTGAATCAGAAACAATATTGAATGCTCTCCAATTTATTTGAACATTACTATACAGCAAATATTATCGATATATTTATTTTTACCTCAATTTATTTAATTTTAATTTAATCATTGTTCCATAAAAAATTTCTGCATGTTTTTGTGAAAACTATAAGACAAAATATTTTTCTAAACTATGGTCTAGAATGATAGTTGACCGACCTATTGTTACTATTGTAGTTTTGGTAAAGGTATTTTTGGGACTAAGGCGTCTCTGTTTATGAGCATTTTGTACGAACCCCCAATTCCCTGAAGTGATGCGGTTGTAGAAGCTGCCTTCAACTCCGGTACCGAAGAATTACAGTAGAACCTCGATTATCCGTTCCTCTTTTATCCGGAACTCTCTGTTAACCGACCGACCGTGAATCAACATAAAACAATTATCTAAACAAGATTCTTCTCGATTGTTCACTAAAGACGAAAGTATTGGACGAGAAATAATCTCTTTTCCAGAAATCCTTTAGGATATCTATTTAAATAAAAACAGAAATTAAAAATAGTTTTCAAGCAATTTCTGTTTGCCAGAGAGTCTCAATTTCAGAGAAAACTCCACACTAAAATCCTATGCTTACGACTACAAAATCAGAGTAGATTTAGGGTCCGCGGACTTACGGCACTCCTCCATACTATATCAGTTTTAGTATTTAATCAAACATTCTCTATTATCCGGAATTTTCGATTATCCGACCAACCTCCGGTCCCAATTAGATCGGTTAATTGAGGATTGATACCTCGTTTGGCACAGTAGAGAGTTGCAGCACTACCACGTTCTCTAGTTCGGATCTACAATTCGGAGTACAGTAGAACTCCAATTATCTGAAGTAATTGGGACCTAACCCCATTCGGATAGTTGGAAAATCGGATAATTGGAGTTAATCTTAATGAAAGGTATAATCAATCAATTACCTTTTATATGACAGATGAGTACCTAATATAAAAGCAGGTACAGTTAGTACAAAAGTTTACATATGCTAATTATAAACTTTTATTACCGGCTTATCTGTTGCTGTTCGTCTCTGTTGGATGTCATGCCAAAAAAATTTCTAGGCACGACATCCAACAAAGACGAACCGTGATAGATAGGCCGTGTGGAATTTTTCTTGGAATTCGGATAATCAGCAACGCTCCGGATAATCGGAGTTCTACTGTACTTCGTTTAAAAGTAACGCGATAGAGGACAGCACTGCCGACCGTAAGTGGTAATTTTAGAGAGAGAGCCAACCGGAGGATGCCAAAAGTGTCTTGTCAACCACACAGGAATTGATTTGTTATAGGAATTTGAGATCTTTGTGACCACATGATTTTTAACGTACACTATGCACTAATCACCATTAACGTATCGGAGAGTTTTCGGTCGGCGGGCGGGGGTCGAACTAGCAACCTAAGGGATGGCAGCTCTACCAAACAGATAATCTCTGCCCCCTTATATGTATGTATAGTGATGCTTCGAAGCTCAGGTTTGTAATGGTGCCTTAGTTTTTATCAGAGCGCTGCAGTCTTTTTTTACTGGACTGAGAAAGGCTACATAACTCCTCCTGTACTCTGCCCCCCAAAACTATCAAAGTTAAAATAACTTCTACAGGGTGTTTTTAAGGGAGACTGTATAACCCCCTTTTCTCCATAATATAGTGAAAGCTTTAAGCCATAGAATATGCATATAAGAGTGGTTTAAGATTAAGTTTCCGGTACTGAACATATAAAAAAAGAATAAAAGGTATTTTAATTTGAAAACTTTTGAATTTTTTTTAACAACTGAACATTGTTTTTAAAACGCTTACTACTCATATACTTTTAAGAATTTTTTTAAAGAATATATATATATTTAAATATGAGGAACATAATGAGTTGAGACGTGAAATTCCAAAAATTGGCTTGCTAACCGGATAAAGAATAATTTCCCGTTCTTCTCTTTGACACCTCTCGGATTTTGTGATCGACTGTTTGGGCTTTTTCATTTCCGGCAGTATGCTGATTCATTAAGGCAAGGACGGAAATTGGGTCCCTGGCGGTTTTTTGGATTCCACGCCTCACTTTATTTAATGGACTTTTGTTTGTTTGCGCCATAACTGTTGCCACCAATTATGAGCGAATTTCAAATAGCGCACCGCGAAAACTTTTATGTCTTTTTTTCCACTTCTCCCTTTTAATAAAGTATAGTCATTAAAAAACTAAATTTAAAAGAAATTTCGGGGAAATAAAATGTTTTAAGTAAATAAATGAAATCTTTTAAGAAATTTTCGGAAATAAAAATTTGATTTTCGAGATTGACTGTAATTGAAAAAGATGTTCACAACTTTTCTTAAAAGCTAATTCCGATTTAATTAGTCTAAAATGTTTTTGCAGAATGCGTTATTTTTTATACTACCGAAGTTGAATAAAGCTTTTATCTGAAAAACAACATTTGTCGTTAATTAGTTTTGTGAAGTTCAATTTTTAAAGATATAATTTCAAATTTAATATGAAATGCATGAAATTTTTCTGAATCAAAATAGAATTCAATTTATAAAGTAAATCGTTATTTTTTTTCTAGGCATTACTGGTATTTAAAAGTATTATTTAGAAAAAAAAACTGTTCATACAGATTTATGTTTCAGAGAAGTTGAAACCTAATGGGTAAATAGTTACTCTTTAAACTACTCTTTTACACCAAAAAAATTGATGTTTGATTGAAAAAAGGAATAAATAGTTTCCTGGATGATAAATTTAAAAATACATATTTTGTAGCTTTTACTTATTTCGCATTGTTTAAGTCAATCTTTTAATGACACGATGAAATGTTTTACCCTCACAAACTTGAGTTATTAGATTGTTTCATATCAACCTCCACACCAATATGATAGTTCACAAAATACCACCCCCCAAAACTGAGTTAGAACCCAAGTTTCAACAGAACAAGCAGATTGACTCGAAAGACCCAGGTACATATTGCACCATCGAAGGACAAAATATGTAGCCATATTTTGCACTAAACCAAAATAGAAATCAGATTTAACCACTTGGGCCAAACAGAAAAAAAAAATTACTGTCCCTCAGAAAAAAGTTACTGTCCTTCATAAATAAAGCCACCATTCTTATTGAGAAACCTTTACGAGAAAAGTCCAAGTGAAAAGCAATTTTCCCCTTTCCTGGTACGTCTTGACCAGTAACACGGCGGCCATTACTTTTCCCCTTCCACGTTTTCGTATTTATTTCACTTCTTTTTATTTTTCGGATGATGTGTTGCCATATCGGTAGCAGAAAAAACGACAAGCGTACTACTTGGCGATGATTGGCGCTTGTCTCCAGTTATTTGCGAACAGTCTTTCTCGGTCGAGAAATATGAGACGTTCCTTTTTTTTTGCTGTCCGAATAAAAGAAAAGTTCTTCCAATACTTTTTTTCAGTGTTCTTGGTATTTTCTTTATATATATTCCCCGTGTTCGTATTTCTTTTTCCGGCGCCATCTTTTTACTACTATCTTTTGATGTCTTTCTCTGTTTTACTTTTAGTTTGGTCATTCGATCGTTATTGTTCGAGAGAGTGTAAGTTTGGTGGTTTAGTAACGAAATCATTACACTGTGTGTTCTCAAAATAAAACATCCCACAAATACTAATCGTTCTACTTCGAAAATCTTTTTGAAGTATTTTTCAGGAATATAGGAATATATACCTTTTATTCTTTTCAATATATATTTATTGAGGAAGCTGATTTTTGAAAGAAGAAATTTTGAATGTCTTTTTAAGGGGAAGAATTTTAGAGATATAAACGCCTAATTGCATTGCAGGAAATTACTATGTTTTTTGTTAGTATACTTAATAAATGGTAAAGCAGAAAAAATCGTTATTGGGTACATTTATGTTTTTTGGAAGCCAAAAAAATTTCTAAACCAAGAAATATTTGATCTATAAAAACTGTGTAAAGAGAAGAAATACACAAAGAATTTAAAATTCTTTTCCTTGAACTTTTCGATTTTGTACAAACACGAATTTCACTTTTAAATAACGCATTCTGAGTTTATAATTCATTTAAGAATGTTGAACAAAAAAATATTTCCAAGAACTGTTTTTTTTGGAAAAAAAACTTTAACCAAATTAAACATAAATGGGAAAACGTGAAAAATAATAACAAGCAAGGATATTTTTTGAAGCACTAAGTAAAACATTAGTTTTATTACAAATTTTATTGAATGTGAAAGCAATAAATTAGTCCCAAAATGTTGGAAGTGAAAGACTTTGCTCCTTGTCAAGTAATTGTTGGTTTTTCTTCTAAAAGACTTCCTAATGATCAAGACGGTAGAATTTGTTGTCAGATTTCAGAAAAATGAAAACTCTAAATGTCATAGAAGAAAAGGTGTTAAAGTGGCATTATGCTTTAGATTTTAGTCGTTAAAAGGTAGATTTTTGTTTGTTTGTTATAAAAAATAAGTGAAGATAAACATAAAAAAATTGAGTTGAAGAATCTTTATTTTTAATTAACTAAAAGAATAATTTTTTCGTCTTGAATTTCTAAAAATGCTAAATAAGACTTCTTTTATGCTTGCAGAATTGAGTTAATTTTTGAAAAAAAAATACATAAAATAATAAAATGAATTGCAAAATATGAGTTAAAATTATAATCTAAGATGATAATACTATGAATTTTAGCTTCTGCAATTTCTACTTAAGCTGATTGAAGATTTTTTCAATAGATTAAACAATTGAAAATGTTTGTAATCAACGAATATTTTGTTTATCGAAGAAAACATTGTTAAGGGTTAGGTCAAAACAAAATGAGAACATTTGAAAATGGAATGTATTAGCTTTTAATAAGTAGATATGCATTATGTTTCAGGCATTAAATCTAGGGTGTCCTTCAAGCTATTAGTAAAAAAGAACATATTGGCCAAAATAGAGAAAAAGACAATCTATTTTTCATTTCGAAACGAATTAGTGAATAAAATTATCTTCTTAATAACTCAGAAGTGATTTTGTAAAATTTAATAATACTGCTAAAATAACAATACTTTTACTTCAAATTTCCCATATGTCATGTGACGTTAAAGTATCTTGGATAGAATAAAAATCTGGTTTAAGATGAAATAAAAGTGCTAAAATTTTGTTAAAAGTTGCAAAAAACCCTTCTGCTATAGACAATTATTATATACACACAATAACATTTAAATGTCTATAATTAGAGTGTAAGAGAATATATTGTGAAATATTACATAAAATAAAAAAACACCACAAAAATCTCTTACTTTAATAATAATAATAATAATATTTCCAGTCGATAAAATACTTTGATATTCTTTTCAATTCACTCTTAAGCCGATAATCTTCTCAGTTGTTACCCAATTTTTACCATACGATGTTATTTTTTAATACTTATAACCTACCTTATAAGAATGTTTAGTATGATTATTTTATAAGTCTTATGTATCTGACAATCACTTAAAGACAGCCTTTCCAACTTATCGTCAAAGTCTTTGCCTGTATTCTGTTTTTCCCCGCTGAACGAGAAGGTTTTTTTTTTTGCCCAATGAAAAAGTCATCCATCGCAACTTGTTAGCTCCTTTCAATTAAAGTAACTCCCCCTTTTCTTGGTATCATCATTAAGGGGTTTACAGATTTGGCTGGAAGTCTCCCGTTTGATGAAATTATAGTTAGATATTTTATTTTAATTCGGAAATATAAGGAAACTTTGTTGATTCGAAATCCCGGGACCCATAGAATTGCGGTCAACGAACATCAATAACTATTTTGAACGAATTAATATTTAGTTTGAGTATCAATTTTCGAATTAATGCTGCTCGACTATATTTCGTGCTTTACAATATAAAATATTTTGAAACTCAAAGTCTTTATCATTTGAGTATTGGTACTAAGTCTTTGAAAACGCTTAAGATTGCCTACTTATAACCTCTTAGTGCAGAGATTAAGCATGACCGACTCAACTTATAAGGCCAGAGAAGCCGCGGGTTCGGAGTATAGCCTGTTTCAAAGACGAAGGATGAAACCTGTTTGTTAACTTTTCAGGTTCCGAACAGGTTATGTTATTCATCTACGGAACAGCCAACACTCTGAACCGGAAAGAGCTTATTGAAATTAATTTTGCCTGGGACTAACCCGACAATTGTCAAGAAAAATCCACGCGAAAATCTGCTCAAATTTATCTACATAAAAAATGAGACAAATAGGTTCAGAATAGTCATGAATAATTTATGTAGGGAAAAATAAGTTATGCGAAAAACTAATTTTGAAAACTTAAAGTTAGCATTCGAATTCGGTAAGGAAGGTGTCAATAGCATTCGAAAAACGGCTTTTTAATGGATTACACAGTGGAACCCGGATGAAGTGGTTCCTAAGAGAATGAGTCAGTCATGATAGAATCACGGAAATTTGACGTACATATCAAATACCAGGAGCTAGTTATTTATCACATTTTTCCTACTTACGAAATCCGTATTTAGGTTACTTAAGGGGGAATGGGCGCGCTGGACCGGGGGTTTTCAAAGCAAAATGCATCAGTGTTAATCCTATGGGGAAAAAACTATTTTCTCTGCTACATTTCTCCGGCTGTATTGAATATTTTTACAAACCATTTTTTTAAAAATAATAAATGTATATAATTTACAGGTCTCTATCTTTCCACTTTTTGAAATTGCTTCGAATATTTTTTGTAAAATTATTTATTGAAAATTACAAAAAATATTCGAACCAATTTCAAAAAGTGGGAAGATCGGGACCTGTAAGTCAGCTACATTTATCATATAAAAAATCCACTTGTAAAAATATTCAATACAGCCGTAGAAATGTGGCAGAGAAAATATTTTTTTCGCCATAGGATTAACACTGATAGACTTTGCTTTAGAGACCCCCGGTCCAGCGCGCCCATTCCCCCCTTAAAGGTTAATCCGTTAGGATAATATTATGATGTTATTACACAGAATTTTGTGGATTTAAACTATGATTTTTGTTAGAAAATTTCAAATAAACAGCAATAAAAAAAAATTGGAACCTACGCCTGGAACTGGTTTACTCAGCCACAAAAAGTCTACAAAGGTAAAACAACTTCTACAGGCTTTATATTTCAAAATTATTTGTATTTTTTTGAAGGATTTCGGGGAGAAAACTACACTGTTGGAGCTTATTATTTAGCAAATTATATTAATTCTTATCTTTTTTATTTATCTATTTAACTTAATTATACATTTTTCGTTTTGTAGGTATTTTTAGATTATTAATTATTATATTTTATTAATTTTTTAATTGTTATAAATTATACTTATCTATCGTGTTTGGCGAAAATGGTCGATGGGATAATCCACAAGTTCTAAATATCTAATAAATATCTAAATATTAACAAATTTTGGCAGCTGTAACACAGATTGGGAGGTATAGCATTCATTTATCAGTACATAAATACACACAAGATATGTACATGTAAATGTAAACAGACCAATTTGTGGTACATTAAAAACAATGTAGACAACATTTACACCGGTTGGCGAGGGCTAAACTATCCATTTGGCTGCTTTGGCTTCTGGAAGAGAGAGGGGAGGGGGGGGGGGGCAAAAACAAGGGGTTGAGGAGGGGTAGCAAGGGCGTGATTTAGGCACTGATTGATTAAAGACCTCTTTCCTTGACGACTGAGGGGGATTAATACGAGAGGGGGAGGAGGAGGGGATGAAAATAATTGAAAGGACTTGCCCCCGCGAAGGGTGGGGAAAAGAACTTGACGAATTGCTTGAGGAGGAAAAAGAACGTGGAGGTTTTCTTTATCTAGAGTTTGATTAAATTATCGTTTGGTCGTTTTTCGGGTGTGTAAAAGAATTTTTTTTGCTATGTATCAAATGATTTTGTAGTTTTATAAGATGGAAGTTATTTTATTTGGATCGATGGTTATGATTATCGAACTATTTTCTCTTATATTGCTCATTTTATGTAAAGTCATAACAGAAATAATGAGTGTTGATTTAAAATTCAAAAGATAACTTAAATTATACGCATTTTTAATTAGTTGATTCATTTCTAAATGTGGAAAGAATTCTAGCAAATTTTAGTTTTTCAATATTTGCACTTTAGTTAATTATTTCAACTTAAAATGTATCGTGACCCTTTTGTGAAAAATTCTAAATACCGGTATGAAAATACTAACGGTACCGGTATTAATCATGCCGAATCCAGTACAAAAGATACAGGGACCAGTTAAAATATATCAGAAATTTTAAAAACGCTATGAAAGCACTTCGTAATTTTTTTTATAAGATGGAAGACAATTTATTTTGATTAACAGTTATAGGTATTGAAATATGTTTTATTGTTTTGCTCATTTGCTGCGATTGTAAAATAATAATATTAACAGTAAGAAGTAGTAATAATACTATAACGGAAAATGACGGAATGTATTAAAACTTTTAAAATTAAAAAAATATTATCAAGGTTTTTATAATTTTTGCAGAGAAATCCAACTTTTCAAATCAATAAATGTTAGAAATCCAACAAATCAATGATTTTCAATCTATTAATCGAAATTTTCAAATCAATGTCTTAAAAGGAAACTTTTAATAAAACAGTGCAAAAAATTTTATTCACTAGTGCTTTAAAGCATTGTTTTATACACTACGTTAATAGTAATTTTTGCAAGTATTTCGAAAACTAAGTTTTTTTTAACGATTCGAATAAACAATTTCACATGTGCGATAGCACGTGTGAAATAAAATCAAATTAAAAAGACTATTTTCCACGTATTCTCATATTTTTTTAAAATCACGATTAAAAAAGTATTTCTTAAATAAGCGTTGGAAAATAATTAAGCAAAAAGTAAATTATACTTATAGAATATTTAGAAAAGAAAAGAGTTTCTATAGTAGTATGTATTTAAATAGTTTCTAGAAATATAACTAGTTGGCGAACAAATGATTTTCGCCAATTCAAAAAGGAAATTATTGCGTGATTTTTATGAAATCATTGAGTTAATACTTTTGCTAATACATATTGCTTATAAACTATTATATTATCACGCTCAAAAAGCATCACTTTTGCAACGATTATTCATTTGAAAAGTTAAATGATATAGAAACTTAATATTACACTCCATTCTGAAAAAATACTCCATGAAACAGGAGCAAAATGAAACTTTTTAACACTAAGAAAAAAAAGTATCCCCTTTAAAAGTAAGTAAAAGTATCTCATACAATGTTTTTTTAATCACGATTAGAATAGTATTTCTTTAATTGGCATTGGAAATTAATTAAGCAAAAAGTAAATTATACTTATAGAATATTTAGAAAAGTTTCTATGGTAGTATGTATTTAAATAGTTTCTAGAAATATAACTAGTTGGCGAACAAATGATTTTCGCCAATTAAAAAAGGAAATTATTGCGTGATTTTTATGAAATCATTGAGTTAATACTTTTGATCATATTGCTTATAAACTATTATATTATCACGCTCAAAAAGCATCACTTTTGCAACAATTATTCATTTTAAAACTTTAATGATATAGAAACTTAATATTACACTCCAGTCTGAAAAAATACTCAATGAAACACGTGCAAAATGAAACTTTTTAACACTAAGAAAAAAAAGTATCCCGTATTCTCATACAATGTTTTTATAAAAAATCACGATTAGAAAAGTATTTCTTAAATTAGCATTGGAAAATAATTAAGCAAAAGTAAACTATACTTATAAATATTTAGAAATAGTTTTCTATAGTAGTATGTATTTAAATAGTTTTAGAAATATAACTAGTTGGCGAAAAATGATCGTCAAATGGTTTTCGCCAATTCAAAAGGAAATAATTGCGTGATTTTTATGAAATCATTGAGTTAATACTTTTGCTCATATTGCTTATAAACTATTATATTATCACGCTCAAAAAGCATCACTTTTGCAACGATTATTCATTCGAAAAGTTAAATGATGTAGAAACTTAATATTACACTCCCTTCTGAAAAAATACTCCATGAAACACGTGCAAAATGAAACTTTTTAACACTAAGAAAAAATATTATGTAACTCTCACGCATTAATATCGGTAACTAAACTGAGTTCTTCTACGAAAAAGTTTTACGCACTAGTTGCATAAATAACAATTAAATCGATTATTTTGTGAGTTAGTTATTATTATTATTAACTGAATACTAATGCTTATGTTGCGTCCCAAATAATGTATGATATCCATATTTAATGGCATTTACCTCCAATTGCTGCGAATATTATGAATATGTAGATGTAATAACAAGTAAAAGCATTTTAATATTAGTAATGTGATTGTTTCAGAGACGTATGTAATTACATGCAAATTATTATTATTTCATTCCATGTATGTTTCTGGATGAATGCTCCTGATATATAATTATTACATAACTAGCAAATTAATACTCGTTCTCCGCACGAACTAAAAAAAAGTAGAAATCGATCCCAAGTATATGTACCATTTAATCCATTCTAGCATAATAAACTTGTGTTATTGTTTCCGATCATTATAAAGTATAAAATCCTGTTACTTATATTACCTTAAAACTCCAAAATAAAAAATACGCTATAAAATTCACGCATAAAAGTCATCGTAATTTCCCTCATAAACATATAAAACCTTTTAGCACATTTGACGCGTTATGGTAAGAATTTGGCGAGAAAACAGATATAGCTACAAACACACTTATTATACAGCTCTAGCACAATAGCCTTCGAACAACAAACCAGCTTATAAATTAAAAAACAACAACAACATTTTACTTATTTGGCACGTTTAGGTAAGAATTTGGCGAGTTTGGCAACGTCTTTGGCAAAAAAAATGAAAACATAAAACCCTAAAATGTAGCTCAGCTTTGAACAACCATCATATGATCATAGTTATAATTCACGGAAATAGCTTAAATATGAATATTTGCAAATAACAGAACCATCAATGAAGAAATCACCCAAACCCACAATAATATCCTGGAATGGAGACTAAACGGAATTACGTCACTTGAAACATGTAAATTATTTTTCAAATAATGAATTTAGTTTCTGAAGGTAATGGCAACAGAATAAAATAAACATTTTCAATTTTAATTATTTTCGTAAAAAGTTTTATTTAATTTTTTGATCTTAAATTGATTAATTTATTTTAAAAACCAGGGAAGTGCAAATCACTTGAATGGTTTACGAAATAAACGATAGATTTGATCTGCAAAGGATCAACTTGTTCTTTTAATACTTTTTTTTTAAAATCGAAGAACCGTTAAATAAGAAGCAAATTTAAAATTGAGTTATTGACTCATAGGTTATGTCAACGTAAAAGCTTTGTTTAAGAAGGAATGAGCCCGTTGAACTGCGGGTCTACCAAAGTGCCTCAGTGTAATTCAATGGAGAAAAAATATTTTCTAAGCCACATTTCTCCGGCTGTATGGAATATTTTCACAAAAGGGTTTTTTATGTGATAAATGTAGCTAGACTTACAGGTTCCAACGATCCCATTTTTTGAAATTGGTTCGAATATCTTTTTAAAATTTCCAATAAATAATTTTACGCAAAATACACACAGCAATTAAAAAAAAATTGATTATAGAGACCTGTAGGTTATCTAAATTTTTTATTAAAAAAACGCTTGTAAAAATATTTAATACAGTCAAAGAAATGTGGCTTAGAAAAACATTTCCCCATAGGATTAACACTGAGGCACTTTAGTTTGGAGACCCCCGGTCGATCGGACTTATTCTCCCTTAACACTTTCGCTAGTCAGGATTTTTGTTTCTGCGTAATATGTGTTATGAATATCATTATCGAATCCTTAGTTGTACAGCCGCCTGGGCCGTTTTTAGGAGTGAAAGCGTTACTGCTAAACATTTAAAAGAAGTCTTCATATGATGGTGTAGCAAGCGTAGAAATATTTGTTTCGTGCAGATACCACACAAGTAGCTTTCCTACAATGGTTTCGTACTAAACTGCGGGATTTGTGGCGCCGTTCAGGGTCAATTATTTGTCAACCCTGATTGTGTTCTTCAGTAGTCATTTGAGAATAATACTAGAGGGAGTGCTCGTTAAAATACGCTCCAAAATCCCAACGCTGCGTGCGATGTCGCCCTTAACGGTTGCGTTGGGTGCCAATTCAGGTGTCAGCTCGTCACTTGACTGTGGTTCTAAAATACGACGCCCGTCGCCAATAGCCCTCGTGTAGCTCTAGTGCGACGATAATTCAAATACTTTTCTTTACTTTTAAATAAACGTTCTACTTTTAACGTAAATACTTCATAACGTAAATACTTCATACTTTTTAAATAAACGTTTCAAGTAGTCGTTACTTACGTGTCCGCCTCATAAGCCCAAGTTTGCGCGTTCGAGCCCCGGCTGAGTCGTCAGATTTTCTGGATGGGAAAATCGTGATCACGTATGTCATATGATTTTGGGGCATGTAGAAGATCCCTTGAGTACCCGTTTGGCTTGGGTTCTCTCGGCAAAATTAAACCTCGGCATGCTTTAACAACCACAGAGAGCTCAGATTCATTGTAATCTGAGTGTCAAAATTGGTAGAGAGACCGCTTAGATAGTGCTATAAAAATGGCTTTTGGATCTGGGAAATATTCCGAGTCTGCAAAGGCTTGACCGCCAATAGAGTGACCCCGTTGGGAAAAAAGTAGTCGTTACGATTTAAAAACCTCGAAAGACAATTCTAAAACCTCTAACTACTGCCTATAGTAGTGCATGATTGTCTCAATAACTCCACAAACTGATCCAAGCACACTATATCTCCCCTAACATATAATCTCATTATTACAAACCGAAACCTTAGATAATCCAATCAAATCATAGTTCATTTCCATATTTGACGATATGCTCTAGTTTCGGTGAATGTTAATCACTATGTCGACGCAAAAGTTAAAGTTTGTTAATATTTTAGGGGTTAAGCTGAAAACTGAATACTTATTGTGTAAATTACGTTTATTAAACTAATTTATGTTAATCAACTTTGATAATATGCCAGTGATTATATTGGATGCATTTAGGTAAAAGTTATAGAGAAATTGGGAGAAAATTACTAACATACATTATCAGTTGTTAAATTATGTTAGTCTGTTTGATGAGGGAAAGATCTGTGTTATATGTAAACGAAGCACATATATTTTAAAAAGTAGACGAAGTATATAAATATATCTTTACTATGTGATTTTTTGAACACATTGCCTAGGGAAATGAGCACATTAGCGTTTTAAAGTACTTTCTTCCATTTGATTGATTTTATTAACATATTTGCTATGAAGTCCCTTTACGTACCTTTTTCGTTACATAAATTTCTTTTACAGTAAAGGGAAAACTAAATGCAAAAAAATATATACAATTAAAGTCCCTATAAGATTGCGTCCGATGCTCAGTACTCACTTAAATTATTATTAGCTTCATAATATGGCTATAGATCAAAATTACGAGACCCTTCACCAATATCCCAAGTGTAGCTCTAATGCGATGTTTACCTAACTAAACTTATAATGTAAACATTTGTCATGACTTACTCAACTTTAAGGCGACAGAATCTCTACGTGACGTCACGAAATTCGTCCGCTTTGTACTGTCAGCTTTTCCCCAAAAAAGAGCCAACACCTATTTACGCACGGTCGACTATACTTTCCGTTTTCGAACAGTTTTCGTTCCTCACTTTCGAAAAAACTGAAACTCCGAACCGGACGGATCGTGTGATGTCACAGAGAAATTATCTGGGGTTATTACTTGAGACCCATGTTAGTACTCACTTTGATTGGAACAGTGCTGCACAAAGGTTTAGGCACAGGTGTGATTCACGAAAAATATCCCCAATATTCACTATTTTCCAGTATTTTTTAAATTTATATATGATTTCGGCAGCATAAAAATAATGGAGCAAAAATTGTTCAAAAACATATAAATAAATTTGACCTACATGAAAAAATTAAAATTTTCAAAACTTTCCTTGCCACAAAAGTATAGGCACACGTTTCATTATTATGCCAATTCTCTAGAGAAAGCGATTGCGTCATCAAAGAGAAGGGTTTTTAAGTTGCTTCAAAACGTTAAAGGCAATTTTCAATGCTTAGTATCATTCCGAAGTCAACTGAATTTTCGTATGAAGAGATTATAAGAATCTGGACATTGAAACTAGAGGTAAATCTGTTTTTGATATTTCTCGCGAATTAAAAGAAAAAAAGGTGTTTATAGAGGTTTCCAAAAGAGGGTGTTTATAGTGCGTTAGAACGTGGCCATCATTATCAACCAAAATCGCGGTATGGACGACCTCGAATCACCAGAAATGGAGAAGACAGACAAATAAGAAAATTGGCTTCAAACCATCACTGCCCTTCAAATCAAATTAAAAGTCTGATTTCTGCTAAAGTTTCACGTGAAACTATCAGGAAGCTATTGAAAAGGCGTGGTATGAAATCTTGCCTGATACCTTGCAAAATATGGTACTTTCTATGAAAACAATTAAGGGTTTTCGAACTAATAAAACAACATAGAAGCTACACGATTTACTAAAATGTTTTATTTGATTATAAAATTATTTTTATTGAGTGTGTAAAGATTTTATCTTGTGTCTCAATACTTTTGTATAAAACTAACACTTTGTGTTGTGCCTAAACTTTTGTGCAACGTTGTATCAGCCCCATAACATGACTACGGACCAAACGTTGTTCCGTCACCAATAGCCAAAGTTCATCTCTAGTGCGACGTTACTAACTAAAGTTATAATTTCGGACTTGACTCGTTGTTACCCTGACTTAAGCCGTGGACGGTTATCTCTAGTTGCGGTGCGTGTCATGTCCCTTATCTCTTGTTGCCACGATTATTTCAATAATTTTCCATTCTGGGCGAGATGATATCTTGGAGGTCCGCTTGCATACCAAATGAGAAGAGGTGAGTCGTAAAAGTTAGGTTATTTTGAAAGGAACAGCAGTTTTTAGATTTATTTCTAAAAAATTAAAATTGGCTTGTGTCAGGTGATGGTGTTCCTTCACGGTAAAAGATTTTGTTCCATAATTATTTAGACATATAGTTTTCTGTTTTTTAGTATAAATACTAAAAACATTGTCAATTGTCCAAGAGTTTAGAGTAACATTAATTAACATACAAGCCAAAAACAACCCGATCATATGATGTCTTTACCATCACTTGCTTATGAGAAATTAACAGGAATTATGACGTCGTCAAGCAATTGTCTTTTTTCAGGTAACGTATTCCTTCCAGCTTCCAATCCTTCGCTTTCGCCGATGGGTGCTCTGTTCCCACCTGACATGGATTCACCAATAGAGGTTCAAAAGAGAATTTATTTTTATTTTCAGCATTTCTGTTGCAACTCAAAACCTGAAACATGCACATTGGAAATTATTATACGCATTGCATGAAACATTGAAAAGTTTTAGATATAAGATTTTGTTGCTTCGTATCTCACTATGGAAATATCAATTTCGAATCCTTGGTTTACCTCTCGATGCCGTTTGGTACCATTTAAATGGCTGTAGAAAGCAAGATGAAGAAAATTACAAAAGCTGGAGAACGACAACCCGTACATTTTTTTAACAATATCAAAATAATTGTTTTTTGGAACGGTAACAACTGTTGCAAAACTGAGCTGAAACGTTGTTTCTTTCAATAATAGACGTAAAGAAAAAAAATTCAGACACATATTGTTCAAAACATAATAAAGTTGCCAGAAAAAAAAAACTGTTTTAAAATATGCTTGAAACTGGTTTACTTTGTTACAAAAAGTCAACAAAGAAAATCACAGGCACATAATTGTTCAAAGAAAAGTTTTTAAGTTTAGATTTTAAAAATCTCAACATTGTTGGAACTTCTACTTGAAACTGGTTTAATTGATCACCAAAAAGGAAACAAAGTAAATTTTTTTATAGATTCAAAGGTTCTTCAACTACATCAATGTAAATAGTATTTGTTTCGTTTGTAAAATTATTATCACTATAGTTTTTTTTAAGCTCGGAACACATATTATTTAGTTTGCGATATTTAAAAGCAAAGTATTGGCTTTTTTTACAATTTTAAAAACTATGATTTTAAATTTAAGAAATCAGGAATTTTGTTCTTTGCCAAATTGTATTCCCTTTTAGTATTATAAGTAATTAAAACAGCATCTCAATCAATTTTAAGCATTAACAAAACGTTTAAAATATATAATAATACAAAAAGAAAAGTATCTAATTAATAAGGTTTGATTGGGTTCAATAACTCACATGATACTAGAACAAACAAGGATAAAAAGAATTCTGGAAAAAAAATGTAGTTGAGAATTTTAATCAGTTTCTTAACCCAATAAAAAAACCTTCATTTCGTAAAACTGCAAAAACCAAGTAACAAAGAAAAGACACTTCCAGTATTTCGCATCCTCAGGCATAGTGAAAGGCGAGAGTAGTTGTTAAAGTCAAGGGATATTGGAATATGTGAGGGGCCAGTATATGAGACGTCGGAACGGGCGGGGGGGGGGGGGGGGGGGGGAGGAATGTTTATGTACTGAAGGTGTCGGAACAGACTGAGATTGGAGAAGCTTCAGAATCCAGTGTGGAATTATGAGTTTGGGATCAATGGAGCGAGGTCAATGATAGGTTGGTGGGTTAAGTTTTGAATTATCGTCGCACTAGAGCTCGGGGGGCTAGGCGGGGGGAACGGGGCATTATAATTTAGAACTAGATTCAAGTGGCGAGTCAACACTCGAGTAAGCACCAATTAGGTTGATCAATACTTTAAATCTATAGTTTACAGATGTTCACGAAAAGAAAAAAAAGCTTTAGTTCTACTGCAAGAAAAATTTGTACACAACATTCGTTTCAGTAAGGTATGAAAATATTTCATCTTCCTAAACAACTATAATTCCAGAAGGGAAAAAAAAGAATAAAAAAATACCATTGAAACGGTTGCCATTCAAGAAATGAAACATGCCCATTGCACAAATATGCTTTAAAAAATGTCAGTACCCTCGAACCCCAACTCAAAACACACACATTATCCAAAATCTCCTTAACTTCAAACCCAGCCCTTACTTTGAGTAACAGTCAACCCCATCACCGGGCTTCAAAAGAACCCCACAAGGAAACCGTGCACGAGCACTCCACCCAACTCTCTCCGCTACCGCACCGTCACTTAATGGACTGAACTCTAAAGTAGCTGGAACACCTAATCCCCTAATCGCGTCGTCTTTTGATGTAAGGCGAAATGGCGCATGCACGGACGCGTTTCTCGAAGAAGAAAAGTTGTTTCATTTTCGGTGACATTCCGTTGCGCTTGTGCGTTTGGTTAATTTGCATTGTTAGATTGAGTTGTTTACATTAGGATGAGTTGTTTTAGAAGGGGGATGGAGTTTTAAATTAAGTGCAAATGATGGATGTGTCTTGTTTTGTTATTTGGGATTTCAGTTGGAAGTTTTCAGTTTTGTGGGAGTTTTGTGCAGTGGTGAGATTTATTTTGTAGTTCTTTGAAATTAAGTATCTAAATAGAGCATAAATAGTCACAGAAAACTTAAAAAGGAAGTATAAAAATTACAACATATTTACATTAACCCTAGAAATATAAACCTGTTTCTTTTACCTTTTAAAAACTACAAACCGGGGTAAATATTATCAGCATATTTTGCTTGTAACATCGTTCTGAAAGCAGTAATACCAGGTGAACATAATAAAACTTCAACAAAAAATTAAAAATTTGTAAGAATCGTGTTCAAAATTTAGTTTTGAAAATTAACTGCTAAATGAAAGTTAACTATCATACAAAAAGAATTACGCTCCTTTTAGTGACACACCAAGGGTTTTGCACAGCTATATAAGACGAGTAGAGAAAAAAAAAGAGTATCATCCCATCCCAAAATCAAGCAAAAAAAACTTTTCTCTTTTTAAAGACAAAGTACGAATCCCAGAGAGCACCTCACGAAACTTTCGAATTATTTTTGACTATCGATGATTGTTTTTTTTTTATCTTCCGTAAAAATAACAAGTTATTCAGTAAAATTAACATACTAAAGCTTAATAAATAGTGTGTGGAAATTAACTTAATCTGTTCAGTTTTCGTTCAATAATAATAAAAAAAGAAACTTTTTTTAGTAACAAACCATTCTTCCCCAGACAAAACTACATTACCCACCGCCATAACACCACCAAAGAACCTCTCATCCCATCCGAAAGTCACACCAAAAAAACCCCTTTCAAAAAACGAAACACGAAACCCAGTTAGAGAAGCACACCCTACACACAAACTCAAAAAACCCTGGAAATACGTTAAAAGAATCCAGAAGCAAAAATTTGATGAAAAGCCGGGCGCGAAAAAGTTTCTTTTCGAGACTCTTAAAAAGATGTTAAAGGCTGTGATATCATTTGCACATGAAAGGCGCGTCGCGGGGTTTTTCAAGGGATGTGCGTGTAGCTTTATTATCATGCTCGTCTCCGTGTCGTCTAATATACCCTTGCTTTTGTGGCCCCCCAGGTAATAAAGTGTGCACTGGGGTCGGAGTGGAATTTTGAATTTTTGGAGGAAGGTGGGGTAAATGGTATAATTCGATGTCACCAGAGTGAAATGTGTATTTAATCCATTGCCGATGACTTTGTGAATACCATTTACACCTTCATTTCCGAATAAAAGCGTTAACTTAAAGTTTTTTTTAATTTTGTTTTCGTTTAATCTAATTTGCCCTACATAAATTGTGCAGAAACATATTGTGTAGATCATAGATGTATGTAATACATAATTGTACTACATCTATGGTCTTCCTTTCCTTATAATTTGCTTACTTAAATAAACTTCAGCAAAAACCGAATTTTCGTGTGGCTAATTTTCCCGCCAACCGTCGTTAATGAATTAAAACAACTTTGCTACTAAGTCTTCTTAATATACGCAGTGTGCATGTCTTCATAACGTACGCAGTGTCCATATCTTTTTTTTTCGCGTACGAAGTCTCCTTAAACTAAATAGAGAGTCCAATAGAATTGATATAAAGAAAATACATAGAAATATAACATTAAATAAATTCATATCTTGAAACTCATATTTTAAAAACTGAACTAATAACGTGTTAGAGAGTTCGTTGTCGCCCCCTCCCCCCCCCCCCCCACGCGTAATAAAGTGTGAACTGGGATCATAATGAATTTTGAAAGAGAGTGAGGAAAACAATGCAAGTCAATGGAACAATATTTTTTTAACACTCTCAAAGTGCAGTTTAAAAGTAACTTTAGATGGCACTAGCAAGGCCTGTGGATTGAGACATCATGCCACTGAGGTTACCCTTGCAGGTCATCTCCTACACTCTTAAAACAAACGAGCGGTTTTAACTCAGTCTGAGTTAATTTCCACTCCTCTCCGTGCCGAAAATGCACTTCTTCTATAGGAGTGAATTTCACTTTTTTTCGGAGTGGGTAGAAGAAATAAAAGAAAACAATCTGCGCCCTACACTCTTAAAACGAGCGGTTTTAACTCAGTCTGAGTTAATTTCCACTCCTTTCCGGTGCCGAAAATGCACTTCTCCTATAGGAGTGAATTTCACTCTTTTGTTTTAAGAGTGTAGACCCTCTATGGTCTTGCCTATAAAATGACCAATCAAGAAAAAAATATCCCAACAATATTTAATAACTTGTATGCATGCTAAAAATATCGTGGCGCAAAGTCCGCATACGATGTTGCCTAAGCAAGAAGTATGTTTTTTTATTTATTTCATGAGTAATTTTGAGGGAAATATTTAACGGGTCTTCAGATTGGATAGCTGTATGGTATCTTGTATCTTGCATAAGTATCTCAGTCGACCTGAAGGTCTCTACTGATTCATAGATATATAAGATATTCATAAGATAGTCCCGGTGGGAACGAAGGGTCTATGAGTCTCTAAAACAGCTGATGCAGTGGATAAGGAAGCTCTTTGGGGAGAGCAGTGAAAGTAGAGTAGCTTTATGGTGCACCAACCCACTACACGCGAAGGTTTTGCTCGGTAATACTCGCGAGACAGCCAAACAAGTTGGCCATGATTGTTTTTAAAAACAACCCTGTAAAAGTTGTTTCACCTTGGTCGTTGTTTTGAAGCAGAGTAAACCAATATCAGGTTCAGTCACGCTTACGCTTGGTTGATTCAATGAGAGCAAAAAAAAGTGAGCTAAAATTGGAATGTTTTAAATTATTCCACCCATTCGATCTGATATGATTCTGTTTTGTCACTGTCACTTAGAATCGCTTCGAATAAGATGTTCGAAATCTTAGTTGTGGTCGACGCTAAGACCTACAATAACAATTGTTTTCATGTTTCGGTCGTCAAAACACATGAAACATGGATTTTTATATTCAATTTACATAAAAAGGTTTGGTTTGTTAAATCAACGTCTCTCTAGAGTTGCATGAAAGCTTTTTCTTAATAAAATGAAATTCAATTTTTTCACAAAAAATGCTACAAATTCTATTTTTTAGTGATATCCTATTTTTGAATGGAAATGGGAAATTTGAAATAATTTAAATTGCTACCACACGGTATAAAAGATTTTTAGAAATATTACGCTATGCATATTATTAAAAAAAAACTGTTTCACAAAATTAACTCACAACTTTAAACAATCTATAAAACTGTACAATGTAGGTGAAAAAGATAAACAATGTTTAAACATTTTCCAACCCAAAGTATCATAAAATACGATAAGACTGCGAGAATAAAAATACCCAATTAATTCCAAAAACAACAAAATTGAACACAGCAAAAGACCAGCGCACGCTACACACAATGAAGAACAAAAAAATATTTTCGCCATAAAATTCTTAAAAATCCACCACACTATAACAAAATGCCCATGTTTATGACACAAAACAGAAAGAAAATCATTGAAATTATGTCGCCAAAGATAACGATTCAAACAAGAACGCGCCAAAAAAAAACTTTAAAAGACAGGTCTGATACGCAGGTGTGGTATATCTACCTTCACGTATCCCTTTTTATCATTAATCATGGGGGCGGCTGAAACTCATAATTACCCGCCAAATCGGGGGAGTTTTCCCATAAAAAAGAAGCCAAGATAATAAAGAAAAAGACGCTAATTACCAACGATTATGCGATCTTTGTAATTTTTTTGTTGGGTGATTATCACCTTGGATGTCAAATTTTTAGGGTTTTTTAAGTTCAACTGCCGAATTTTAAAAATGGCGACTAGTGTAGGTTGTGAACATTGCCAGTTTTAAATATAGTCGCCAAGATAGCTAAAATATCTTAATTTATTTTGCAAATAAATACAAAAATACAAATAAATAAAAAAAAATTGTTTATTGTTACACTGAAAAGGATGTTACTTTTTTAAAATAGTTAATTTAGTGTTCTAAAATGAGTATACTTTGAAGTTTTCATATTTAACGATTACATTTAACATTACATATTACTATTATTTAACGATATATTTAAGGAATATGCCACATTGGTGTGAAAACCATAAGCTATTTTAAACTAAGTTTACTTACAACTCATATTTAAACTAATACATGAAATTTTTCCATTATATTTACAGTTTTAAAGTGAAATATTTCTGCAATATTTATTCATCAATAACATTGTTCGGCATTTTTTAAAAATAAATCTTAAATAATATATAATGCAAAGTGATCAATGAAAACATTAATCAAACAACTTTCTTTTAGTTTTTTTTTTTCAAAATCCAGCAATTTTCGAAAAAAAAAAAATTCTACAACAAAAATCTATTTTCGTTCCGAACATGACTCAATTACACCTCTATACCAATTACCACAGTAAAGTGAGAACTAAAGAAGACTGACAAATTACGAACGATTACGCATAAGACGAGACCGGACCACAAAAAAACACCCTCTGCTGTACGGGAATAAATTACAGTAAATAATTAACGAAGGGATTATGTGTCAAGGATCTTTTTTATGACCATCTTCTAACCAACTCTAGTAGATATTTTAAATAAATTTCATGGGTAACTATCAAAATTAATGGCATCATCGCATGACGGTCTAAAAAGAAAGGTGTTCGCTTTGTTGGTATGAAAAAAATGCAAGTGCAATATTTAGAGAAACTGTTAAAGTTTAGCTGATTCTAACAAAGTTGTTTTCGAAACATTTTCCCGCCCGCCTGTCTGAAACTACACTATAGATCAAAAGAAAAGAGCTGAGGACTTCAAATTTGGTACACGTATTCCAAGTACCTATCGGACTCCATAATAATGTTTTGGAAAAAAATACTCATGGGCAAGAAGTAGCTGCTATTAAACCTTTAGGTTTTAAGGGGGAATAGGCGCGCTGAACCAAGGGTCTCAGTGTTAATCCAATGGCGAAAAAAATATTTTCTCCGCCACATTTCTCCGGCTGTATTGAATATTTTTACAAGCGGATTTTTTTATGTGATAAATGTAGCTGACTTACAGGTCCTGATCTTCCCACTTTTTGAAATTGGTTCGAATATTTTTTTAAATTTTCAATAAATAATTTTACAGAAAATATTCGAAGCAATTTCAAAAAGTGGGAAGATAGAGACCTGTAAGTCATCTACATTTATTATTTAAAAAAAAACCGTTTGTAAAAATATTCAATACAGCCGGAGAAATGTGGCAGAGGAAATAGTTTTTTCGCCATTGGATTAACACGGAGGCACTTGAGTTTGGAGACCCGCGGTCCAGGACGCCCATTCCCCCTTAAAATTATTATAATAACCTTATAAGGAAAATAATTATCTTTAAATGTGTGCATTGATTTATTGAGGGGTAAATGAAATGCGTGTGGTGTTACACACCCCTAGTTTTAGAATAATTTAATATTTTAAAAATTAATTTAAAAAACAACATCTACAAAGAAGAAACAATAATAAAATGTAATTTTCTCATATTCCCAATTTTAAAATATTTTTCATTTTTTTCAAACAATTTAGTTTCACCTATCCCTTTTTTAAAATCTTTCAAATTCTAGAATTATTAAAAAAATTGCATATATTTTAGTTCCTTTTATGAGTGATTTCATGATGACTAATTCACTGTTTATGCCTTTTTTAGCGTGTAATTATAGAATAGCTGCAGGAGAAATATATCTAGTGTATTATATTTCACGCGAAATGTCACGTTAAGGGGGGATGTTCGCGCTGGACCGGGGGACTCCAAAACAAAGTGCTTCAGTGTTAATCCTATGGCGAATTTTTTTTTCTCTGCCACATTTCTACGGCTGTATTAAATATTTTTACAAGCGGATTTTGTATGTGATAAATGTACTGACTTACAGGTCCCGACACACACAGTCCCACTTTTTGAAATTGGTTCGAATATTTTTTTAAAATTTTCAATAAATAAATTTACACAAAATATTCGAAGCAATTTCAAAAAGTGGGAAGATAGAGACCTGTAAGTTATCTGCATTTATTATTTAAAAAAAAGCCGTTGGTAAAAATATTCAATACAGCCGGAGAAATGTGGCAGAGTTTTTTTCTCCATTGGACTGTCACTGAGGCACTTGAGTTTGGAGACCCGCGGTCCCAGCGCGCCCATTCCCCCTTAAAGTGGAAATGGGAGCGGTAGCCCTGTTTCAAAGTCTTCTCTCTTTGGTAATCCAATAGCGAAAACTAAATTTCTAATCCAAATTATTCTGGCTGTAATGAATATTTTTTACAAACGGTTTTTTAAATGATAAACGTATCTGTCTCACAGGGCTCTATTATTCCACTTTTTGAAATTGGTTCGAATATATAGTTTTAAATTTCAGTAAATAGTTATGCAACAAAATATTCGAACCCATTTCAGAAAGTGGAGTTATACAGTTCCTGAACAAATTATTAGACGCACTGTATTTTTTTTTTTTAGTAATGATGAAAACATACCAAAGAATGCCATATTATTAAAAAAGATGTCGATATATGTATTAAGTATAGCAGATAGTATTTTCTATTCAATAGCTTAATTTTAGGAAATCAATTGTCCTTCTAAAGGTATTTTGTTCATCATTGATTGATACATGAATCTTGCAGTGCGTCTAATAATTTGTCCAGGGACTGTAGAGCTCTATAAGTCAGCTACATTTATCATGTAAAAAAGCCGTTTGTGTACAAATATTCATTCCAGCCGTAGTAATTAAGCTTAAAAAATTATTTTTTACATTGGATTAACACAGAGAAGAGTTTGGAGCATAAAATTTAGCGAGTTTATGTAAATGAAGTTTCCCAATTCCTGGATTCCATTTACAATTCTGGCAACCCAATTCAAAAATGCGCGCTTTCACTCCAAAGAGATAGCGAACGTTGTTTAATTAATTATTGATGACAAGAAAATAAACGACCCCCTCTCATTTTGGTTTTGCGTTGAAGAAATCTCAGCAGAATATTCTAATTAATGGATTGTAAAAGGAACGGTTTTAAAGATCGATTTGCAGTGCTCCAAGTTTGATCGAATTGTTTGTATTATTCTCAAGAGGAAAGGTGGAGACAAATTATTTTTGTGTATTTTGATAAATTAAATACAAAAATTCTAAAAAGACGTATAGAACCCCCAAAAATTCATTAGATATTTTAAACTTTAATGTTCAAATCGAAGTGTTTTTGGTCTTAGTTTACATTGACTAAACATAAATGAAAGAAAAAATGTATTTAACTGAGAAGTATTTTTAAGACTTAAAAACGTAATTATTTTTATAGTTTCTTTAAACCACTATACTCCTCTTACAGTTTAAAAATTTGTTCAATGATTTTAAAAAAAGTTTCAGATTTATTTTGATTAACATCGCAATGAAGTTTGGTTAACATTGAATGCTACATCTTAAAATATTTACTTGATTTTTTTCATCTCAGTAGTTTGGTTTGAACATTTTTGGCTGCCGATTTCTAGTCTCCGAGAGGAACTTTAACACATCCAATATCAATACTAATAAATTATATACAAAATGTCTTACCTAAATTGCTAACGAAGGCAGTTACAGTTAAATTTCCACTTTGCGTCAAAACTCCTGATTGTGCTATTGGTACACTTGTAAAGGCAGTAGACGTCACATGGTTAATTTCAAATTTCCATTTGTATAAATAATGCTTGTTCTCAGCCGGAATCTTCCCTGAAAAAGATAAAGTATTTTTTTTTATTTATTTTTGTAAACAATACTAAAAATTGATTAAAAATTGTTTATATACAGTTGGTTAATGTAAAAATACGTTTTTTGAAAGTTAAATGCATTTACCCATTGACAAATAAGACATTGTAAATACAATTAACACCTTCATATCCAAACAAAACCTTAACTATAAGTTTTTTAATTCGTTTTCCGCGAAATTTAATCTGTTCTACATAAATTGTTTAACATTATTGTTTTCATTTGTCTTAACTTTTATTTATTTAAATTAACTTAAGCAGAAATCTTTTTTTCTTGCCAATCACCGTGAATGGCAAACAATTCACTATAAACTATTATCATAAATGAGAGAGGTTCTAAATAAAAAAATAATACTGACAAATTTCTTAAGAATACGTATAAGATACTCTACTTAATCAAACTAATAAAATAAGCTTTTAAAGATATTTAGAATAATAATATAAACCAATAATTATGAAATAGGGTTCCTTATTTATAAAAAAAGTTAAACTGAATATTTTTCATTACGAATAACAAAACCTTATCCAACATAATTTGAAATCGACAAGATAAAATGCAATTAGTATCTTCAAAACATCTTTATGACAACATAGCCCATTCAGACAAGACACTGCGACCCCAAACACTTTTCTAATCAAATTAAGGGTTAACTGCTAAATCGCACCCCGAACCTTCTAAAGGAGGGGGGGATCAGGTGTAATTGGTTGCTTCTAATTACACAACGCTGTAGCACAGGCCTCATTACAGTATGTCCGCATTTTGCGTCACCGTAATCGCGCCATTTACTTCGACTTCTACTTTCACGCGTGCATAGGGTTGGGTTGTCCGATTTGGCGAGGATTCCCCCGGTTTGGGATTTTTTAAAAAGGGGTTTTACTTTTTAAAATGTGATGAAATTGTGATAAAAATTATTTTAATTTAAATGAAATGTTGAAATTCACTTAAAACCCGATATATTTATATTAATTTAGCAGTTTAAATATTTGTTTTAACGGTTCCAATCTGTCTCAGATCAGACCAGTGTTGATATCTATCTATACAGAATACCACCTGTTATTAGTAATTTAATAAATGTGATATTTTTTCTTCAATTTTTAGCCTATTTTTTTTTAAATTTAAAAGAATTAAAAAAAATTCTAAAGTAGATATTGAAAACATGCCGATTTCCTTCCGTCTGAATAGGCCCTTTCAAATTCGGTTCCATCCACCCAATTTAATGTTATTTTTATTAAAAATGTACGACCTAAAATACATATCTTTTATACTTATTTTTCGTCTGTCTATAGCCTTTTCATTCGTTTGTCATTCATGTCTTATTGGCATTTGAAAGTCTGTTATGATTCTTGTTCTAACCGTTTTATTAAAAAAAAAATTGGTTGGAAAAATATGACCTCAAACACATATCTTTTTACTTTTTGAACAGCTAGACAGAGAAGCGTCACACAGACTTCTGTACACTTTTCTGTTCATCTGTCTTTTTTAAGACAGTCTGTTATAATTCCTATTCTAGCCGTTGATTTCGAAAATTCTTTTTTGTTCAAAAGATACGACATCAGATTTTTAGCCTACTTTTCTTTTTTTAATTCGAAAGAATTAAAAAAATGAAAAAGTAGGTATTGACATGCGGTCGATGTACGTCTGTCTGTCTGTCCGTACCCTACTTCCAAAATCGGTTCTATCCATCGGATCTTAAAAATTCTTTTTTTGTTAGAAAGCTATGACCTCAGATACCCAACTTTCATACTTTTTGTCCGTCTGTCTGTACGTCCGGACGGACATAAATCTACTATCTGCTGGCGAATTTCCCATTGAATTAGCATTGAAATTCAATTTTGAGTCATTTAAATCACTGTAGGTATTGAAATGCGGTTGATGTCCATCTGTCTGTTCGTATGTCTGTCTTTCCGTCTGTCTGTACGTCCGTCTGTCCGTATCCCTCTTCCAAAATCGGTTCTATCCCTCGGATCTTAAAAATTATTTTTTTGTTAGAAAGCTATGACCTCAGATACCCAACTTTCATACTTTTTGTCCGTCTGTCTGTACGTCCGGACGGACATAAATCTACTATCTTTCGGCGAATTTCCCATTGAATTAGCATTGAAATTCAATTTTGAGTCATTTAAATCACTGTTGCCAAACCAACAATGGCATGAGAAACTTTATTTATTTAAACATATTTGAAGCAAAATAATATTTTCATGAATCAGTTTGGAATGACGTCATAAAATGTAGCACAATTTGATTCTTTGATTATTCATTAATTATCTACCAAGAAAGCGGCAAGGCATACTTTTGCATGCAATTATGCTTAGTTTTAATTTACATTTCTTATTTTTTAATGCAGTTCGGAGTAGTTTCATTACTTTTGTTATTAATAAATATTTAATTATTCTTCGAACTACAAAAAAATCACGAGCAGATGATAAATAATATTTAATTTTCGAAAGAATATTAAGGAAAATAGTTGATTTTGGCTTTTAGAAGTTTAAATTATAGCTGGGTGCTGTGTTTCGATTTTTTTTCTAATGTGTATAAATCTAGTGTAGAAACGGCTGTTGATGATATTTACTTTAGGAACCTAGTTTTTTTTCCCGATTAGAACTTCAGTAAGTATTTAAGTAACAGGAAAGTAGGCTATTTTAGTTCTTTATGAACTTCTTGTTAATCTTTCATATCGTGTTACCATATGTCTGTATCTCTGCACTATAAGAACTTCCGTGAGTATTAAAGTAACAGGAATGAAGCCTCTTCTAGTTCTTTAAGAACTTCCTATTTTGCTCTATGGTTATTACTTAATTCCTCTACTGTATGAAAAAATTTATAACTATTAAAACAATAGCTTGACATATACTACGACTTTTCAAATAAATGGATTAGGTCTTTGCAGACGATATCTCTCTCAAAACCCAACGTCAAATAACTAAGCATGTAGTAAATTTGCTGCAAATACCTCCAATAAATTGGCGACATGCTTGGCGATTTCGGTGAGCAACAACCCCTCAAAAGGCGTCCATTTTAAGAAAAGGCAATTTCCCCGGATTAAGGCTGTGTGTGTATGATGGTCGGGAGAAATTCGAAAAAGGGTAATTCATTATTTGAAAACGCAAAGTTGGCGGTGGTGGAACGTTTTTAACGGATGCGGAAATTTTCCGGACCACGGAGTTTTCCAGTTACGCTGTATCCCAAGTTTAAAATGTGTTTTATGGTTTTGGGTTTCAGAATAATGGCATAGATTACTTTAATGCTTTTAGTGGGGAATGGATTGGCTGCCAAACGTGGTTAATTCAATTTCAAGGGTCGATTTTTAGACTACTTTTTTTTTTAATTCAATAGAATTTTAAAAAAAATGAAAAGTAGGTATTGATATGATGTCCGCCTGTCTGTCCGTTTGTACCCCTCTTCCGAAATCGATTCAATCCGTCAGATCTTAAAAATTGTTTTTTTTTGTTAGAAAGGTATGACATCAGAGACCCAACTTTCACACTTTTTGTCCGTCTGTCTGTACTTCCGACGGACATCGGACAACTGTTGGTCGGAGAATTTTCCATTGAATTATAATTTGATTTTAATTCGTTTTAAAAAGCTTAAATTACGATTGGATGCTGCGTTTGGCGATTTTTTTCTAATGTGTATAAATCTTGTGTATAGAAGTGGTCTTGGTAACAGTTTCTGTTACAAACCTACTTTCTTCCGATTAATATATTAGATTGTATTTAAGTAACAGGAAAGGTAGGCTATGTTAGTTCTTTTAGAACTTCTTTTTTAGACTAGAAGTTACGCACACTTTTCATTGACATATTAGGGTGATAGTTTCAATGTTGTATATGTTGATACGCAATATTTTTCTTCGATGCAAGTCTGAGCAATAATATATATTTATTATTTAAAAGTACAAATAAATTAAGCAAAAAATAAGGAATAGTTATTGATTCTTCGAGGAAAATTAGTTTGATTAATTTTGACGGTAAAAGTTTAACATAGGACTAAATGGTGTTTTTTGCGCTTGTTTAGGTCCATTAATTTGCGTGGAAGCGGCTCTTAGTGACAGTTTCTGTTAGGTATCTACTTTTTAGTTTCCCACTTTTTAAAATTATGACTGAATTTGTGTTAGGTCTAAACAGCAATATAAAATTAAAATCTTTAAACATTCTTTTAGTTTTCAACATGGGTTTATCATTGTACTGTATTCGATATTACAAACATTTATTTGTAAAATATAGAAATTTCGTATAATTATCCTGTCTGTAAGGCAAATACCCCCTCAACCCACATAAATAGTTTACTTTCGGAATTACTTTCTACTTAAAAATCGAAAACATCTAACTCATTTAAACTTGAACAATAAGAATACATACACACAATTATTTCTGTATAAAATATTTTCAGACAAATAGACTCAAAATGTATTCAATATTGTTTATTGAAAGAGAACATAAAAATAGATTTCGTCTTTCCGATGCCTGAAAGCATTTCGTGCGAGGAGAAAAGTTCGATGCCAAAAAAGAAAGAAGAAACTTTTTCTAAAAAATTCTAAAATCAACGATCTATCATAAATACTGTATAAATTGCTCAATATTAAGCTAGCGATGCAGGGATACCTTAACCTTAACTATTTGGCTTCTTTTCCAACTTTGGCGATGATTTGTGGTTCCTTTGAATGCTCTTTGATAACTTTATTGCTACCATTTAGCAATAAAGTTCAAAATATTGCTAAATGACTTAATTTTTTGATTCTGAGTATGCCTGCGCCATTTTGCTGGAAACAAATTTGGACGTGTTTTCTGAGATCCCTTAGCACTAGGAGCAGTTCATCCAGTATATACACTGCTCAAAACAATTAGGGAAACGCATGGTTTAAACCCTTTCACCTCCAATGATTCCATTTGGAATCATCAGCTTGCGTTTTTTTTTACTAAGTTGAGCTCGCACTTATTTGTCGTTAGATGGAAGAATCATGTCTTTTGAAGAATTAAATAATGTTTATTTTCATTAAATGAAAACATGAAAAACATGGTAAAATAAAATTTACTCTAATATTTTTAATGAAATAAGTTGACCCTAAATTCTTCACGCTTGCTTTCTTAGATGTTTAAAAATTGATTTTAACCTTTTTTTTTTAACAAATTAAGTTTTAAAAAGTTATTGTTCTAATTTATTCAAAAGTTATGATTCCAATTTTTTCTCCTTAAATTTTAGTTAAAAAATTAAGATTTTTGTCACTGTTTTTTACCATTTCATTCTGGATGAATAATGAATCTATTTCACAAATTTTAGATTTTTAGAATAAAAATTTGGAACTGAAAGGGTAAAAGGGTTAACAAAAGTGCGCAAAGTTCTCCCCTAATTGTTTTGCGCAGTGTATTATAGATCGTTGACTGGAATACAGGAACTGTCTTCGGAAAAGGACCGTAGCGTATTACTTTCAAAATCGATATTTATAAGTAATGATGCAATTTAACCAAAAAGAAAATAAAAAGAAGAAGAAAATGGAAGTATGTCTTGCATTTTAGAAATTGTCTGCAATATAGTTTGCATTTTGTTTTCAGTGAACAATGTTCGAATTTCTAAATAGCTGGAGGAGAAATAATGTTTTTAAGTGGCTTTTGTGACAATACCATTTAATAGGGTTGTTGAACTAAATGTGCAGATTCTTTTACTTAAAATTACTTAAGGTTTCATAAAAATGGTTGAAGGAAAATATTTTGTTCGAAATGTTTTCTGATGATTTTATTCCTTCTTTTCTATACTCCTAGGTAACAGTTATTATAAACCTGAAAATTAGAGTTACAGTTCAGTTTTTATGGGCGCGTAATAGCAGGTTTTAAAAAATTGTACACATACTTAATTGTTAATATAAAAATGCATAAAATTTTGTAATAAAAAATAAATAAAAAAATTTAAATGCAGAAATGAAATATAATTTAAAAAAAGTGACTTACGTTGCAAGAACTTTAGTAAAAGGTTGAGATTAAAGCATTTGTTAAACGTGTTGGTTTAAAAAGCAAATGCAATACCAAATTTATATAGTAAATAATTATTGGTTTATTATTGTGCTTGAAATCTTAATTGTAAGCACATAGTTTTAGGTTACTTTCTTGACAAATCAATGCTGCTTGACAAAGAAATTCTTTAAAAAGAGGATGGAAACATGAATTCATAACAAAAATATAAATACCCATTAATACAATGCAATCCAAGTAAATTATTGAAAATACAATCGAAGAATCCCCTATCACACCTTATTACAGGGCATCGTGATATGTAACAATTAGTGGACAACGTCACATACTAGTTAGTTTAACATAGAAAACAGAGTTCTCGCCAAAAAAAGCAAAAGTAAAACATTTAACGATATTTTAATCCATAACTGCTTCATGATAGTGTATCACGCTAACTTGGTGTAAGTGGTGTGCCGTGTACTTTATAATCATTGGTTTGGCAACTAAATCTTTATGTATTAGAGTTCTAGATTGCATAATCTAAATTGCCACAAAAATGCTTTTTAATTTGGCCGCACAAATGCTTGTATGTAATAATATAACAAAGAAAACACAATTTCTCACAAATAAAAGCAAGAGTAAAACATTTTACGAGATTTTATATGTTGATTATAAATGTTTTCTATTGCTTCATGATATTGTATCACGATAACTTTTAATCACTGGTGTGCAGTGGACTTTTTAATCATTGGTTTGGCCACTAAATCTTAGTATATATATTATTTAGTTTCCAATTGCATAAAATAAAATGCCACACAAATGCTTTTAACAAATGCTTGTATGTAAAATTGAAAAAAAGCATATTTTTTGAGAAATTTAAACAACGAATTACTTTGAAAGTAATCTGCAAGTAAAACTATTTCAGGCTCTCCTGGAAAGTTTTGAAAGGTGTTTTGTAAGCTCTTGGCACTAAAATACAAAACTATTGTAAAAAAAAACTACTTAATTTATAGTGCTTTCGAAAATTTATTTAAAATTTCAATAAATATAATTTTATTAATTAAAAAATAATAAAAAGAATACAGTAAAATTGTGCTTTTTAAGTGAAAAATACGCATTAAAAATTTAATGTTACGTTAATTTAATTATGTTTTATTATTTTAACTACTCATACTTAATGGGAATATTTCTTATGATGTCACGCTCTCTATATAGTGCTATTTCATTGGTTGTTTTGTTTTCTTTGAAAACGTGTTGAAACAAGCTCATTGGTTTTTTATAACGTCACGCGCTCCGAACTGCGATTTCATTGGTTGTTTTGTTTTCTTTGACAAAGTGTTGAAACAAGCCCATTACGGGTAATTTAAAGTGTTTATTGAGAAAAAATTGAGTTTGAAATAAAAAAAAATATTTCTCTGAAGAGAAATAGAACTACCCAAAAAATGATTCTGGTTCATGAATCACAAATGTATAATCAACGTCTTAAAAAAAATCAAAAACTACTAGCCATAGACTCCGACGTAAAAGCTTAAAAGAGCATTTTCAGTACGATTTAATTCTGCACCATATCTCAAGCGGGCCTCATTATGGCATGGTCAATGTCCCATACATAGATATCATAGTTAAAGTATTAGATTGGCAGATCACGTGACCTCCAATGCTAAAGACGGGACGCGCATGGGGACCAAAATAAGGGGGCAAAATGGCCAGTGTTGCTGCCACTTTAAGGAGAAAAATACTACGAAAAAATACCATTTAATTCTAAAATTACAAAAAAAAACTAGAAAAGGATTTAAAGACACTAAAAAGATTCCAAAATGCAGCTAGTTTTTTTACGATTTTTTTTTGTAATTTTAGAATTAAATGGTATTTTTTCGTAGTATTTTTCTCCTTAAAGTGGCAGCAACACCGGCCATTTTGCCCTCTTATTTTGGCCTCCATGCGCGTCCCGTCGTTAGCATTGGAGGTCACGTGATCTGCCAATCTAATACTTTAACTATGATATCTATGGACCCATACTAGTTTCTACATTACGCGTCTTCTCTAGAAAGTGTGCGAGAGCGCACGGTTTTACTATCTCCATGGTTTCGAGTCCCGTGATATATTGCCATTTGAACAAGCCAATCGAGCTAAAAAAAATCTTGAATTAAAACAAAATTAGAAAAATAAATCATTTAAGTTGTTTAAATATAGTTATAAAGCTATTCTAATTAAAATTTAATTTGCAAACCTAATGGTTCATTTTTAACACAGTTATAATGGAAAAATGCCATATTTCGGTGTGCTCAAATTTCGCTTGCATTTTTTTCTATGGACTTTTCAATCACATTTTTAGATTAAACTTGAGTTACATTCATATCAAGGTAACGCGTAGCGGAATACCAAAGCCCAACCGCATAAATAAACTCTCAGTTATTTCTTTTTCTGCACGTGTAAATCCGAATAATAAACATGTCGCGAGGATTAGAGTTCAAAAAGCAAAAGTTAAAGAAGATGTCTCATTTTTTTTTCTGTCAGAGGAATAAGAACTTTTTGAATTTATGTAGAGGAATAAACTACTACTAGTCGTGGTGGAAAAGTATTGAAAATACCTTTTTCGTAAGTTTTTTTTAAAAATATTTTTTGGCAACAAGAATCATGGTTCTACTTCGCATACTTTTATGAGCTGTAGATTTTTGAAAAGTACAGATGTTGAAAAAAAGAACGTGGCGTTTTTTAAACATGCTCTTTAAAAAACAACAACAGATTGCTTAATTTGTCATAAAATAAATACTAACAAAAACTTGAAAATCAACTAAAAATCTTACAAGAAGCTTTCATATTAGGTTAAAATCTGGTCACAGATGGAGAGACATGGTCAGGTAAACAAACCATCGTCCTCAGGTAGTTCTGTGTAACTTCAATTCAACCGTAGCGGCCTCAGTAACCCATAGTCTACCAAAAGGATCCTCAAGGTGGAGATGAGTTACCTCGGCTTATATACTACTATTAACGTTGTAATCTGGAATAGTGGTAGGAACGTGGCTGTAAATCAGCGCCACCTAGTTGTTGATGGCCTATTGAGGTTGCGTGTTTGGTGAACCGCCACACAACCAAACCAATCCCATAAAGATCTAATGGATACATTAGCAAAATATTTGATTGAATGCAATACTGTCTTTTGGTCTATTTTTGGTCTCACTCTATTATTCTAATACTTTTCATTACTTCTTCTAATTCTTTCAACTACTTCTTTTATATGGTGGTGTGGCGGCCACCACACGCATTCAACCTCAATCAATCTTCCACTCGCTAGAGGGCGCAGATTTACCTCTGCATTCCTACCAGTATCCTGAATAACATCGGAAATAGTAGTATATAAGCCGAGGTAACTCATCTCTACCTTGAGGATCCTTTTGGTAGACTGTGGGTTACTGAGGCCGCTACAATGCTATTTGAGTAAAAAATTTCATAACCCCATGAGTAGTCTTTTCATACATATACTACGCCATTTTGACCAACATTTTTCATTATACAACGTATTAACTCACAGTTACCATATAATTTAACTTATATATGAATTAGTTTAACCTTACCAATTCTGGGTTTTGAACAAATTACGATGATATTCTTCAAAAACTAGTGAATGTCGACATTTGGGGTTCCTAGACCCTAGTATATCATGGCTTGATAATAAGAAAATTGTTTAAGTTTGTTTTGCTAAAGTTTTTACATACTTCACACTGCTCCTTAAAATACCGAAAACCATTTTTTACAGAAGATCAAAACCACTGTTATTCCAAGAAACGCGTTTCCACACCTTCACCAAAACCAGAAGGAAAAAAAACCAAAAGAAGTACATATTTATTCCCATTTTTATGTATAGATGAATACATATAAAATTCCACGGGTGGCTTGTAGATGTTTTCTTGGTACAAAGATACGGCGAGAAAGCGAAATTTAGAGGTAATAGCTTTCTCCGCCTGTGCTTTTTTGTGCTTGTGCTGTGCTTTCTGTGCTTTTTTGCCGTCGCAGGTGGAAGTGGACCCATGGGGGATCCCGATTTGATTCATTTTGACAACTTTATGATGAGAAATAGTTCTAAACTTTGCCCAAAAAAGAATGTAATTCTAATATACGGTTTTACCTTTTGATGCCTCTGGGGTGGTGGGAAGGTTTATTATTACCTTTAAAAATTTCCAAGTTAGTTTCGTGTGGTTAAATAAGTAATGTCTGACAACTTTAAATAATGAAGCTTCTTTAAATGTTATTTTTTTACACTGGAGATTGTTTACTGAATTTAAGTAGCAGTGTGGATATAGTAAATAGTTTTAGGTTTATCAAGGGAAAAAATTATTTTAAAAGGTAATATCTGACAACTGTAAATAAAATAGTAAAGCATGTTTTTTACACTGGGGATTGTTTTTTTAAATTTAAGTAGTAGTGATAGTGTGGGCATCGTAAGCAATTTTAGGTTTATCAAGGGATAAAGTACTTTAGAAAATATTTCTAGGTAAGGAATTAAATGCATAATTTTGTTTAGCATAACTTAATGTATTGCATTTGTTGTGTTCTACATATTTAATGCTATAATGTAATTGAACAATGAAGTATCAAAAAGAGAAGTATCTTAATAAGCAAAGAAGCGAAATTCAAAAAGTTTTAAAGAAGAAATTTCAAAGTAAAAATTATAATAGATTTGTATTTTGAGACATGGTTCCTCATTGGTTCGAATTTTAACTTATGTGTAACTAATTTTTGAGCAAAAAGGTTTGATAAGGAAAAATACAATTATCTTTCTATCACATAATTTATCTGATAGTTTAGAAAAAATTACTTTTCAGATTTGCATTACAACTTCTTCAATTTACCTCAACTTTTTCCTTGAAATACCTTTGAAATATTACCCTAACTTTTGTGGACACATCAAAATTTAAATCATAAAACTCTAAAAATAATCTTATTTTAAACTAAAAATGTATTACATCAAAACAGAAATTTATTAAAGCATAAGAGTAATTAAAATAAAGTTAACCTGATTTACATCTTTACTTGATACAATTGTTGCTATCTTTGTTCGACACCATTGGAATATCATTGTTGCTATCTTTGTTCGACACCATTGGAATATCATTGTTGCTATCTTTTGTTCGACACCATTGGAATATCATTTGCTATCTTTGTTCGACACCATTGGAATATCATGTTGTATTTTGTTCGACACCATTGGATACCATTTTCTCATATTGTTGAAACATTGGAATACATGTTGCTATTTTATATTGATACAATGTTGCTATCTTGTTGATACCATACAACACTATTGATACCATTATTAAGTTTCCTTATAAAATATATCACGATTCCGCATTTATTAATATAAAATTCTTTAAAAGTTTAGCGCCAGTGAATTTAAAAGCCAGTAACATCGAACTGCATTTTAAAAATGTCATTCTGAGCAAAAACCATTTTCCAATGATTGAAAAACTACAGAACAAACATTGATGATAAAAGTAAGTGTCCGTACAACACAAACTAACTTCATCATACAGTTTTTATACTTTTTATTGAACTGATATACGTCACTGCACAAAAGAATCATTGAATTATATCTTTATAAAAGGGTATTAAATAAAAGATAAACATATCCAGCTCCAACAACGATCTTTCCATAGAAATAAACTTTAACAGAAATCTTTTCTTTTCAGTTTGCCAACACCAGCTCCCCCTACTTCTGCCAAATCTCAAACTCCAAATCGGTGAAAGTTACAGTTAAACTCCAATCTTTAAAAAAATTATAAAAAAAACTTTCTCTTTCTGAAGAAGAAGAAGAATCCCAGAAAAGTAAATCCTTCGGTCGCCTCAACGATAAAAATAAAAGCAAATAGAAGACATCGGGACTCGAGCAAAAAAAGATTAGGGTTTACAGCACCGGGGATTCTATGGCTGGTTTATCAGTGCGACAGGAAAAACGTGGTCTATCATTCCAGGAGATAGGGTAAAGTTGAGGGGAACAGTGCTGCATCACTCAAACCTTGAATACACACACAGAGAATGAGGGTTTTATGAAAAATAATCTCGAAGCAGTGTGTTGCTATAGATACGGACTGTCATGGATCTGAAAACACGCCAAAGAGCGATGGGCCCGAAAGAAATCTCTGTAAGTTGAATGTTGATGGTCTGTGTGGTTTTGTAAGACGGAGTGGTATTTGAAGAGTAAGTCGTAATACCCAGCAATACATTCTATATTATGTGACTGAAATATTAACTGAAGTTTACCTAAGAATAGATTTATAGATCTGAATACCACGGCATGACCATATATGCGTTGGGCACATAAGTTTGGTTAAAAATTAATAATAGTCGGCCCAGTGGCAATGTCACAGGTCCGGGGCTCGAATCCCGGATTGGGCGAGGTTGACTCATCCTTTCATCCCTTAATTGGGTCGATAAAATGAGGACCCAGCATGCTTGGGAACTAAACACTGGGGGGTTCCGCGTGAGGTTGACCACCGAACCGGGACATATGCTAAGCACCACAGAGCCCTTGGGCACGTAAGCTGAAATAAGCACGGCATGAATTTCCCACTAGTGGGCTGTTGCGCCGAGCAGTCTAGTTTTAGTTTAGGTTGAAATGATATCGCACTATAAGGAAGCATAAAGGCTACGAGTTTTTGCTGGTCCCGTAAACACTCGGAAAGTAGCAACAAGTTAGTTTATTAGTGTTTTGTCACTTGTTCGTGACAATTAGAATTGTCATCGACTCGGATATTCTTTCAAACAAACTTAGAATTCGTGAACTAATAATTATCTATCTTTACCAATAGCATTTTTTAAAATTGAAAACTTGACACTTTGATTTGTCTTAATTATTTGTTGTCAAAAATTCAATAGAATGCAGCAATCATTCTCTTTCGAGTTACTAAAAGGGGAGTATGTGGTAGTCAGCACAAATACTCAATACTAGCCCTCGCGACTGAGTAATTACTTTGTCGCAGACGGTTTAGTAATGGGGCGACATGAAAGAGGTGCCGAGTTCAAAACAGGTTAGGCCCACACCTTTTCTGTTTCTTATCTTAAGTTTTAAAAGTTATTACAGTAATTTGATTTAGTTTTAACTAAGTATATTTTACTGACTTCATTGTTCACGTTCAGTAACTGGTCGACATTAATTAACAATCGACGCTTTTAAGATATTTTACCCAAATTTACCCTATCTTTCTTAAAAACCAACAAAAGTTACAATTGACTTGTTTGAGGTGACGCAATTCCTTCTAGCTTTCACTCCCTCATTTCCTTCAAGAAATGCACCGATTGGTGTTTTGTTCCCACGTGACATTGACTCACTAATCAGGCTCGAGAAGGAATTTACCTTCATTCAGCATTGAAAGCAAGACTTGAAACATGACCATAAAGTCGATTTAATAATAAACCAATAAAATAATTTAATTCAACATATAAAATCAAATAAAATCCACAAAACCACCCGAAATCTACACAAAACAAGAAGTTCTTAAAGAACTAAAATAGCCTACTTTCCTGTTACTTAAATACTTACTGAAATTTTAATCGGGAAACAACTAGGTTCATAACAGTAAATATCATCAACAATCGTTTCTACACTAGATTTACACACATTAGGAAAAAAAATCGCTAAACACAGCATCCAGCTATAATTTAAACTTCTAAAAGCCAAAATCAACTATTTTCCTTAATATTCTTTCACAAATAACTTAATATTATTTATCGTCTGCTCGATTCATTTGTAGTTCAAAGAATAATTAAATATTTATTAATAACAAAAATAATGAAACTACTCCAAACTGCATTAAAAAAAATAAATGTAAATTAAAACTAAGCAGAATTATATGCCAAAAATATGCCTTGCCGCTTTCTTGGTAAACAATTAATGAACAATCAAAGAATCACATTGTGCTACATTTTATGACGTAATCCCAAAATGATTCATGAAAAAATAATTTTGCTTCAAATGTTTTTAAATAAAGTTTCTCATAGCATTGTTGATTTGGCAACAGTGATTTAAATGACTCAAAATTAAATTTCAATGCTAATTCAAAGGGAAATTCGCCGACAGATAGTGGATTTATGACCGTCCGGACGTACAGACAGGCGGACAAAAAGTATGAAAGTTAGGTCTCTGAGGTCATAGCTTTCTAACAAAAAAAGAATTTTTAAGATCCGAACGATAGAACCGATTTTGGAAGGGGGGTACGGACAGACAGACGGACATCGACCGCATGTCAATACCTACTTTTTCATTTTTTTTAATTCTTTCGAATTAAAAAAAGAAAAGTAGGCTAAAAAATCCATTCCTGATTTTTCACACCATTAAAAACATTTTGTGAATTACCGTCTGCAGAAAGAACCATTGCCATAGCAAAGTAACTTAATATTTCTATTAACTTACAAAGTAATCCCTCGGTTATGTGCACTTGGGGAATTGGTAGGGGAAAATAAAGGGATTTTCTTACTTCCTTTAATTAAGGACCCTAATATGGGCGAGTTTTCACAACTTTTAATTACGGGGCTGCCCGGACTGTCACGTCAGTATAATTGTTTAATGAGAAGCCACAGTGCCCGGAAATTGCCCTGATATATAAGGGTGTTCAACCGATGAGATGTTAATCATAAAAACAATTTTTTATTTTTTATTGTTATATCGTTAAAAAAAACAGTTTTTTAATCTTTGAAAAATAACACGATTAATGAAAAATAATCAGTTATTAATAAATTAACAATTGATACTAGGTTAATATTTCAATTATTTTGGCTCATTTTAAAAATGAAAACTTTTTTAAACTGCTAGAAAAAATTCCTTTATAGAACGAACAATTGTAATTCTAGGTCCTTCTGGAATTACATTTGTTTTGAACAATACAATATTTTCTTATCTTGCTGAAACGAATGATAGATACAAACTTTTCTTTCATTAGAACTAATAAGCTTTTCTCTGTTCTTGAATCACGTTTATTCGCCGTCTCACAATTTTGCTTTATTTCTCCACACATAAGACAAAATGTCATCTAATCTGAAGTTTTCCAACAGCTCTAACGTTTTGTTACTGCTTTGCATATTTGAAATTTAATCGAATTAAAATCGGACTAAAAACAAGTTGAAAGTAAAGAACTCTAAAATAAGAAAAAGAGCAGACGTAAAACCCCCGCTCATTTTGAGAGTAAAATCCACACAACATATGAAATTGCACAAAGGAAAAATGAAAATAGGAGAGTTACATCATCTGAAACAACCTCATTTCTTAAGCAATCGTTAAAATTAATTTATTTGCCTCTTTTAACCCAATTATAGCCATTCTGATTAATAAATAATTCTCCAGTTATCTATTAATTTTTAGTCTAGAACTACATCGTAGTTGTTCTTTAACTTTAACTTATATTTTCCGAAATCTACGACTGTTCGTTGTCAGGGTGGTATGCCGTTTAATTTAAATAAGAAATTTTTGGGAATGTCTTGGAAGATGCGAGTTCCTCTAAAGAATTGAAAGATTTTCACATAGCGTCAGAAATTTGATAAAGTCCTATTTTTAATTTGGGGGCAATTAATTTTAGTAAGAATTGTTTATTACTTGAGAGAAGATTTGAAAAATTCCAGAGACGATTTGAAAAATTCCGGAGACGATTGGAACAATTCCATTTTGATTAAAAAATGTATTCTCTTTAAAGTTATCATTTGGAAGTAATGTATAATACAAATAAGTTTTATTTAAAGTTAAATTGTAGTTTATATTCTCAATTATGATTTTATAAAAACTAAGTATTTGGAATGTTTGGTTACAATGGCCGAAATAGATTTTCCTAATTTTATTGTGAAAAATCTCAAAAAAGTCCTACAAAAAATCAAATCAATAATTTTCCTGTTACTTTAATGCACAAACGTTATGGAATTAGCAGGTGAATGGAAAAAAGTACAAAAGATAGGTGTCTGACGTCATACCTTCAATAAAATAATTATCTTGAAAATCGGACGGGGAGAAAGGAAATTGAAAAGGAGATGGACGGACAGTTAAAAAGGCAAAAGACAGACTGATAGACGAAATGTATGATAGAAAGGTCTCCGATTTCATACTTATAACCATTTTTTTAAAAATAAGACGATAAGAATGGAATTAGTAGGGGTATTGGTACACACAGATAGTGGGCAGACGGACGGACGGACGGACGGAAATCTCCACCACGACCTAAATCAACTTTCAATGTTTAAGATACTTTCCTTCTTTTAATTAGAAAGAATTAAAAAAAAGTATGGAAAAGTAGGTACTGACATGCTGAGGATGTCCCTCTGTCGGTCCGTCCTTATGGACATTATATTTATTTATATACATTTTGTTCGTCTTTCTTGACGTTTTTTGCAAAGAATTTCAGTAAGCATTCAAGCAATAAAATTCATAGGCTATTTGAGTTCTTTTAGAGCTTTTGTTTTATGCTTTGAATTAAAATAGAAAGTAGATTAAATTTAGTTGAAAATTCATTACGCAATATCGATACATAATTTGGACAAAATGAACCTATATATAAGCAGCTAGAAGTTGAAAAACCATATTACTATACACTCTTAAAACAAACGAGCGGTTTTAACTCAGTCTGAGTTAATTTCCACTCCTTTCCGGTGCCGAAAATGCATTTCCCCTATAGGAGTGGATTTCACTCTTTTGTTTTAAGAGTGTATATCTCTACAACCTAGAGTTTCATGAAAATTCTCATAATAAAGCATTGACCTTTTCTACAATAAACAACCGTCTTTTTGTTACGAATGAATAAACTTATCTACGTATAATGCCATTCTTTATATTGTTAGGTATATCATACACAAACATGACGTTGTGTATTCTTATGATACGTAAACCAAATCCATCATGGTCAGAGTCCTTTCTTTGACTCTTCAGGGCAAGTTTCCTGAGAATTAATGTGGAAATTGATTGATGATTATTGCTTGGTAATTGAGACGCGGGTTTTATGTGGAAAAAGGAAAAAGGCTTTTCTATTAGTACAAACAAAGTTTAGATGTACGGAAATGGGATAATGTCCGAGATAATGGATTTGATCAGGACATCTATGTCTTTGGATAGTAGTTTACTCTATGATAAGTACTAAACATAACTAATTTAAAACTAATATAATAACTTTTCAGTCAGAGTTAAGTTTTTCTTCAAAATTAAACTATTTATCAAAGTTTGAAACAAAATTAAATTACGACTAATCTTTGTTAAAACAAGTATTGAAGAGCTTAACGGAACAACGTGCTAAGTGACATTTTTGAAAAACTTGAGATTTTTGTGTCAATGAACATGTCATTCTCTTCTTTGAAGATAACAAGAGTTTTCCTCTTTTTCATAAACTTTCAGTTTAGTATATTTCGTACTGTTTGTAAGTGCCGTTTTTAACGTATCTGCAAGTGCAAATGAAAAACTTTGAAGATCATTTTCCCGTTTTCACCTTTTTGTCACTTAGCACGTTCTTCCACTAAGCTCTTTTATTATGAAAAATAGTACTTTTAGAAACGTTTCTTAAAATAACAGAGTTTCTTAAAATATGTATAGCGCTTAAGAAAATGTCTTTCTTACACATTAATTACGCGCACAATTAACAACACAATAACTTTTTCAGTCATAGTTTAATTTTGCTTCAACTAAAACAAGTATTGGAAAAATAGTACTTTTAGGATTTGGCGTTTTTTAAAATATGTATTTAGTGCTTCGAAAAATATGTTTTTCCAACGCATTAGCCATATTTTTCTAGTGTTCCTAGTTTTGCATAAATTATTTTAAGAACTAAAAAGAGTACGCGTATCTGAGAGATACACTCTTAACATAAATGTCATACCAGAGCTCCATTTGGACAGCTAAAGGGTCATTTCAAAATGGTTATTTATTATTCGCTTACTTATCTCAATTTAAATTTGAACTTGACTACTTGGCGAGGAAATACGAGAAAATCATGGCATTCTATTGTGCAAATTGCCAAAAGTCACACTACTTCTAACAAGAAAGGATTATAAAAAGTGACGAAACTCGCTTTGGCGATTGAAATATCTCTAAAGTAGATTGTGGATTCTTTATGGGAGTGCATGCCTGTAAAAAAAAATCACTTATAAAATAACGGGCAGGGAACGACAGCAGAGATTCCAGTCACACCCCATTAAAAAACACAAATGATCATCATTTCCTATAGCTAATAGATGAACTAAAACTGCAATAATACTAGAACTAATATATATATATATATATATATATATATATATATATATATATATATATAATATATATATATATATATAAATATATATATATATATATATATAATATATATATATATATATATATATATATATATTATATATATATAATATATATATATTAATATATATATATATAATATATTATATATATAATATATATATATATATATTATATATAATAATATATAATATATATATATACTACATATATATATATATATATATATATAGTGAGGAAATTATCATAACATAGTGTAAATTAAAAAAAATTCTCTTATTAACCCATTAATGACAATTTCGTGAATACAATTAACACCTTTAATTCCGATAAAAATTTCTTTTCCGGTAACTAAATTTTTCATACAAAGTTTGCTCAGAACTATGGTCTTCATTTGCCTTATATTTTGTTTATTTAGATAAATTTAAGCAGAAAGCCTATTTTCGCTTGGCCATTTTTTATTGCCACTTGTCATTAATGGGTGAAATAATATTATCAGAACCTCATTTAAATCGAAATAAAAGTATTATAAGTTCGATTAAAGTTTGCTTCGCTTTATAAATAACTTAACTACAAATACGTGATTTTGTAAGAAATACGAATTATATCTTAGTTGAAATTATTTTCATTATTAGTAATATACATTAATAGTTATTAAGAGAAAAAATAACAGTTATTCCTCTTAATAGTTAAAAGAGAAATTGCTTATCAGTTACCCGTCGGCCCCTCATGCTCATATTCTCTAAAATGTGATGGATAAAGTATGGTTATCTAAATCTAAGTGAATAGAAAAAAAGTATCAATTTGGATTTAAGAATGAAGAAAGAATTTTCACAATAATTTTAATAAATAACAATGAAGTCTTGTTTCCCCCCTCTAAATTACCATTGTTTGGAAAATAATACGGGGGGAGGCAAATGAGGTTATTTTAATTTTATTTTTTTACATTATGCAATATCGATAAATTTTTATGACTTTTTAACAGCTTTGTGTAGTACAAGATATTAAAGAACTTAATTAAAAACACATGAAAACAAAGGTGCGTTAATCAGAATTGGCTCTCTTATCTTTTTTCCCCTTATTTTAGAAGAGTTACAAATATTTGTTTAAAAGAATCAGTGAATGTGTGTATTTGTCATGACCGAAAATACCGCCCCTATTAAATTGCCGCCTGATGCGGCCGCCTCTCTGCATCATAGCACCACACGGCCCTGGTTGTTACGACTCTATTTACTTAGGAAGAGCCAAAATCTAGGAACTCTAGTCGCCGTACTAAAGCGCTCAAACTACGACCCACAGCAAGATACATCTCCTTTGCGTCAATCCTACAGCCGGTTCAATCCGGTTCCATCCTGCGTGCATGCAATTACACCCTCATTCCAAATGCCGCGATTCTAATTCGCAACTAAATGGTGCAAATCGCCGGGATTGCGATTGAATTAGTGTCCATCTGACACGAGGAAATCCCTCGCATGTCCGCCTGTCCGTAGTGCAGTTTGTAGCAATCAAGGGTTCCGTATTGGCTGGAATAGTTAGGAATGTAGGAAACGGCTATAATTCGTATTTAGTATGTTGTGGAATGGGCCAAGCGCGAAATGTATTGCCCTTCTAATTGCCCAATAAATGTATGCAGTTGTGTTTTGGGGAAGAATTTAACTAGGATTGATGAAACTAATTTTAATGGTTTGATTGTTGGACGGGCGGGAACTAATTGCTATTGAAATATAAGTAATAAAAAACGAAAAAGAATTAGAAAAAGTTTATATAAACTCTTTTTTATGAGTGCATCTATTTTATTTCATATTTTTAAAGAGGACTATTAAAACACATATTTGCTTGGTAGCCTTCTGAAAGGTACTAAAGTGCACTGTAAAAAAATTCTGTAAAAGTACGGCACATTTTGTGGTTATTTTTTTACACCACAGTGATATTATTTTACAGCGAAGTAATGTTGTCACGACCCACATAGTCACAAGAACTACTTACTATGATAGGGTTAAAACATAGAAGATAGATAAATCCAATTACTGCAAGTGAAGCAAACGTTTTGCCGGTACACATACTTTTCGTAAGATGTAAATTCATAGCACAGGGTGCTGGCAGCACTTTTACCATCACACTGTGATGGTAAATTAAAGGAATATTTTTACAATGTATGACCAGTCTTTACTGAAGCAAAAAAAAAAAATGTTTTTTTTATGGAACCTTTAATAAAATAAAAACGACTTCTTAAATAAATTTCCCATATATTGAAGTCTTCACGGAAAACTTTTTCCAATATTCCTCCTCCTCCCCTAGCAAAACCATGGTTTTAATATCAGCGAAAGTCTGATTTCCACTGAATTTGTTGCCATTCAAGAAGTCAATTTATTATATAGCCTATATGTATTTTTTTCAGAATAAATAGCATTTTATATTGAAACGAGATATTTATAATGCATTTGCTGTATTAAGAAAGTTTTTTTGTTGCTATTTTTACGTTTATATGAAAAGTATGTTTCCGAAAAACGGAAAAATTACATTTTATTTTATAAGTTTTCCCGTATTTCCGCCATGTTTAATCAAAATGTCATATACGTCGTTTCGAGACTATCATCAAATACTAATTAATTGGGATCAATAATATTATAAATTTTAATTTTATTCATTTCAATGAATCGGAAACGCTCATTAGTACCAATTGCAGTATGACACAATAATCATTTAACTTGAAGCCAATCTACGATTCTAATTCTTTCCCACATCGATGAATTCCTCCCATTCATTTCTCCATACCACTAACAGTCATTGTTCCATAAATAACAAACGACAATTTACGACTGTCACTTAAAAAAAAACACGCTTAACTGACAACCCACACGCATAATCTAAAACCACCATAGAGTTAAGAAGAATATGGAGATGCTTGGCGTGAAACAAAGTGAAGCCGTCAGAAAGTCGCCAAGTAACCCTAGTAAGCCAAATCAAACCAACGTTCGTTCAATGGATAACTCTCGAGATCGGAAGGTCCCGCGATCGAGTCCTGGTACCACTGAAGACCCACTGAGTATATGCAGAGTACGTGCTCGTTAAATCTGTTGGGTCCGAAAGTCCTGTGGTTGGTCATTGCGCAATTTACCACGGGTACAGGTCAGTAGAGACTATTTCCCTCCCTTTCAGGGACATGTCTAAATAGTAGAGGTGGCGATAGAAGGCAGCATCTATCTTGTATGTGTGTGTCTGTGTATGTCGTGTCCGTCCTTCTATACGAAGGTTTATAAACGGGTCTTTGTGACCAAGCACACAAGCCCGAAAATATATGTCTACCAACCAATCAATGGATAACACATTATTTTATTCGTTAATCTTCTGAGGGATTAGCAAATTGGCTGAAGTGTAAACTTGTTTTCATCGCATGAGTTAAAAATTTATAATTTTAACTGAAAATTTAGTTTCTTTAAGTTTTATAAAGGTTTATTTCCTTAGCAGATGATGATGGCCTATCCGTAGTTTAAAATTTTAAATTTAATTTAATTAAAAAATATATAAATTTTAAAGTGACGGGATTTATGCGTTTGTATCCCTCGGAGGGTTAAAAGGCGTTGATAAAAATCGGAAACTGACTGTTTGAGCAGTTGTAGGCTGCAGCACGAGATCTGAATTTACACAAGATGATAGTAATTTTCTTCCCAGATTAGAAAAATTAGTTAGTTTTTATTAGAGAGTCAGAAATCACCAATTCGATGCAGTAAGCCTATACAAACTCCATTGTAAAATAGCGCCAAATAGTTCGCCGAGAGCGTTCGTTTGGGCTTACTACAGGGCGATAGATGACTTCTCTTGGGAAACGGGTTTTTGTATTGGTTTTTGCCAGGCAGCATCGCCATCTTTTTCTTAACGCTATGCAAACCACTGTTTCGAGGCTACACTCACGCATCGTGCGTAAATCATTTTAGTCTGTATGTCCGTCCGTAGCGCCGCTTTTATATTAGCCATAAATAACCGTATTTGCGTCGGCCATGACACCTATAAAAATGGCGGCGCCATTTTCTGGAAGTTTTCGAACAACACTAAATCATTGTCGTATTTGAATAACTGTTGACCGGTCTTCCGTAGGTCTGGTTTTCAGAAGGAGGGTTTTAGGATGAATATTTTTTTTTGGCAGTTCTATTTTCAAATTTATTCGGTAGGTTTGTCGGTTCAGTGGTTTTATGGTTGAAAATAGATATGTACGATAATGTATCTTTTATATTTTCATTTATCTAATGTGAAATATAGTTGTGGAGTATTTTGGGATGGTGTCGGAAAACCGAAATGGGGATTTTGTGCTTTCTATATTACGTTTTGTTGGGTGCTGATACTGAAAAAGTGTTTCTAAAAAAATGTGCCGTCTGTCATTCTGTCTGAAACCGCTCTACAAGTTGAACTAAAAGAGTAACAGACTTTAAATTTCGCTACACGAGTTTCTAGTACCTGTCGGACGCCATAATAACGTTTTCGAGAAAAATCGATGCGCAAAGGGTAGCTGAAACCGAACTTATTAGTTTTAAAAGTTATTTGAATTATACCTTATACAGTCCCTAGAAAAATTATTAGACGCACTGCACGATTTCATGTAAAATATTAATTACCTGGTGATATTGTGCAGTTTTATTATTTCAAATTGATTTGTTTTTTATTTTTATATTATCCAATCAATTGCCGATTTATTTGACATAAATAAAACAGCATTAATTTAGAAAAGCATAAATTTATTAAGTTTTAAAGAAAAGTGAAATTAATGTTAGCAAAAGTCAATATTTAGTTGAGCCACCTTTAGCCGCTATCAAAGCTTTAATTCTGCGCGGCATGCTATCAATGCAAGACTGTACTGTCTCCTGCATTTGAGGATAATTCCACACATAAATAATCTCATAATAAATAATTATATAAATTAATCTTAATCATAAATAATTATATAAATTAATCTTAATCATAATTAATCATAATTATCCTAAAATAAATACAAATATGAGTCTACAACAATTCTTTTAAATAAAAATCAATAATATTGTAGTTTAAATATACCATTATTGCATGAAAACTCTTAAAAAACATAAAATTACTAAAAAAATAACAGTGCGTCTAATAATTTGTCCAGGGACTGTAGGGTATATATTTACCTTTAGATGTATTTATTTATTGAGTGGCAATTGAAAGTCGTTTGGCGTGACATCCCCCTTTAAAGAATTGTAGGTCAGTCAGGTCAAAGGTTGTCAGTTTGAGACCCTTTCACAGCACTAAATGGTTAAACACATTGCAATCCTAGGAAAAGACCATATTTCCATGGGTCCTTTCCAAACAACTCAAACCAAATAGAGCGAAAAATACTTTTTATTCCTCCCCAGATAATCGTTTGGTAAAACCATGCTGCCATTACCTTTGTGGCAATATCGCTCCCTCATGGGACCTTCGGCTATCGATGGAGCTCTCTGAGGGGCGTTGCCTGTATTCTCTTTGCTGTCGATGATAAGGTTCGAATGGTGTTGCTAAAAACATGGAGACAGGACACTGTACGTTTTTGTGGGCAAAAGCGTTTGAGTATATTAGAGTTATATACTTTTTTTTATCCTCTTCACTCAACAGGTCAAAATAGGAGAACTGTAGCTCTAGTGCGACGATAATTCAAAGTAGCACTAAGCATGTGAACCTTTGCATAATTTGCTTCACAAATTCAGTTTTTTTTCATACTAAGTTTCATACCATAAACTAGATTGTTCAAGATTCTCAAAAATATCGATAACGAAGTATATCGATTAGTTGTATAAAAATTTGAAAAATCTGAACGTGACAAAAAATTAAACTCCTTAATATTTCTTAAATTTCGTTCAAAGTACATAAGAAAAAGTCATCGCACTTTAGTTCATAGACCAAAAGAAGGTAAAAATCGCAGGTTATGTGTAATTCATGATTAAAACCCTTAATTGATAACCATACATTTGGTGTAAATAATCAAATTGAATTCCTCATTCGAAAGATATTAAAAATTAATACCCAAATAGGTAACACATTGTGTGAATATGATATAGTTTTGACACCCTTAAAATAGGATTCATAACTCCCTACTATCTCGTTAATATCATTGTAGTAATGGCTTATTTAAGTAGTTTAACTAGTAATAATTAAAATGTGGATTTTATAATAATACATTATTATCCATCAGCAAAATAAATACAGTTTAATGTAAATAAAATTAATTAAATAAGTATAAATAATATTAATTTAATTAAATAAGTTTTCTTGAAACAATTTAGTTTTTTTGTATTTTTATGTTTTTAACATTTAACCCTTTCAGTCCCAGTGATGCCATTTGGCATCATCATGTTTCTGATCATAATTAAAAAAAAATAATAGGGCTGATATCTATTGGGATTAATAAAAATTATTTTTTATAGAAAAAAAATTATGTGCTTTTTGATATCATAAATGGCAATAGACGATCAGAAAAAAATTTCGAAAACGATTATGCCAAATTGTCATTGGGACTGAAAGGGTAAAATAATTTTTATAATTTAGAGATTTTGAAAAGTACCTAGGGCTACAAAAAATCGATCGTCGAAGGACCGCATGCGGGACTTAGTTTGCCAATGTAGGGCCTAACCATTTTTTTCTAAAAGTAACTGATTTTCATTATTAGCTAACCCGACTGATCGCTACTAACCCACAAAGCACTAAATTGCCTTGGCAGGTAAAGAGAAATTTTTACCAACTCTCCAAAATTACAAACTGTCGAGACTCAGTACGTATTAGTACATGGTAATATTTAGTGACTCTATTTTGTACTGAGACCTCCTAACAGCACTAGCAGATCCAGTGCAACGTCAATCCAAACCAATAAAACTGCTCCACTCGCAAGCCCTGTCCAAAAGGTCAACAAAGAGGCCCATCTTTTCCAATCATCTCTTCTCCTCCGACACTAAACTTTGAAGGAGCATCTCTCTCTCGAAATATGCCGCTTCATTTATTGCGGGGCTTCAAACGACTTTCCTCTCGCTCTGCTGTTATGAGGGATTTTCCCTAATAAAACTGGGACAGAGGGGTGGTCGATCCTACTGTGGATTTTAAGGGGAGTGCAATTTGGCGAAATGTCGAGAAGTAGTTTAGTTTGAATTATCGTCGCACTAGAGCTACACGAGGGCTATTGGCGACGGGCGTCGTATTTTAGAACCACAGTCAAGTGACGAGCCGACACCTGAGTAGGCACCCAACGCAATCGTTAAGGGCGACATCGTACGCAGCGTTAGGACTTTAAAGGATATTTAACGTGCACTCCCTCTACACGGGGTATTATTCGTCGGACATTTTTGGCTGCACGGGCCGTTTATAGGCCGGCAGTTATTTTGGCGATGCCCGGATCCGAACCTGGGACCTTTCGCATGCTAGGCGAATGCCTAACCGACTGGGCTCCCCAGCCCCTGCAAAATGTCGCATAAGTAGCGCTAACTGCACTAACTAAAGTAGTGTTAATTGGTAACACTACTTTAGTAACCTTTAAAAAAGCGACATGTTTCACGTACATGGAGATACGAATGCTAAAACAAAATTGATCAGTTACTCCAAAATTTAAAAGTAACTCCTTCACCAATTTCAAGGACTTATGTGGAAAAATATTTTTCATTTAAATTGTCCACAACCCTGTGCGCGAATATAAACCCATTAACGATGGCTTTATAAATACCATTAACACCTTCATTTCCAAATAAAAACGTTTACTTTTAGGTTTATTAAATTCGTTTTTCATGTACATTTTTCCTACATAAATTGTTCAGGACTATGGACTTCTTTTGTGTTATATTTTGTTTGTTTAGTTAAACGGAAGCAGAAAGCTGATTTTCACGCGTCAAATTTTCTTCCAACCGTTGTGAATGGGTTAAGATGTGTATACATATTTTTTTGATGAAAATTTTTGTCATTAATGTATGAAAAAGTGAAAAAAATACACATATTTTTGTTTATCCGACCCAATAAATTTATATATCAATAACATACCTTATTCCATGCACATTTTTACGAACTACGTATATGCCAATGCAAGATTTTTTTTAGCCCCACTAAAGCTGAAGCTTTCTAAGGTTTTCTCTGACATCTCCTTTCACACATTATGTCAACGAAACGTTATCGGAATTTTTTCTAAGCAGCGTGTTGGTCGAGGCAGACGCTTCGATTACGATGCTTACGAAATCCAAACTTCAAGACAATAATCATAAAAAATACATTTTCGAAACATGCAAGGTAATAGATAATTACATTTAACTCTTTGATCATATGCAAATAAATTAAAACCTGTAGTTGGTTTAATCTTTAAACACTCGTCCCCCGCCAAATATCTCTGGATCGAAGTCTTTATAGAAAGAGTGTTTATTGCGTATGGGGATGCGTTTTACTGCTCGAGCTGTTGGTTCGAAAGAGTTTGTGACCACTCTTACGAGGTTTATTTAGTTTTCCTGTTCTGATGGAAATTTGGTTTTTAGTGTTCGGCCAAAATTATTATTTTCTGTTGGTTAAAGAGAAATTGTGATGAGAGAATTCTTAGAATTACATGAGTCGAGGTAAAAATTTCGTCAATACAGCCTTGTTTTGTCAATGTTAGCCAATATTTCCCACTAGACAGAAAAAATTTACCCCTTTTCGGTCAAAGAGGCCTAAACTCCACATTTAAAACAATTTTTTCATAAGTTTATTAAAATAAACCAAATATAAGCCAAATGAAGACTATAATGCAGGACAATTTATGCAGAACAAATTCAGTAACACAAAAAAAAACGAAATTTAAAATTTAAATGTAATGGTACTATTCGGCAATGAAGGTGTTAGTTGTATTAACAAATGAGGTAATAATGGGTATTAACAATGAAAGTGTTAGAAGTAATAATGGGTATTAACAATGAAGGTGTTAGAGGTAATAATGGGTATTAACAATGAAGGTGTGAGAGGTAATAATGGGTATTAACAATGAAGGTGTGAGAGGTAATAATGGGTATTAACAATGAAGGTGTGAGAGGTAATAATGGGTATTAACAATGAAGGTGTGAGAGGTAATAATGGGTATTAACAATGAAGGTGTGAGAGGTAATAATGGGTATTAACAATGAGGTGTTAGAGGTAATAATGGGTTAAACACTCTGAAAATGGAAGTAAGAGAAATTGAAGCTTTCTAATTATGTGCGTAATATTTTTTATTATAATATATAGACCTTAAAGTTAAAGTAATTTTATTTAAATAAATGATTATTGTTTGGCATTTAAAATAAATGGAATTTTATGTTAAAAATATTCATTAAATTTGAAATTAAAACAGGGCTTTTACTTTAAAATAGTTTTCATCGTCACTGAATAAGGATTCCTCTCCGTTACATAAACTTCCAAACTCGAATTGTAAAGACCCTACACATCATATGACGCTTCATAGTTTTAAAGTTTATGACTTATGATTTACTTTACTTATAAATTACCTATTAAATTAATTGTTATCATTCCTTTATTCCGAAGTGTTAATATTACAAAAAAAATAGTAAACTTTTTTTTGAACCAATCGTAAATGTTCGTAGTAAATATTTAAAAAGGAAAATCGTCTTTTCAAGTAGTTCATATGTAAAATATATTTCATTCAACATTACAATCCCACCCCTTTCTAACACAGCATAAAAAGCATATTTTTAGATAACCCGAAACAAATTTGACATAGCATATATGAAAACACACACAAAAAAGTAGAAATCCTACAAAAACTTACCCGTTCCAAAACCTGTCAGAGACGAAAAAAATCCCTCACAAAACATCATACCATTCCTTTTTCCCCATCCATAAATCGAGGAAGGAAAAAAAAATCTTACGCCAAACGGTTATCGACAAAACAGCCCCAAGAATCATTTTCTTTTCACAACAGTTTCTCGGGTCTTCCCTCATTCTCACATAGATATGCATATACGGAGTTTATACGAGTTTTATCAGCGCTGTTTCGGATTGTAAAGCAGCCGCTAGGAGGGGAGTACTGCTGGGATGGCATGGAGTTAAGAAGAAGGTGGAGACGCTGACGGGCGAAAACCGATGCAAATACTGGTTTGCCAAGTGAGGCCACCGATTGCTTTGTAGTAAGCCCAAACAAACTCTCTCTGCGAAGTGTTTGGCGCTATTCTACAGTGGATTTTGTATGGGCTTACTACATCGTCTTGGCGATTTTCTACTCTTTAATAAAAACTATAATTACAACTCATTTTCTCGGGAACTGAAGAGTGACAGGAAAATGCTACATCAAATGACTACCATCACCGGACATACGCGCTCACTTACATTCGTTCAGGAACAAAAGTTTGTACCCTGTGTGCCTCAAATGCAAGACCAACCAATCTTCTCTGGACCACCTACTTACCTACTCCTGTTTGGATTTGCAGAAGAGTGACCTTCTTAAAAACCCTGAGCAGGTTCGAGACTTTTTGTGGGCGAACGGTCTTTTGGTCTAAACCAAGTGAAATTAGAAGCAACATCTCATTTTTCTTACTGGGATGGGAAGCACATTCGCTTAAGGCTTTTGCCTTGCATGCGGAAGGGTGTCCGGGCATCGCCAAACTAACTGCCAACCTATAAACGGCACGTGCAGTCAAAAGTCAAATAATGTGCCGACAAACAAGTGCGACGTGCGAATTTGTTTCTTTTTTTGTGTTTGTAAATTTACATCATATACTTTTTTTATGTTCGCCAATATGGTCCTTGTGACTCTTGGTGTTCTGTCTACTGTATTATTACTTTTGTATTTGTTTTTTCCTTAAATTAATGTCTGTTATTTTTTGTGCAATAAAAATTATTATTATTATTATTATTATTATAATTCCAACTAACCTCACTATTTGTCTTACCTGTGGAGAAAATTATGCCATCTTGTATAAATTCAGATCTCTTACAGCCTACAACTATGCAAACAATCATTTTTTGATTTTTGATTAACTCTTTTTAAGGAATAAAATGATGCGTTTCAGCATGAACTAACATTGAGTGAGCTGTTCGTTTGGCCATACTAGGGTTACTTGGCGACTTTCTGACGGCTTCACTTTGTTCCTCGCCAAGCATCTCCACCTTCTTCTCAACTCTATATGTATGGAAGTCTAGGCGGGGGATGTATACTTATCGTGCCAATTTTGGCTGACATCCATGCATTTTTATGTGGCAGTTTTGGTGTGTTGGTCAAAGATTTGATGTCTATTGAACGTCGTATGTAAAAGGGAATAATGAAACGGGGTGTTTTTGATTTGGTTTTTTGGATTTAGGAATATGAAATGGTGATAAATGTTTATTTTGAATAATAACTATGGTTATTTTATTCAAGGCATGTAGCATAAAATTGAATAACAAATTTCATAATAAAAATAAATGCTGTTTTAATTCATTTTCTTTACAATCATCTTTATCGTGCATGTAACCTAATAAATTTAATTTAATAATTTTTATCATGTATGTAACCTAATAAATTTAATTTAACAATGTTTTTAAAGACTTAGAGTGTCTAAATGCGTAGGTTTTTTTTTATCCATTGGTGGCGTTTTAACTCCTGAATTGGGAACGGTTAACATAGATATGTTGAGTTATTCGAAAAATTATACCAATCAAGTTTGGGAACGAAACAGGTTTAGCGACAGTCTAACTAACTGGCAGGGACATCTGCTGCTGTGGACTCGTATGTATCTGATCTCGTAAACTGAAATGAGCACACTAGTACTAAGGACTGTCACGTCGATGAGTATATTTTATGTCGATGAGTATTTTTCTTTTAAGGCACTGTCTCTCTTTTAAATATATAAAATTGTATGATTTCTTACTTATTTGTCAAAGGAGTAATACTGATGGACTAATTAGTTAGTAGCAGTTTACTTCTTAAAGTAATAACCGTAAGAATAAAGCACTTACATATTCAATTTAACTCATACATATACTGTTTCTATGTGGTTTCATTTATATAATGAAATGAAGTTTTCAAATACGTTAAGGTTAAAAAAAGAGCAATTTCGAAATAGGGTGACGTATCATACATATTAATCAGTTTGAGCGGGTTTCGTAAAATACTATTATTATTTTAATGTATTACTTGTCTTGTAGTTGAAAAGTTGATCTTTGTAAAATATTTCATTACATATAGGTAAAGTAATTTAGAATTTTTCAAAGACTTGAGGAATTTAGACATTTATTATAAACAAAAATCTTTTATAGGAAAATCAACCCTGTTTTTACGGTAAAAGGGTTAAATATAAACTCTAAATACCATTCAGAACTTACTTAATATCATAAAAAAAGCTTTAAAACAAATTCATTTTTATAGGCTTAATAAATTAATTTCAGTCAGATATGCTTCAAAAAACGGTTGTAAATAACTGCCATTATAAAACGAATTCACGTAATCCGTAAGAAAAAGCCCATAAAAATGTAATTTACGAAATTGTGGCGGGCCTAAGAAATAGCCCCAGCCCTAAAAATATTTCGAAAGAAGCACTTTATAGAATTATAAAAATATAAATACCGAAATATATTGGTCGCCAAAGTGGCTTCTTAAACTACCATAAATTCAAATGAGCACACTTTCCGAAACTTGAGTAACTGTTTAGAGGGTGAATCTAGTGCTTTTCAGGATATTATAAATGACCGGTTTTAACAATGGATGGCGGCAAAATTGGTTTTCTGTCATAACTCTATTTTTCAAGTGGCGCCCGAACTCCATACAGAACGCTTTCTTTTCTTATTCCAGAGAGTTATTTATTCGAAACTGCCGTTTTAGAAGAGATAGCTTATTTTTCGACATACACTGAGTTGCGGAAATGAAGAACTGTACGGTCATTTTTCACCAGTTACTTCCAGTGATTGGGAATCTACGCTGCTAAAAATTTCGTGCTAGGTTTTTCTGGGAAAAAAATGGTTTCTAGTAGCGGAAACGGCTGTGCGGTGAAATATTTCGTCATATTTTTGGAATTCGGTTGAAACCATTTTTCAGGTTTTGGTTTTCAAAATCTGAAAAGTGGTTTAAACAGTGAATAAAGAGAACTACAGAAGAATAAACAGTGTATTAATTTATAATTCTGAAAAGTAGGGGGAAGGAGGCGGTGTTGCGGTAGGCTTTTTAAAGGTGATTAATTAATCAGAGTGGAATACTCTTAACTACCTCACACGTTAAATGGTATAGGTCTTGTTTACAAAAAAGGGGTTAAAAAGATGGGGTTAAAAAAGATGCGTGAAGTTCTATTCCGTCTTTCTTATTTCCCATCAGAACAGACATTCAGAACCCACCTCACTATACGCTTATACCCTTAATCTGATTGATAGTCCCAGACCTGACAACTGCCGCTCTAGTGCAACGTTAATTCAAACAACCTATCTTTCAACTCACTGGATTTAACTCGGTAACGCAGCCGTAGGGAGCCTAGTGGTCAGCGTGTCGGTCTCGAGATCGGAAGGTCTTGCAATCGAGTCCCGGTACCACTGAAGACCTGCCGAGTATATGCGGAGTACGAGCTCGTTAAATCTGTTGGGTCCGAAAGTCCTGTGGTCGGTCACTGCGCAGTTTGCCACGGGTACAAGTCCCTGGAGACTATTTTCCTCCAATTCAGGAACATGTCTAAATTGTGGAGGTGGCGATAGATGGAAGCACCTGTCTTGTATGTGTGTGTATGTCGTGTCCGTCCTTCTTGACGAAGGTTTATAAGCGGGTCTTTGTGAACAAGTACACAAGCCAGAAAATATGTCTACCAACCAAACTCGGTAACTGCTATTTTCCGGAATCCGGACACCAGGAGAAAATTGAATCTTTTCCAACTAGTGATTGTTATATATGTCAAGGAAATTTAGAAAGTAGTTAAAAGTATGTTATTTCCGAGGTAAAGCCGGATAGTTGGCATGTGCGTAGTCGAATACTGACAACAAAAGTAATCAACTTTTTTAACAAAATTGTTAAAATAAGAACGGATAATCCAAACAAGCGTTCTTCAAAACTCCCCAAAACAAACTCATCTCTTACCAAAACTGCATATTCCACAATTAATCATCGTACTTTTGTTGAAGAAAAGGTCCACTCCAGCCTCTACACAAGCTTCAAGTGACGCGAAAATAGAGGATTTTCGCATTGATTATAATATGGTAATTTCGTTATCCGAAATACGCCCGTTATGAGATTCATGAGAGTGCAGGGTAAACATGGTGAAAGTTTTTCTTGCATTTATTATTTTATCTCTTTAGGGGAAAAAGATCCGATGTGCCATGTTAAAACGTTGCATAATGGTCCTTTTTGTATTATAGTAGGGATTGTTAAAAGAATTGCGCTATCAATGGCATGAATTTATGTTGGTGTTTGAAAATGGGAGAGTTATCGTAGTGATTATGTTTAATGTTTTGTAGTGTTTAGGGACGTAAATCACTTTAACTTATTCTGTTTTCTATATAAGATCACAGATAACACAATTTGTTTATATATTAGTGCAGCTGAATTAGGCAGCATGTAAAAGTTATGCTACATGTAAAAGGATAGGGAATGTTTTAGATATTCAAAAGTTATTTAAAGTTCCATAACAAAACTTTTGGCTCCATGTCTGACCTCCCTGCTGGAACCTCAATGGGTATATTCAGAAAAACGTGACAGCACGAATGGAACAAAAGTATTGAGTGAAACTATTACTTTACCATATTTTTTTTTGTTTCAATATACGAATTGTGTTGAGGACTTACGAACATAAATTGGTGTTGTACATTTCAAAGTACCATAACATATATTTTTAGGCTTTAGTATAGCTATTTATCCGGACATAAAAGGGCAGATGCTAGCCTACATTTCGGAAGAAGAAATGTGTGAATTGAAAGTGTTAATGACAATCCCAAACTAGCTGTCAATGTGGTTAAACCAAATTCCGCAGTTGCGATGTTTTAAAAGGTTATAAATAAACTAATACTATCCAATTATTTATAGTGTATATTCCTAGAAAAACTCTTTAAACTATGCCCACGTGACTTAGGCAGTCATGTTTACCACTTAATGTTAGCCAATACTCAGTCAAATTCTATTCTGATCTTTGAACCTCGCTGGACACACAAGTGGGCATTTGCAAACGGCCCTCCAGGGCAGATGAAATAAGATTCACACCATGCATGCGAAAGTCCATCCCGGCTCCCTGGAGGACCTTTTAAGTTGCCGGACCTGACGAAATGACCGGCCACGCGTGAGAAACATTTTCGAACCTTTAATCCCTTCTCCGGATGACCAGACGATAAGTTTGATGGGAACTGAAGCGAAGTACGCACTCTCGAATGTGTCGCCTGCAGGCGGGAAGGGATTATTAGTGTGGAAGGGGTGGCAATGGTCCGGAACAGAATGGGATTGGATGGAGGTGTCTTCAGGGTGGATTTGAATGGGCCAATGGGAGAGTGTTAAGTGTTGCAAAGGTTACAGTGTGTATAATGAAAATGGGTAGATATTTTAGGATGTAATAATGATATATAAGTGATCAAAAAGGTCGATTAAAAAGAAAGCATGAATCTATTTTCAATTAAAAATAACTAAGTTAATGAAGACGTTTTGGCTATATTAGGTTAAGCTAGGTTGTACCGGCGGCTGTTTATTTCTAGCTTCCATGGTGATTTATCAAGCCAATTATGCATTGGAATGTAGAACCAAGTGACGAGGTCGTCATCTGAGAGGGCTTCCAAATTAAACGAAAATAACTATCGTGCGCTTGTTCAATTCCAGAGATTGAATGAGCAGTGTAATCAGAACAAATACAGATTAACGCACAACACAAATATCCATGACGTCAGGATTCAAACCTGAGACCTTCTGATTACCTGGACAGCTCCCTGGACATTCAGACCCCCAGTCAACCTCTGACATATATATCAAATAATCTTTGTATACATCAAATAATCTTTGGCGCTAAACTGTACAGTTTTAAAGTATTTTAAATAAAAAAAACTTTTCTTAATTAAATTAGGATGTGATGAACAGTTAATTTTTATTAAATAAAGATGCATGATTTGTCAATTATGGCTTTTATTTACCCAATTTCAAAATGCTTTTTTTACCAATTACTTTTCTTGTGCATTATCTGCCAACAAAATATCGATTGAGTATGCCTAAACAAAATACAATGTGGTTTTTTTTAAAAGTTTAAAGGTGATTAAATTATTACCTAAGTTTTTTTCATATACTTAAATAATCAAAATATAAAATGAATTTAGTTAGCTGAAAATTTTATTATTAACCTGCTAAAGTCTAAAATGATTTATATTAACAAACACATTACCCTTTTCCAGTTAAATAATTAAGAAGTCAAAAACTTTACCTTAATTATACCGTATTTTATAAAAAACTACTAAAATTAACGAAGAAAGAATTTAAAAAAAAACAGTTTCAATGTGCTATAAAATAGATTGTATACTTTTCTACAAACCTTAACTATAAATTCAAATTTTTTAGGCTACACAATTTTTTAGAAACAACGACATTAAAGCTTGGAAACTTCTTTGTTAAATTATTACGTAAATGAAACAATTTCGTCAAAAATTAAAAAAAAAAAATAGCACTTTATTTTCGATATTTTTTTATCGCAGTTTAAATTTTATTATAAGGTTACATCATTTTCTTGGAAAAAAAAATTGTCAGCCTTTTAATGAGGTTTTATTTCTTTTATATTATCCAGCGAAAAAAAAGTTGTTTAAGATTTTTGGCTAGCTTTATTTATTGAAAGTGCAAACATTTTGAAATCCTTGCAAGCTTTTTTTAGGTCATTTTCTAAGCTGTTAATTATCAGTAATAAATGAAATTATAAAAGCTATGCAAATGAAGTTTTTGGTGTCGACAATTTTTTTAATAAGAGGTGTTAGTAAAATAAAACTTAATGCGTTTTTTTTTTTGGAAGTAAAAAAAGATTATAGGCATTAAAAAGGTTTAATGTAATTAGTTTTTATGCATAAAACTGTAATGTAATAATAATAAGTTTAAAGAATGTTTATTTTTTATAATCTCGTCCAAAGAGTATCACCTCTTGAAATTAAGAGTGTTGTGTAAAAATCAGGCTTTTAAGAGACCAGTTTGTGTAAAAGTATTTTTAGGCACAAGTGGGAAAAAATAGTTTTTTTCCACTGTTATCACCTTCTATTTTCACTTGAAAATATGAAAAAACTTATCAAGCACAAGAAAAATTACATTTTTCAACTTTGGGAAACTGTTAAAAACTGGCATCCAATGTTAAGAATATATTTGGCGATTGTGATTATAAAAATATTATGTATTCTGCATAAATTAAAAATTTTAAAACTCGAAGAAATTATTCCCTCACTTTAAAAATTCTACTTTACACAATTGGGGAATAGATAACTATTTTATCCTTATTTATAAATTTTTATGAAAACGATGCATTAACAAATTATTGAATTTTTTTTTATCTTTATGATTTTTTTCAATTTCAAATCCTTTTCATGCCAAAAATACGATCTCATTATCCAAGAAAATGTAATTAAAAATATTAAATACGTTTTAAACTGTAAATAAAATTTTATTGAATAAGATATTTTCGGTGATATATACTAAAGTGACCGACCATTTCATGAATCTTTGGTTCAGCGAAGTATTTCAATAGATAGTAAAGCCCAAAATCGTCACTTCTTTTAATTTCTAAACGTATATATAATAGAAAACAATGAACTATACTACATCATTCCGTACAACATAAAACGTTCAAGTTAACTAGACAAAATAAAACAATGCGAAACAATACATTAATGCAAATAGATGCAGATCGCCAGAGACTTAAGATCCATTCTCTATTTGAATAAAAGACAAATAGACGTTTGCTTCACGTCTCATGAAGAAGCAACCGCTCCCATAAAAAGCGACAGACACGGGAAATGAATGGAACCGGACGGTTTGTCTGACCACCCGTGACCCGTCCGCGTGAGAGCCGGAAAAGAGAGATGTAAATGAAAAACACATTGTTTCTTATGATATGAAGAGTGTATTTGCAAAACTCAAAGCATAACTAAGATATAGGGTCCGGCCCGTTCATTGGCGACTTCGTTTAATTGAATTTACCATTATCAACTGTCGCCAATGACCGGACCAGACCTTATATCTATGCTTCGGAAAATATGGGATTTGCAACTACACCCTTCCTCTCTTATGTCTTCAGCAAATAAGTTACCCAAGTTACCCGGGCTGGGGAGCCCAGTCGGTTAGGCATTCGCCTAGCATGCGGAAGGTCCCAGGTTCGGGTCCAGGCATCGCCAAAATAACTGCCGACCTATAAACGGCCCGTGCAGCCAAAAATGTCCGACGATATACCCCGTGTGGCGGAGTGCACGTTAAATATTCTTCAATGCCCTAACGCTGCGTACGATGTCGCCCTTAACAGTTGCGTTGGGTGCCTACTCAGGTGTCAGCTCGTCACTTGACTGTGGTTCTAAAATACGACGCCCGTCGCCAATAGCCCACGTGTAGCTCTAGTGCTACGATAATTCAAAACTAAACTAAACTAATAAGTAACCCATTTCAAATACTAATATATTATCTAAAGCAAGTTAGAAACTGTATGTTTGTGAGGAAGGAATATGATGGGTTTTTTTTTGCTGTAGTTTCAAAATTGAGGCCCAGTGGCTTAGTGGTAGTGCTTCACATTGCCACGCCACAGGTCCGGGAGTCCCGGATTGGGCGAGGATGACTCAACCTTTCATCTCTTGAGTGGGTCTATAAAATGAGTACCAAGCATACTTGGGAAATAAACGCTGGGGGTTCCACGTGAGGTTGACCACCTTACCGGGACATATGCCTAGCACACCAGAGCCCTTGGTCACGTAAGCTAGAATGGGCACGTCAGGCCTTGGCCCACTAACGGGCTGTTGCGCCGCGGAGTTTAGTTTAGTAAGTTTCAAAATTATTAAAAAAATTATCAATAGGGGGCGCTGTATGCAATTCCGACAAAAATACACTTCACAAAACAAATAGAAATTGGACCTTAAATTTTAATAATAATAAATTTTCAATGATAATTAAATTTAATAAAAAATAATTAAATTTTCTAAAATTTAAAAGTCAAATATTTTTATTTTAAGTTAAAATTGCAGTATTATATTTAAAATAATTTAATATTACGTTTCTAAAAAAGATGTGAACTATAACGAACACTATAACTTTTTGTACGACAGTACACACTTCCTATTTGCGACGTTCTATGTAAAATGTCAAAGTAATGGATAATTCGAAAGGGACAGAGCTTGTGTTTTTGTGGGAAAGAAGGCATTCCTTGATATGATTGTGGCGATGGCGTCACTTTAGGCTTGACCGTTCTATTTTAGACGAATTAGTTGCCGGGTCCGGGTGGTTTGTTTGTAGGGTTTGTTAAAAACAACGGTTGACATAACTGCAACGTCACTGTAGGCGAAGCCGTTCCAGTTGTCCATTGTACAAACCAAACCAAAGTATAAAGCAACTGTTTGCAATAAAATAACGTGTATTGGATTATTGTGATTAAAGAACGGCCACCTCAAAGGAATGTGTACTCGTTTTGTCGCAGAGGTTTGACTGTGTCCCCGCAGTGATAGCTTTATTATCATCCACGGATTAAAAGGCGAGCGAGATGTTTGGTCTTAGTTGAATTAACATCTTTTTTTAACACTTACGAACGGAGAACGTAGATCTATGTCCTATAAATAATAATATATCTTCTTGCCTTCCAGTCAATCCCTCCACATTGATGCCAAATTTTATGCTTCTATCTCAAAGTTTAGAAAGACGTGTTAAATACCCAGAAGTTTGAAAAATCGGTATCATTTATTATAATGACGATAGCATATCTGATATCAGGCGATCCTGATCATACGATATCGTGTTTATTAAGGTATTTTAAAAAATTAAAATTCAACTTACCATCTATCTGTACAAGAAACACTGCAGGTTTTCCAACGCATAAACATCCAGCAGATTGAATCTCAATCTGCCCAACTTCTGCAACAATCATCACATGCCTTCGCTCCACAACCTGAGAAACGTTGTTATGTGCTCTTATTCTCAAACACTGAAGTCCAATCTTTTTCGGCAGATCCACCTTGGATTTATAGACAATCATAGACCCACGAACAGAAGCTTTGGCATTGTAAAAAGCATCTTCATTTGAAATTTTGACATTTGTTACGTCATGATGAATGTTTGGTATGAAGACTTCGACAGCGATAGAGGATCCAGGCTTGGCGAACTTTGGCATGAAAATTTCAAGATGGCGGATGGGATGTTCAATGAAAACGTTCCATGATTTTGGAAATCGAATGAAAGATACTTTGTTTTTCGTAGTGAGGGTAATTGTGCAGTGTCCGGGAAACTTGAAAGTTGGTTTAAGTCTACAGTTGGTTGCCTGATAAGAATAGTGCTTTTTTGGTTTGAGAAAATGGCATGAAATAGTCCAAATGCATTCAATATTGGTGCCTGTTTTAAATCTAGAAATAAAAGATATTTGGCGGTTTGGTTGAGTGAATATAGTTGGTTTTGTGGGTTTCACTGTCCAGCCTGAAATTGGATCTTGAACAGTAACATCAGTTTCTGCTACTGGATTGGATACTGTCGCTTTTACAACATATAAACCAGGTTCATTAATAACAAATGTTTGTTTTGATCCATAATTAATGTTACATTTGGTATTCTTTTTTACATTTAAAATAGTCCAAGTGGCATTTGTGGATGTTAAACTTAAATCCGGTAAAATGTCAAGATATGAATAAAATGTCTCATTGGTTTTAACTTCAGATTTCTTCGCAATGTCCAGATTTTCAAAATTGAGATAATCACGATAAATAAGAATGTCTTCGAAATAGATTTCGTTTTCACCAAGTATCGCAAGCTGACAAGAATGGTTGAAATTCCGGACTAATGAAGAGTTTGAAATCTCATAAAATAGTTTTTGCTGTTTTGTTACAAATAAAGTTGAATCCTCATTGCAAATAAGTTCTGCTTCTAATTTCTTCTCATTATTGATAGTTAATGAAATTACATGTTTTTCTTGTGATCCCACAATGGGTTTGAATGGAGTTTTCGTCTGAAGTACGAACGTTGTTTCGTTTAATGCTACCTATATAAAATTCAAAACAATAATTAGAATAATTGGGTCGTTCAGCATGTTCTAAAAGCTAACAAAGTTATTAAAAAATAGTAAATTAAGTAGTAATATGTAATAATAAATTAAAAAAATAAGTACGAACAAAATAATGCTTGTAAAAATAGTAAATTAAAAATATTAATTGCTAATCTTAATTAAAAGTTTCAAAATTCAAGATACAACTATTAATTTCTTTTAAATATTTCTCCGACTTAATATAAATAAAAGAAAAACTAACTAATTTGCACAGCAGATCAAGTGACTGGGAACATCTCTTGTGTGTGTGTGACGTCGAAAATATATTCCTACCTTCTAGAACTAAATTGCTTTTTTAATTAAACTTACTTATTTTTGCTATGTAAGGTTACTAAACTTTTGTGCAAGTTTACTTCCTTTTGTGGAGTAACGTTACACCAAACGTTTTACAGTCTGTGAGACCAGGCTACTACATGAAACTAGTTTTAACATGTGAAATATGTTTAGTACCACATGAGAATGTTCAAATATAATTTTAAATATTTACTTACCAATAGTAAAGACTTCTGAGGTTTTCCAAATGCTGAAGATACTGTTAAAGTTATTTCATGAACTCCTCTTTGAAATGTATGCACCTAGAAAAGAATTATAATAAAATTATAATCAACCTTATAACCGTATAATGAATGTATTTTAAGTGCAAAACTTTCCTGAAATAGGCATGTTTCACGTGTCGAGTGAGAAGAAAGAATGAAAGAATAAAAAAGAATGAAAAAAGTTTGATTAATCAATGTAGGGGACGAAGCTTACCAGGTCATATCCCCAATCATCCAAAACCAGAAATGAAGTCCAGGAATAAAAACAGGACCGATTTACGTCACGTGAAACAAGCACATGTTATATAATAAAGAAATATTCTGGTAACAGAAGAAATAAAAAAATAGTTTAAACCAACAAAAAAAAACCTTTACCAAACGGGCTGCTCTTGCCAACTAGTACATTAAAAATAGCTGGTTATTTTTTTTGGTTTAAGGCCTTTGGTCGATTTTTGTCCCAAACACACAAATAGAGCTTTTGTTTAGTTTCAGCTTTTTTTTAATGGGGGAATTTCACGTCGTGGATAGCAACAGCTCCAACGGTTTGTTGTTATTTGTTTACTGGAATTACTTTTGTTTTGGTATTCGAAAATGAGTTTTCTAAGAATATTTTACTTATTAAATTTTTTCCAACTTCTAGCTGTGCTGTTGGTTGTTCGAAGCATTTGTTAAAGAAAGCTTGCATAGAAAGAAAGAAAATCTCTTCATCTATATCGGTTATTTTGAGAGTGAAAAAGAAGTAACCAATGAAATCGCAGTACGTGAAACCGAAGCAACCAATGAAATCCAGTTCGGATACAAATGAAAGCAAGAGCGTTAGATCCCAATTTGAAACATTCCCATTATACATTTTCAAATGGAACAACATCAATTTATTAAACACATGATATCGCAAATATGTAAAAAAAATCTTTTTACTTGAAGATAGGCAAATGCGAACTTAATTAATAATCCACAAAAATAAATTTACGATCTAGTTTCAATATTAGTTTTCTTACTTGCTAATTAATTTGAAAATAAGGTATTTTTAAAAACAATTTTGTTTTCTTAATTCATACATCGAATAACAATGAAAACAACTATCAGATTTAGATACAATTAGTAATATTCATTGCGGGAAAAACACTATATATCAAGACGTAAGTGTGGCAGACATAATGTAATAAAAAATTCATGTAATTGCTTGCTAACTATTTATTAAAAAGTATCAACAAAGGAGAAATACATCAATAATTACGAGAGTAAGAAATAGGAAACCTTAATTATCTTAACTATATTAATATTGTTGTAAGAGCCAGTTAGGTTGCAAGGATAATTGTTTTTAATCTTTAGAAACTCAATCACGAACATCGACTTATTTTCTTTCATTTTTCAATGTTTTTATGTATTTCAATGTTTTTAAGAATGTATATTATGAAGCAGTATACATTTTTTTAACTTAAAAATAACCCAAAGATTTTTTAAAGAAAAATTCATCCGAAAGTGTGTAACAAAATGAATTATTTTAAGCAAAAATACTTATATTCTTAAAACAAAATGGCAACAGAATCCTGTTTAACGATCAATCATTGTTTCAGCGGGAGAAGAAGAAACATTCTAAGCGAACTTATTTCGTTCAAAATAATAAAACCATAAAAAAAATATCGTCTGATTCTAACGAGTTTTGATCATCGAATTCTTGAAGAAATCAACGCATTTAACGCCATTTTTTTCTAAGCCTTCTTTCAGCCATTATTCGAATTCTCAAAAAAGAACAAATAAGTTAAAACAAAAAAAAATATACAAAAAAATACATCAATTCATTCCTTCGACAATTTGTCAACTTTTGTGAGATATGGTCGACTGTCACATAACAGGACACGAAAACAAGCGAAACACTAAATCTGGAATGAAAAAACTGGAAAAAAAAGGAAAATATCAGATGGAAAAAGCTGATAGAAAAATCAATTGGCTTGATATATTTTTTTTTCTATTGAAGAATGGACACAGCCGTATCCGGAACCGTTTTCGATTATATGTTGGTTTATTCTTCGAAGTATTAGATTACAAAACTTAATACATTTAATAACTTCGTAGCTTTATTTTTTAAAATTTAAAAGTTTGTTTTATGATTAGAATTCAAAAAGCATTAAAAGTTTTCCTTTTTTATTCGAACAGTTTTGTTTGTTATAGCTAAACACCGATAGTTGTGTAATCGTGTAATAACCAATTGGTGGATAATGTTAACAAAAATGGCTTTTTTTTCATAAAATAAATTAATTTAAAAATTTATCTAGTTAATTTTAACACTAGATAATTTTACTTAAAACAACTTTTAATAAATAATTGTTTAAAATACATTGTATTTTAATGGGTTGAGTATGGATAACACACTGGAGCGTATAACCTTTTTAAATACTGTTATGTAATTGGAAGTTAACGAATCAACAAAATTTTCTAAACAAATTTGTTAACCATTATACTGAGCAACATACAAAATTTAATCGTTCATGTTGCTTAAATTGCTAAAAACACAATGAGCTTAAAAACGTCGAGGAGAAGAGCAAAGCGATCTTTTATAAGAGGTTCGTCTGTTTCTCCGTTACCCACTTTCATAGTCCAATTTACAAATGTTATACACAAGTGTGATGTCAAAAATCCAGCGCATTGAAACTAGAAGTCAAGTAATTGAAAAAATCTCAGAAAAAATTCGAACACGAACTTCTATTATTAGTAAAACTAAAAACTAAACTCCTCGGCGCAACAGCCCATTAGTGGGCCAAGTCCTACCTTGCCCAATTCAGCTTTCGTGACCAAGGGCTCTAGGGTGCTATGCATATGTCCCGGTTAGGTGCTCAACCTCACGCAGGACCCCCAGTGTTTAGTTCTAAAGCATGCTTGGTCCTCATTTTATCGACACAGTTAAGGGATGAAAGGTTGTATTAGTACCTACAACTACAAAATTTAATATTCAGTTACAAAGCAATAACGAAGGCTATTTAATTCTTGTTAGACTCTACATAGTTGTTTATCCCCGCACCCAGTCATTAAAGAGTCAAGCATTGTTTCTCAAAGCAAAGAACATTAAAAAAACACCATATCTCGAACTTATTCCCTAAAGAAGCACATATAAACCCAAATATATTTTTATATGTTCTTCCACATCCAAAGAAAATCCCCTTCCAAACCCGGGACAGGATCCAGGAAATCTATTTTCCCGTTTTATCACGATGGATATCGTAGTCCTTGGCAACCCGGGGTCGGATATGGCAATCGTAAAAACAGAGAAAAAGTTTGGTTTAACCCGGCAGAACGCACACAGGGTGTTTTCATATTAGTCTGACCATACGTACTGCATTTCGCAGTACAGTTCAGTTTGTTATCCAACTATCTTTACTATAAAAACTAACCAAAGGGCTGGGGAGCCCAGTCAGTTAGGCATTCGCCTAGCATGCGGAAGGTCCCAGGTTCGGGTCCAGGCATCGCCAAAATAACTGCCGACCTATAAACGGCCCGTGCAGCCAAAAATGTCCGACGAATAATACCCAGTGTGGAGGGAGTGCACGTTAAATATCCTTCAAAGTCCTAACACTGCGTACGATGTCGCTCTTATACGATAGCGCGGGGTGCCTACTCAGGTGTCGGCTCGTCACTTGACTGTGGTTCTAAAATACGACGCCCATCGCCAATAGCCCTCATGTAGCTCTAGTGCGACGATAATTCAAACTAAACTAAAACTAACAAAAAAAAGCTGTTTTTTTTTGTCATAGTTTTCCGAACGAATATACGAGACTGGGGAGCCCAGTCGGTTAAGACTCGCATTGCATGCGAAAGGTATCAGGTTCGGGTCCGGTCATCGAAAAAATTACTGCCGAGCTATAAACGTGCTGTGCTGTTAAAGAGTCCGACGAATAATAACTCGTATAGAGGGAAAAAAAGGGCTTTAAATTTGCTCCAAAGTCCCAACCCGGGGTACAATGTAACCCCTAAGTTTGCGTTGGGTGCCTACTCAGGTGTCGGCTCATCACTTGACTGTGGTTCTAAATTATGAGGCGCTTCGCCAATAGCCCTCGTGTAGCTCTAGTGCAACCTAACCTAACCGAACGACTATAACATAAATGAAATATTATTTATGAAAAATTTATCAGGATTTCTAAGGTTAAAAATTTATTCTCTGAAAGAAATCTGGTCGGGCTAATTAGTATTCTTATGCATGATTTTCTGTCAAAGTGTGTCAAAACTTTTGATTGGATTAGAAGGCTACTCAATCAACTTATGTCCTAAATTTGTGTACGGCAGAGATCCCCTTAAAAATAATCTTTATTGCAAATGTCGTCAATTGCCAACTCGTGCTCCGGGGTTAAGAGTGCTTCGATATAATATTTTTTGCCAATCGAGGACTAATGGGCATGCTTCAAGTCTTGAATGGCAACATAAATGCTGAATGAAAATAACTTATTTTCGAGCATCGATTCGTGAATCAATGTCACGTGGAAACAGAGAACCAATCAGAGTATCGATCGAAGGAAATTCAAGAATGAAAGCTGGAAGGAATGCGTC